>WBNO01025929.1:184448-383846 GCA_013400575.1 Peucedramus taeniatus | reverse complement strand
ACAGAAAAGGTATATAAAACACAACGCAACAGGGTGGTCACTCTGTGGACCCACCTGTTAATTGCTGTGGTCTAGAACAACATTTAAATACATGTAGCTCTTCCTTTCCTCATAATATGAAAGCTGCTGTAACATGCTCTATGGTGACTCCTGATTTCTAACTGTAGAGCATCCCAGACAGAGCCTTAACTGTCTACATCACAAGTCAGAGATACAGGACATCCAAAAATCACTGGCTGATATGGCAACTTCTCCATATCCCACCATTTTAGGTTCCTGGAAAGGGGGAAAAAAAGTAGGAAAATAGAAAAAAACTCACATCTATGGAAAACGGACATGTAATGTCCCTATATGGGCCTGGAGACCCAGGTCCTGGGTGCCCAGAGGTGTTGTAGAGAGAACCTGATTAGATCAAGTAGAGAATAAAAGTGTCTTTTAAAATTGGGTTAGATGGGCAACCATAAAAGACTGGACTTAGGATTCATAAAACCAATATTCATTATGAAGTTGCTTTACTGTGAAATCGCTGTTGGCTCTTTAATACTGTTAAACATAAAATACAGTAACTATTCTGCAAACTAATTGCCAAGAAAGAAGAGGCAATCCATCTTGACATTTGTTTATATGCAATGAAGTTTTATAATCTAATTTGCAGATTACCAGCCATGATATTTAAGGCAATTAATGGGCTGAGCTGAATTGCTCACTCCCTTATGTGAGGTTTTCACAGAACATATTTCTGGACTAAGGAAGGGTACTTAAAATTCTGCACTCACTTCTGTTTATTAATGGCTGTGCTCCTCTGGAACTGTAGATGTTACCTTGTGAATACAGTTCTGGTTTTATTACTGCTCCTATAAATTAGTAACTTGTAATAGTAATTCAGAAATGAATAAAAACTAATTTTCCTTTTTATTTCAAAATTTACTTTTGTAGAATATGTCATTGTTATCCTGACTACATTATGAAACAGCAGCTGAATGATAAACTCTTAACGCTCCGATAACTCCCTCTGGCAAGCAGCAACACACTGACTGCTGTAAATATTCTACATGCAAAAAACCTTTGCATCTTACTGCTGTGAGTGTATTTTTTTTCCACCTTAAACCACTGTTTCTTCCATCTCATTGTGGATTGTCAGCTCCTCAGTGTGAGCAATGCATCTTACTTAGGTCATGCCCCAGCAGCCACTGCTGAAATAGCTGTGGTAGTTTGGGAGGTTACAGTGCAGTGCTGGAAGCCAGGTGAACAGGTTGGAAAAGTGTTCATCACTTTCTTCTTCCCTGAGCCCACATTTTGCTCAGAAGTGAAGGTCATCCCAGGTCTAGTAAGGTGTATGCACAATGTCTAACCAGAGGGTCAGCTACGTCTCTGATGGAAATCCAAGATGCAGCCGTGGTACAAACAAATAGTTTTGACAGACCAAAAGTAGATGTTATATTTTTAGCCTGTGCTATTTTTATTCCTCGGCCCAAGGGGTATGACAAACCTCTTTGCATATCCCATCCTTGCTACTCTTGGTATGGTTTTCTTGTTTTTCTAAGGGAACCTTCCCCATAATCACTTTTGTCTCCTTCTGGGTTTGTCTCAAGTGGTGGCTGAAGGAAATAATAAACAAATGGAAGTACCCTGAGTAGTCAGCAGCCTCCAGGACCTGGGCCTGTGGTTTGCATGCACCCTCAAAGGCACACGTAGCACTGCAGTGGTGCTTCCTGATCTCACAGCATGCACAACCAGCAATGCTGGCAATTGAGGGCAGCTCCCAGTGCTAATGTTTAAGCTGAGATTTGCTGACAATGTTAAAATGGTCATTTAAGATTCTGCAGTAGCCAGTGGAGAGAGCCCAGACTCTCCAGAGAATAGTCATCCCATTTGAAGATTAATAGGGTGTGTAACCTACACTCTGGAGCTGCATGTGTTAGTCCATTGACTGATGAGGAAGCTCTAATGGCTTGTCTTTGGCTGGATGTCTTTACTCATAAATTGTTTTTACTGGGTTAGGTGACTCCTGGTCTGAGGACAGAAGCTGAGAACAGACAGCTCTCAGTAACACTTTCAGGTACATATTTGATTTTACCTGTCTGACTGTCTGCCTATGCAGCAGAAGTCTCTTAACATCCAGCCAAACACCAGAATGAAATCCACTCTGTGCAGAAGCTGTTCTGAGGCTGAAAGGCAGAGGCTCAGTGAGGAGAACAAAGAGGTTTCACAGGAGGATACAGGTGGGCCTGAGGAAATGGACATTCAGCTCCTTGTTGCATCACAGACTGTCCCTGAGGATGGAGGCAACACTTAGAGGGCTGCCCTGAAAGGACCCACAGGGCTTGAGTTCAAGGAGTAGAGCCTTCAAACCCTCCCTTTCCAAGCATTGGAAACTTCATGTGCTGTGGTTTTTACTAAAGAAGTCTCAAAAGGTCAACTACACCTCTCAGACCCAAGGACAGTGCATGGGGCAAAGACTGGAATTCCCAGACCCTCCATAATCCCTAACCACTTACTTATAGCCCTGTACAGAAGCACTTATCCCTGTTTGTATCATGATTTTTTAAAATCAGTTTTGGCAATATATTAGCCTGAAAACATATTTAAGAGCTGATTGAATGCATAATGAGATGCACTGAGCAAAAAAAGGATTTGAATGCTCACGTCTTTCCCAGAGAAAGAGGAAATTGCATGATCTGTAGGAATATGGGGCATAGTGTAGCAAAGGTGTCAGATCTCATCTGAAATAATGTAGAGGCTGCTGGTCAGTGCTGTTCAGAAAAGATAAATCCTAGCTGATGTGGGTAGCAAAGGGTTTCTAATGGAAAGAGACAGTCTTTTCCTTGGCAAGCTGCTGGAAAATTCATAGAGGGCAAAACAAAAGCTCAGAAGAAATTTGGTTATCTCAAATGCATCTAGATGAAAGTCATGAGGAGCTAGAGCTACTACATTGAAATATATTGTCAGCACAAAAATTAAGCACTAGTTATCAATAAATGTAGACTGGAAGTTAAAAATGCACAGTAAAACAAAATCTGAAAAGTTTTTTAGCACAGCTACACAGAGCTTGACTATAGAAGAACTAGCCTCCATGAGAGATAACTCACCCATGGCTCTTTTAAATGATTATCATAACAGAAAGAAAAAAACTGAATTGGTTGAAAACTGCTGCTTATCTCACTAAATTCACTTGCATGGCTGCAGATTAGGTCAAGTAGAACAAGTAGAGCCCAACAGATCATGCAACAGCACTGAAGAATGCATTTCCAGAAAACAAGTATAACTGGAGCAGTGATGCACATTTGCAGACTCCACACCCTCTATTGGGACTCTGTGTTCAGCTGGACTCGTGATATCTGAGTCTGCTGAGGCCATAATCTTGTAAATGTCAAATTAATATTAAACAATCATAATATGAAGCCCAGACCTTTCAAATTGAGTAAGATGGTTATTGAATGTTAATTACTGTGCTGCTATTAAGTCATACTTCGAGTTACGACATGTTTATTTTTCTGGTTATTAACCTTCAGGGTTTTTTAAAT
Organism: Peucedramus taeniatus; assembly: GCA_013400575.1. Lineage (NCBI taxonomy): Eukaryota > Metazoa > Chordata > Aves > Passeriformes > Fringillidae > Peucedramus > Peucedramus taeniatus. The sequence continues at coordinate 380,322 of WBNO01025929.1, read as the reverse complement.
TAGGATTGTCCCAGTGCACCATTAGTGTTAAGTTCTTGCATGCTAAATTAAATAGAATATAAGCTGGAAGAATATAGGAGGTCAGCTATCTGAATATACTTTAATGTTAGGTTTTTCTTTAATCTACATATTTTCTTGCCAGAGGTTTAAATGCCACAGGCTGTTTCATGAAGTAGGGGGAGTTTGGAGTTTCTCTGGGAACTGGATTCCTCTCTTGGCTTGCTTGGTATTGGGTGTGATAACTGGTGGGGATGTACTGGGGAATGGGTGATGGGAGATGTCTGGCTGAACCTTCCCTGTTTAGGACAGAAGTAAAGGATGTAAAGAAGTGAAGTAATGTCCAAGGCTGCCCAGCCCCTGCTGAGCTCAGAACAGAGGTGTGGTACTGATGGATGGGAGATGCATGAGGTGCTGCTGGGTGTCAGGTCCCACTGGCCAGAGATCAGCAGGAAATCTCAGGAGTTCAGCTGCCAAATATCAGGTGCAAGCTACAAGAACTCCTGAAAACTTGCACACGCTGAAGGGGAGCCTAGAAGACAGGAGTCTTTCTCATGTTGAGAGGCAGAAGAAAGTAGGCCAACCTCATGTCAGAACTGAGGGAGGCAGCAGCACTGTGACAGATGTGCAAGGGCAGTTGGTCAGCTGAGTCCAGTCACTGCTGCTGATGGAAACCCACTCACTTCCCACTCATATTTCTCATATGTGAACATGGTCTGCTGCTGTAAACCAGAATCCTTACTACTGGCTTACCTCTCTGGGCACTCCAGTTCCCATACTTACCTACAAGAGCTTTTTCTGGCCTTTTGAGGTTTCTTGAAAGTGGGCATTTTCTTGAAAGGCTGGGCATTGCCTCGTGGTTGGCATAGAGGTGACAAGAAACCTCAATTCTCTTCCCAGCCCTGGCAGCTTCTGCAAGGGGACTCTGGCACCTTGTTTTGCCAGGTTTCACCCTCACACTTGTGGAAGAGGTGTGCAATTTTTTGCAAGGATTTTTGTACTCCAGTGATAGTCACCATCATGTAGAAGTGTCTTCAGAGGGTTCAAGAACTATCTCTGCCTCTAGCTATGTTGGTATATCAGGAAAGTTTTGTGCAATCTCACTCTTGTCCATAAAATAGATGATATTTCCAGGACTCTTATTCCAAAGCAGTGTCTGTCAAAGCTAATTAGTGTTCAGACATAAGTCATCTGGAGAGTGAGACTGCTTAGCAATGAGCAGCCTGTGGGTTGCTTGCACAGCTCTACAGACAAATGATTCAGAGAGGTTCAATCAGGGAAGCTTTCAGCACTTGGATGGAGCCAGAGCCTCTGGTTTATATCACTCATGAGCAGCACTATTTTTTTATTTTCTTAGTGAACAGTTGCCAAAAAAGGCAAGGCAAGAGAAGTGTGCCAATCAGCAAATTAGAGATGAGTTTGAAATCAATCCTTCTCCTAGCCAGTGTCATATTCTAGGTGTCCATCTAACCTGGATAGATTTCTAACAATATTTTCTGTAATATCTCCTCATTGAGGAAGGAAAGAAAGTATTTTCTCAAACACTTGATAGGGGAATCTTCACTAAGTTCACCCTAAAGAGAGAGTTGCAGTGGTGAGGAGAGACCTTCCCCCTCAGATATCTACACATGGTGGCTTCATCAGGCAGTCTGCTGGCTCCAGGAATGACATTTCTCTTCCTATATGGTATTTCTTTGGCAGCCTGGAGAGTCATCCTTATGATTATAATTGTAAGGCATTTATAATTATCAAAAGCTTCTAAGAGAGTTTTCAGAAGGAATGGTCCCAGCCCTGCTGAGATCTGTTTGTGGGGCATGACAAGTGACTTTTACAGCAATTGGGTTGATGGAAGGGAGCATAGGAAGGTGAGGAGAAAAGCTAATTCAGTAAGTTCTTTCCAAATCTTTCTTAAAGCTGAGTGAATAATTCACAATGAATAATTTACTTGTTGGCATCAGGCTTTTATCTTCTTTGGGGATATGCTACAAGCAGAATGTAGGTCCTCACATTTGTCTGTTTGAATTATATGAGTATTTTTTGTGTAATTTTCTACAGCTTGGTTAAGCATCTTAGACTTCCAGCTTTGTTACTTTCTTGCAGAACGTTGTATGAAGTGGTTCCTCCTTTGTGGATTAAAGCAAAAGCACTTCTGCCATGGCCATTCATCATGCAAATTTGATTTCTGTGACTAACACATACTTGACAATAATCATTGAAGTTCCAGTAAATAGTTTAGATGCATGAGGAACACATGAATGGGTAAGGGAAATCAAATAGACTCAGACAGCTTTTCATACTCTTACACCATGTATTCTTTTCACACCACTGAAAGCTCACAGTTTTTTTAAATTGAATGTTAAATATTTACAAGAATGGCATGAACTTTGATATATCTCAAGGTCCAGTGCTTCTTGGGCTCTCCATTGATTTCTTGGATTTGTAATTGTCTTATAAATAGGTGTGATTCTGGTCATGTCATTGCTTATGGTAGTATCCTCAACCTAAATGTATGTTTTCATGTCAAAACAGTGGCAGGACTTGCTTTATTAACTCCTTATAAATTGAGGTACGGGCTTTAACTCCTTTTGATAAAATAATTTTTTCTTTATATGCCTTTGCTGAAACAAGTGGCCTCCTGGCACTTGTCACATAACTAGACAACATTTCACTCAAACACACATCTGTGATGCAAGAAGGCAAATCAAAATTCATAACAGGATTTTGTTCTCTCACAAATGTCACAGCTGACTGGAGGGACAACTTTGACTTTGAGTGGTTAAACATATATGGTAGCAGTACTTGAGAAATTTACTTTCACTGAAAAATACAGCTCCTGTTTGCTCGTTGAAGAAAAAAAAGCCAGAAAATAACAAGAAATATAAGTTCTGTACCAGATGGAATCAAGTCTTGCAATTAACTCTGAACTCTGTCTTGCCTTTATTCATACCTTTAGTAACACCTTCTTCTCAGGCTCCTGTTGAGGACAGCAGGTGCCTTTCAGTTTCTGGATATCCATGAACAGGCAGCATAATGTGCTTCTAGCAGAGGGTTTTCCTACCACATTGCATTACCAGAACCTCAAATTATGTGCCCAGCAACCACCAGCTCTAACAAAGGTGACCCACCATGATATTGCATATCTATGCTTATTTATCCCTGTCAAAGTTCTACCAGTGATAACACTGGAATCGGAGGATATGTCTGTATATAAACCAGTATGCAAGTGCTTTGTGTCTTCTTACTGGTATCAATTTTCCTATTAATCCACAGTTTGCTGTAATATTTTTTCTTTGAGTGATTGTAAGCAGTGACTTTGTTGACCAATTACAGGAGCTATTTATCTTAAAATATAGGGGGAGAAAAACAAGACATCTAATCAATTCTTTTGCTGAGGTCTTAGAATCATGGAGCAGAGAAACACAGAATTGATGAGGTTGGAAAAGACCTCTGAGATCATCAGTTTCAACCTGTGACCAAACACCACCCTGTCAACCAGACCAAGGCACTGAGTGCCACGTCCAGGTTTCCTTAAACACCTCCAGGGATGGTGACTCCACCACCTGCCTGGTCAGCCTGTTCCCATGTCTAATCACCCTTTCTGTGAAGAAATTCTTCCTCGTGTTCAGTATAAACTCTCTTGGTGCACCTGGAGGCCATGTCCTCTCACCCTGTCTCTGGTTAGCCAGGAGCAGAGCCTGACCCCCACCTGGCTACACCCTCCTGTCAGGGAGTTGCAGAGAGTGAGGAGGTCATCCTGATCCTCCTTTTTCTCCAGATTAAACATCCTCAGCTCCCTCAGCTGCTCCTCACAGGACTCATGCTCCAAACCCTTCCTCATCTCCATTGCCCTCCCCTGAACCCCCTCCAGCTCCTCAGTGTCCCTCCTGAATTGAGGGACCCAGAACTGAGCACAGAACTCAAGGTGTGGTCTCAATGTCATAACTTTAGACCTTGAAACAAACCCACAAGTCTGTAGTTTTACCTGTCTATCCAACAAGTTCCTTTAAAAATGTTTTATTCTTGTCTCCTGACAACCTGCAGTGAATAATGATCTATGTTTTTCCTCTTGTGCTACAAAATTTATTCACGTAAATAGTAGAAAATGGCTAAGCCGTAGGTAAGTTTGCAAATATACCTTGAAGCCATAGATCATGTACTTGCACGCAGATGGCTCCCTACAGATGATCATTACTCTGAGACTTGCAGAGCTCAGGAAAAAACTAGAATTTTCTCAAGGACACCACAAATCATAACTAGCTCCTGGTGTTTGACAAATTTTACCCTGCTCAACTGAGGAGTGAATTCAGGAGCTACAGATGGAAGAACCATCCACACTTCCAGATTCTTCATTTTAGTTGAGTCCAAAACTGTAGGAATAGGCTGTTTCCTTAAAATCTCTTGGCAAAGGAGAAACCTTGCTCGTCAAACTCGAGAGCTACTGAACACGTCATTTCTGCAGGCCCCTCCTTACAGAACTTCAGACTGGGTTAGTGTAGGGGGAAAATGTAATAGCCTTGGGATATTTGTCATGGTGCTGTTGAAACAGATTTAGTTACATATTTTATAATCTGATGCCTTGAGACATTTTGAGACATATTTTGAAACTTACCTTAATATTTTATTATGCACATTTTCCCCTTTCAAGAGACATTTAAGTAGCCTGTTTCTCCACTCCTTGCAACAGCCAATAAGCTGTTGAAGACAAATCTCTTAGGAGGGCAGGAGCAGATCCCATTGTGTGACACTCATCGTTTCAGATGGTTGTGAGGAAAGGGTGACCCTCTGCAGACAGCCACAATGGGCCCCATGATTAAAAAAACACCTTGAAACTGTCTCAGCTCTTTGGTGGATTGAAGCAACTGGCTGAAGGACAGAGCTCCCTGATGCTTGGGTACCTTTGTGGGTTTAAGGAAGCTGGGCCCCTGTTCTCTCTCAGTGGAGATGCACATAGGGAGTGGTGACAAGCATAGCTGCTGGCACGTGTGTGATCACAGGAGCTGCATTCACTGCAGGGAAAAAGGTCAGGTCTCAGGAAGAAATCAGTAAATGCCACCTCCAGGTGTAGGACAAGGGACTTCCCTTGAGTGTTGTTGATGTCTGTGACCCAAAATCAAGGAGAGAGAATCCCAGAAAATACCTTCTTGTGTGTCCATGAGTGAGTTTAGACTTCCTCTTGAGAGGTGACCCCTTTTTGCACCAGTGGCTTCTCCCTCCCACATCTCTTGGTGGAAAGCCAGGTGGTGCTGGGAGGGGGAAACCCTTGTCATCACCACCCAGGCTTGGTGACACAGCTTGTGGGGAGGGGAGTGGATTTCACTGATCTGTGGATTTAAATGAAACAAACTGAGTTTCCCTATTTCCATGCCCCATAGGAAGGAGGAGGTATGGCTATGTCACAGATGTCCTGGATGACCTTCCTGGCAATGTCTGCAATCCCCCAGGTCACTGTGTTCCTTTTGTTAAGACATAGTGAAAGGTGATCAAGAGACTTTGGGCAAACAAGTGCTCCAGAGCTGTACATGCCAGAGCTGACCTGCCAGATGTAGCTTCCAGAACACAAGGAAGGATTTCTGCTGCCTTCATGGAGACAGTAATTTGATTCTCTTTTCTATCCTGGTGCCAATTTCTATAAAAGTTGCAGGAATGACATGTGTCAGAGAATTCAACTCTGGCTGAATTTGTCTGAAACTTTTAATTGGGTTCCAAAATCATGGTGGGGGGGAGGGAGGGGAGTGTGCACGTGGGAGTTGGAAGATGAACAGACATTGTCATTAGATGGAGCCTAACATTTTAGGAAACTAAGCCAAAATTCTGCTTTTTCAGAGAGGTGATATGAGTGTTGACACAGTGAAATCCAGGAGGCTTCTGAGCCCCACAAAACAGGGGTCTGATAGGTCTGTCAGGGCACACCTGCTTTAGAGGATCGGCCTTCCTGCCGGGATGCTCTGTTTATTTTTAAAGGCTTTCGAGAGCCGCCTTCCATTTCCACCTAACATTTAAACAAGGGGCTTATTTTCAGGGCTAATTTGTCTCTGCGCCTTAAGCGGGCACATTTTCACGATTAGCCGTCTGCCCCGAGCCGCGGGAGCTCGGTGGGGTTTGCAACACTCTCTCCTTGGGAAGGGAAGGGATGGGGAGGGAAGGGAGGGAAGGGATGGGGATGGAAGGGAGGGAAGGGAAGGGATGAGGAGGGAAGGGATGGGGAGGGAAGGGGGGGCTGCCTGGCTGCCGTTTCCATGCGGTACAGGCAGCGTGATCAGAGCGCTAACACAACAGCCTGTGTAATTACATGTTCCTGGGAAGTGTGTTAGCTCCATGGGGAGCTGAGTCCATTTGGAGGGGAGGAGGAGGAGGAAAAGACTTTCTTTGGGGGGGTAGGGGGGAGATGAGGTGAAAAGGGTCAGTGAGTAACCCAGCTCTCGCTCGAATACGATAAAAGGTAATTGTTACTCTCAAGTGAGCACCGGGTGCTGCCTGGCTCTGTCTGCTCTCATTGCTCATGTCTGTGTCATGCAGGCGTCTGCTCTCCCGAGCAGGCGAAGCAGGGCTTTGCGGGAAGAGAGAAGAGGTTTGACCCTGTTGGAAGCGGTACGTGGCGATGTTTGACGTTGTTTCTGCGCTAGCATCACCAGGGCAGGGAGGAAGATGCAGAGTCAGGGGCACGGCACTTCTGTGCTACCTAGGATTTATTTAGGTGGAGTAAGGACCATGGCAATTAAGAATAATTAATTGCAGCCTGCGAGCTTGGGCAGGGGGAGGATGGCTTGGACCTAACCTGTCATGTAGGTGTTTGATCCATGTCCTGTGCTGCTGCTTTCTGTGGTGGCGTGCGCCTGAGCTTTAAATATCCTGCAGTTCCCGATATCTTGTTTCTCCAGCCGGCTCTCTCTTTCATTTTCCTCTTCTCTCTAGTGTAAAATTTGGCCTAGCTTAAGCTTCTTTCCCTGGCTGTGAAGGTTATTTCTTTCCCTCCTCTCCTCCCCACCCCCTCATCCATCCTCTCCTCCTCTTGCAAATGCTCTCCGACCCTGATTTGGGGTTTCTCTCCCTGCAGTTCGCTGTGGGCTCTGTGGATGCTTTGCTGTGACGGAGGGCCGAGGGCTGACCAAGTCGTGGGGAGGATTTGGATGTAGGAAGAGAGGAGATGGCTGTGCAGCGTGCTCCCGAATCTGCTCTGAGCTTGCTGATGGTAAGTGCTTGCTGAAATCCATTTGGGAAAGGGGGGTGGGCAAGGGGAGCTGCACTGCATGGATTCAGAGCTCCAAATCCACAGGAGGATTTTGTGGGAGCCGGTGCTTGGCTTTTACAGGTCCCAGGGAACTTTGCAAAAGGCTCATCTGGGGCTTGCATGGAGACATTCCTCCCACGATGGGTTTTAGCACATCTGGACCAATGCTCAAGGCAGGATTTTGAAGTCACCTTTCCAGCAGAGCTGGCACTTGTGCTCTGGGTTTATCCTGAGCAGCAGATTTCATTTTGTTCATTAAATCTGTGTCTTGAATTCTCACGTCCTCCTGCTTTTGCCCTTGCTTGATTGTGAGACAACTTAAAAAATGAGAGGGAGAGCTTGATTTCTCTGCTGGCTGGGAGGCATGTTGATAGCTGTGACCAGCTCAGCTGTGGTAGCACCTGGGGAATGGTCCTCTAATGCAGTGAATCGCCATTCCACTTGCTGCAGAGTGTGTCAGCTCTCCCACTGACTGCAGACCACAGGGTAATGACTGGTATTTATCTGAGCTATTTGCTGCAACATGTTGAGCCACTGACCTACTTCTGAAAGTTCTGCATATTTATGATATTTTAAAGAAGATTATTTAGAACACGTGGCCAACTCTAGAAACGTGCCAGTGTCCTGCTGCAATTAAAATAAACCCTTTTGGTGGGGTATTAGAGAGTTGCTTAGCTTTACTGATTTTAATTTTTTTTCCTCTCTGGTACTTCTGTTGCCATTTTCTGTGCAGCAACATCAGAGATGGTTTCAGTGTAAGATCTCTGCTGGAGGTTTTTCTACCTAAATGTCACGGTAACATTTCTGCTGGAGAGTTGTTATAAGTAGCATGTGTGTGTGCACATGTGCGTGAGAATGCACAGATACATAGGCATTATATACATATTTATATAATTATTGTCATTACTACTGATGTCTCTTCTGATTGCATTAGGAAATGGTCTCTAGCTCTCAGATTCATGATGAGTTTAGTAAAGAGAATGCTGCAGGATAAGAGCCCTGCAGTGCCTAAGGTTGTTAACAAAGGTCAAGTTGAGAAAAGCAAATTTTATGTCCATTACTCAAAATGCTAAACATGCTATTTAACCTCCACATGGTTTGTTTTATATTTGTCAGTGACTGACTTGCTGTGCAAGCTCATTTTATTTCCTCTTGCTTACCTCCGGCCTTCCTGGCTTTTTAAACGACCTCTTTCTAATTTCTCTTTCAAAAATAAATTGATGAGTGTCCGTAACCCCTGTGTCACTGGGCTCTATATGCTTTTAGTTTCAGTACCCTCTGAATTCTCTAGTTAAACCTCTCTTTCCTCAATCTCTGTACTCCTTGAACAGACCTTGTCAAACTTCAGTGCAATGCCAAGCTGTCAGCAATTTTTCTCTTCTAAAATGTGGCTTTCTGTGGCTACACAGCCTTGCCCCAGTTGTTATTTTTAGGACATTTCTATAGCTCTGGTCTGTAACCAGGACTCCTTGGGTCTCTTTACCTTGGGCACAGACCCACATGGATGGGCTGGGTTGGGTTGAGGGTCCACAGCCAAAGGGGTTCCTGCCTTTGACCCTGTGGATGGCTGGGGGTGGAGATGTATTTCTGGATTGAGAATGGATTCAGGGGCTCTGCTCCAGGATGGTCTGGTACTAGAGGTTGGTTATGGGTGTGGAAAAGGTGATTTGCTATGGAAAATGCTCCACTTTGCAAACAACTTCTTTTGACTTGGGTTTTTCCTGGGTTGTGAATCAGCTTAGTTAGTTAATTATAGGAACCTCATCCTTTCCCCTCTGCTCTGCCTTGGCTTTGATTGCATGCCTGAGCAGGGTACCCTTGAATCAATAATAAATTCTTGCATAATTCATCTCACAATTAGCAGCTATAATGGCATCTCTTCTAAAACTGCCACCCTCCAGAGATTCAAAGATTAGATGTCTTTGGGAAGTCCACAGAAGTAGATTTTAATACTTCAATGAGAATTCTCCAGTGAGAGAGTTTTCTTTTAGCAGTGAGAAGTATTTCAGTACTGCATTTCCCCTGCAATAGGATGCAGAATGTGCATCCAACCATCCACTTTTCATGAGACATAATCAGCAGCAGCATTTGGCAGTGCTGCATCATAGTCTGAAAATATCTCCTTCTCAATGGGGTACCTCAGAGCACTTTGTGCTGCAAATAAAGAAACCAAGGTACAGAGCCATTAATTGCCTTTCCTGGAATTTGATACACTGAGTGATCCAAATCAGGAGTTTTCTCATCCCAAAATTGTTTCTGGTCGATGAAGAAAGATGGACATCTCTGGGGTGTGGGGTTTCTTTCCTACAGAAGGACCATTCATAAGACATGGATATCTAGCACCAGGATGCCCCAGCAGAGGATCAGGGACCAGGAGGCACTTTAGGGTGCCAGCTGTGCTGACAGCTCATGGCTTAGCTGTGTCCAGTAAATGCTACCCAGGACTCGGTGTTGGCGTGGCCCAGAGCAGCTCCCAGGAGCACATTTCCTGTGCAGCCATTATCTCATACACCTGCAGTCTTAGGTGGACAGATCACACTTCTCTTTAGTGAAAAAAAATATTGGCTATAGAATTAATTAATCTAAATTGAATTTTTAAACATTTATATTGCTCTCTAGCCAGTTCAATACTCTGGTGTGGTTTTTCCCCCCTTGTTTATAGTGATTATTTCTTTTTTTTTCCCTCCCAGACCAGGGAAAAGGCTCAATGAAGGAGAATTTCAGTCTTAAACATGTATTTTCCTAAAATAAAGATATTGTTTTCATACAAAAACTGCAGTCTGCAAATATAACTGCAACTTGTCCACTCTGGTAAATATCTTGTACTACAAATGACTCTGGAATGTGCCTGGTCTGCAGGACTCCTGCCTCTGCCTTGCTCCAGAAATCACAGGAGATGAGGGATGTTGCCTGGTTCAGCGTGAAGGAAGTTGGGCAGAGCTGTGCCCAAAGTGTCTCTGCCTGTAGCATTATCAAATCATTAAACCAGAGCTTCTCAGCTCCTGTGAGTCAAGAGAGGGGAGCATCTAAGCATGAAATAGCAAATACCATGTCTTGTTAGGACTCATTACACCTGCTGTGTTAGGATCATTAATACTGATGGGAGTGATACCAATACGTTTTTATGTCTGTCTTATTAGTATATTGTAAAATTTTAAAGCTGCAGACATTGATTGCACATATTTTAACAGCACAATAAGTTACGATACCTGGTGTCTCCCGAGACAGCATTACTGCATCTCATGAAAATACATCTTAGGGACTTGACTTTCAAACTATTTTAGGTCATGACACTAGCACTAATTAATCTGTGTTAAGTGACAACAGAGGTTCCAATGAGCAACATATATAGCTCAATGTTTACCAATTAATCTAAAATTATCTTAAAATGGTAGGGAAGGGAAGCACAGTTCTCTGTTCACAGTAAAGCTCCAGCTTTTAGCTTCAGCTAGCTGCTCTCACCATCTCCATCAAGATGAAGTTTTTCCCCTATTTATAGTCCAGCTTTACTCTTTCTCATATACAAATATTTTCCTTGAAGAAATAATATAACATTAGAAAATAAATACACTTGTATATTAATGGTAGCTGCTTGTATTTGGAGGAGCATTATTATTTTCAGGGGTCTGTGTGATGCTTTCATGTGGTAAAATTCATTCTTTTGGGTCTGAGCTAAATCCAAGCTGAGACTGGAATGGAGGTGCATGTGAGATTTCCTAAGTGACCTTCATTGCGTGGGACTTGGTTATTTCTGAAGTTCAAGGAGAAAAAGGCCAGCAGGGAATTTGGAGCATTAACTCAGTCTGTGCGTTCACAATGCCCAGGATGAAGAGGGAGAAATTGGGTGGCCAGTGCAGTATCAAGGCTGCTGACCTTGGTGTTTCCTTGTTCTACTAGGAGGCAGACACCTGCAACAGAAAGATATGAAAACTGCTCTGTTTCTAAACTGCGTCAGAAATAATTGGCATCTGAGTCATTGTCCACTGAAAATCCCAGATTTCTGATGTGATTCTAGTCCTCCTTTTTAAGAGGGTTCTCTTGAATCATCCTTCCATCCCTCAAGCAAAGCTACACTGGAGTCCTCAAAACAATGTGAATCTCCTTGATCTGATAATTTTTCTGGAGTGTAGCAATGAACTCTACAGAACTGCTTTTAAAACACACTCCAAGATTTAACTGTATCCTTACTAAACCCCATGAGGGCCATGCCCTGCTCGGTTGGCTTCTGAGGTGTTGGACTTGACAACATTCCAGATATTCCATGAATTATTTTGTATTTAACTGCTACGTTTTATGTCTGAAGTCTGCCCTTGTGAAGACAAATTTGGTACCTAAAATGATATAGAGCTTCCAAGTCTCACTTAGACCTAGGACTGCCCCCTCCCCCCATAAAGCTGTGTTCTGTCCCCCTCAAACCTCTAGACAGATTGCAGCAGCACAGCTCAGCATGGAGGATCATATTAAAACCTTTGGGAGCAGCAAGGTTACAGTGGAAGGATGAGGTCATTTTCTGCCTCTCTCATCTCAAGATTAAATTATTTCTGTGTTGACAGTGTGCAAAAGCCCTCGACATTCAAACCTCCTCGCCGCAACCTCATCCACAGACCACGCTGCCCTGGAAGGTCAATGCTTGCCACGCTCGTTCCACCAAAACAAAACCCACTCATTGCTTTCCGTGGTGTGGTGAGGAGGTTAATGCAGCTCCAGCTGATGCTGAGGCAGGGTGACGTGTCAGCAGTGCGTGACCGACACTGGGTGTGAGCAGCACTGCTCGGGGATGGATAACGCCTTCCCCCAGGATCCCGCTGCGCCGCTGACATCTGGCCCTCTTCAGCTTCATGCCCAAAATGAGGTCTGTGGGGACACTTGCACAGCAAGGGGAGGTGATTATGCAGCCCTCTCCATGCTGCTTTCACAGATATTTCCACCGTGCAGGTGTGTGGGCTCCACCCGCAGCCTTGCCAGAAGGTCTGGGCAGGAGATGATAATGTGCCACGGCACCCGGAGGTCGCTGGGGAGGATCCGTGCTGGCAGGAATCTCCCTTCCTCCCTGGCTCTGTCCTTGCTCCAGCCAGGCAGTAATTTGCTAATGGGCTCCACGAGCAGCAGTAGCTGAGCTGTGCTGGTTGCTCTTTTGGAGGATGGGATGAGAGTAGCAAATTCCTGCTTGGTGCTGTGTGGCTGCATGCTACTATGGACTGGGAATTTAGCCATTTCTTGTTGATAATTTCCCCTGTAGCACTGAATTATTTCTGAACTTTACTATTTGCCTTTGTAAACTTGCAGTAAGTCTTCAAACACAGTGATTTAATTCAGCTAAATGAGATTAAACACTCCCTGGGATTACTCTTGGCTTCCCTGTGGTGGATGTCACCTTTTAGCCATCTGAGCTGCACAGCTATAAAATTGTTATCCTTCAATTCTGCTCTAGTGCATGCCATCAATTTTCTTTTCCCTGTCCCTCTGCTTGAGCATGCCATTGAAGAAGCCAACCATAATGTTAGCACATCTGAATTCTCATATTTATAACTATGCCTTAAAAAAGGAGTAAGAGGGATTACTGGTTTATCTTTTTTTTTTCTTATGTATATGGATTTTGCTTTGTATTCTAGCTGTTCATTCTGAATGACTGATAAAATTATCTCATCAGAAATGTGGCCATTGATTTCATTTTTTTTTCCCAATGCTATAGAGCATTGCTATTTCTAGAAGAGAATTAGTGGGCTCTTGAGTAAATTATCATTATGATTAATTGGAGCATTTCTACAATTAGAAGAAAAGTAACATACTAACGAGTTGAAAAGATCTCTAAATAAGTCAACTTCTTTTGACAATATATAAAAAAATCGTATCACTTTGTCTTTTCAAAAACAAAATGCATTGGAAAGCTTGACTGATATCCCTAAACTAAAATAAAATGTTAAAAATGCTATAATTGCCCTAATAAAGATGCAAAGTTATGAATAGCTGTTAATACATGAGAAGGACTTGTGACATTGGACAATTGCAATTTTTCCTATTCTTTGCCTCCTGGTTACGAATGTCATACTTCTGTAATTACTGCACTCATAATTTCTCAGCATGGCAATGATCCAGCCTGCTGACAGGCTAATGTGGTTAGCACACCAGAGCTCAGAGATGTACAGAAGTCCCATGTGGATCCTTCCTCAGTACATCCCATGAAAATGCAGATTTTTGTGATGTGGCACCTAAAGCTGCTGGGCTCAGGTGGCCGGTCCTGCCATACCAGTGACGGCTGCCTTGTGTCTTGCTGAAAACAAAAGCCACCACAGTTGGTGGCTGACCCCCCACCAAAATCTGGTTGGGGGGGGGTCAGTCAGAGAGACTGGATGGAGGTTGGGGCTTTCACCAGCCAACACAATGTTCCCAGCTCTCTGAAACCACCACAAAGGCTGCCAGGGAATGTGCGTTTCCACCTTTGCCGTCACTGGCAAACCTCGGGTGAACACCTCCCTGTGCTCCTCTGGACAGACACATACATTTTGCACCCATGTGTCTTAATGCTTTCTGCTTTTAGCTATCAGCAAGCACAGAAACTTGCAGAAGTGCATTGAAATCAGCCATTTCACAAAGAGGTTTTAATGGCACTGAGGATCAAACTAAGCTGAACCCATCATCCATTTCAAGAGATATGAATTTTCTTGTTTAAATGAGTTCTTGTGCTGGCTTGAAACTGCAGCTCTCAAAGCATGTGATCAAAGTTCCTGCTTGCTTTTTTGGAGGGTCTTATCATATGGAGCAGTCCTGCTCAGAGCCCTGTTAGCTTGCACTTGTCCAGCAGCAATGCCTGAGACCAAGTCTTGACGGAAGCCCTCGAGATATCAGTGTTCCTTGAGAAGCCTCCCGGCACAAAGACACCCACAGAGTGTCTGTATTTCATGGAAACAAAATGTGAATGCCAGAAACATATTTAGAGGAATGGATCTACAGGCACAATCTGATCAGCTTATTGCATCCTTCATGGGACTGAAGCTGGTAATTCCCAAATTAAGCCAACAACTCCTAGAGCTAACTCTAGTGCCTGACCTTAGCTTTTCAGGTCCCCAAGAACCTAGTGATGGTGCTGAAATACAAACAACTGACCAGGACCAATGGCACTTGAGCCCACAGTGCTTGATTTTCAGGGCATTTTGAAAAAGCCTTGCTGAACAATAAAATGTAATGAATGAACTTAAACTGGGAGATCACAAACCTGGGTGCAAAAATAACCTACCCCAAAATCTTTGTAAATCTGTTGCAGGGATATTGGGACCCCACAAAATTTGCTGAAAGCAGGATAGCCTTTCCCCTTCCTGTCCTTACTCCAGCACACACTGCCTACCTCTTGGCAGTGAAGGGATGCTCTCTGCAGTGTGCCCCTCACTGTTCTCCCTTCTCTCAATCAATTTACAACCACCAGAAAGATGAAAATTATTTTTAGGGAGGCTTTTCTAGCACAGAAGCAGAATTCAGACAGATCCTTGCTCCACAACATTTTTCTGTCTGTGGGCAGGCTGTGATAATCCTCATATTGCAAGACACTCGTCTTTGGCTCCCCGTAATTTGAGTGAAGTTAATGGAGGAGTGTTGTAGAACATATGTTTGGCTTAATATAGGTTCAAGGGTTTTTTAGTCTATTATACAAAAATAAAATCCGGGACACCTTCACAGTAAATAAGATTGACAAGTTTTTCATTTTTTAATAATATGAGGATAATTGAGCCGTAGTGGTCAGAGCACATTGTATTTCCTGGTAATTAATTGCTGGCTGCAATAGTTGACTGCATAAAACGATGCCTCGGGCCATTAACCCCAGGTCGTTAGTACTCGAGGAAATGTCTGGTGAAGGTCATTATTACTGCTGCTATATAAGCTCTTATAATAGAAAAGCCTTGGCATGAGCTTTTCAAGAACCCATTTTCCCTGTTCTGGTCTCATTTCAGAGATCTGGGTGCAAAGGTTGTTCCAGTTAGTCTGCATTTACATTCATTTTCAGGGGATTAGAGTTTGCCCACTTTCATAAAAACAGAAATCATCTAATTGGAGTGTTTGAGAGGTTGCTCATTTAGCTTTATGTGTCCTGAAATGTTGGCCTTCCCAAAAGATTTACACGAGTTTGTGCTGTCAGTCCCAGGGGGATGGAAAACCAATCTCTTGTGTTGGCTTCTTCAGCAGCAAGGCACAGACTCTGGGTGGCTGGGGCAAATGGGGCAGTTGTTGCATCACGTGGAACCACTGGTGTTTGTGTCCTGATATCTCTGCTTTGGACTTGGTTTTGGTGATGGACCAAAAGCCTTCTCATGTAAAACAGCCTTTCTTTTTCTTTTTTTTTTCTTTTTTTTTTCCTTTTGATTATCCTATCATCTCTGAAAGGGCTTCCAACTCCCAGATCAAGAAGGAGCTATAGGGAGATTTGTGCTTGTGCTGTCCTTCAAACTGCTCTGTAGGTCAGAGTCCCCAGAGCAGCAGAATGATATTGCTACTGAAAACAGAAGTTTAAAAAGCACAGTTGTGAGGGTTAATTTATTTCCTCCCCTGGTGTAGTTGAGAATTCCCTTTTTTTGTTGTTGTTTTTCAAGACAAAGTGCTAATAGAACAAAAAAATAATGAGAAACATTTTTAGTACTTTGCTTTAACAAGATATTAGTAACAATAGCACTTATTTACTACCTTAAAAACAGTAAAACAGCTTTATGTTGAATGCTGTTTTCTCTAATCATGTGTTTAAAATGGGGTAAGTATTTTGCAGAAACCAAAGTCCTTGAATCAATATTATGAGACTGCTGGCTCAAATGATGTTGTGAGGAAGCACTTCAGCTCTAAATAGACAAAATTACAGGCTGCAGAAGATATAATGATGGCACAAGAAAAAGGATGGGGGACTTTTGTAATCTGCTGATGTTCCTAGCAGTGTTTCATTTTTTCCTTCCCCACTTAGAAATTTTAGTTTGGAGTCAAGAGTCAAATAAATTGTATGAAGAGACCTATTTTGCTCTCTTGATCAATACAGAAACTTCTTCTGTCACCATGCTTATATAAGCAAAGGCTTACTTATTCAGAGTCCCCTGCTGATGGAATGCCTCTCTTCAACTCCTTTCCTCTGGATCTAATATAATTCACTGTCTTAGAAGAAATAATAAATTAACCATGCTGCTTATATTGGTTCCAACACAAATATTTGTATATTGTGGGAATGTTTTAGCTATTCTTCCATCAAAGCTGAGCTACTAGACTTCTTTGGTCAGGCAGGGCTTAGGTCAGTTAAGGGAGTTTCTGATTTTTGGAAAGTCCCACTTAAATTTGAAGATCTAAATAAAGAATAATCCATGTGAAGTTCCTGTGAAAGCTTTGATGCACCAGTAGAAATTAAACCTTAGCTGCAAAGTCCAGAGGTGCCTGGTTTCTTGGACATGGATCCTGTTTTGAATGTTCCTGTTTGGTTTGTCTCTGTTTAGGAATTACCCCTTTCACATACAGGTTTTAAGATTAACTTCCTAAATTTCTCCAAGAAAATGCATACGTGCTCACATTGCAAATAAAATGTGTCTGTCGTGGCTAACCATGAATATATTTGGGGAGAGAGGAGGAAATGAGTGCTATCCACTTGCATGATGAAATGTAACTGATTGCAGAGTTACTGAATATTTTAAGACTGCATGACCACCTAGACAAATTGAAAAACCCATCAGTTTTGTACATGATGGGAGTAAGGAACAAATCCTATTTGAAATCTTCATCACTGACTATAACAAAGCAGGGGTGACTTAATTGCCAAAGCTTTTCCAAATTGAATAATATAGTAATGTCTTCTGAGAGTCAGTTTTAATTTTTAATAATCTTTAATTAAGTAAGCTTTCACAACACGTTTGGTATTTGGGCATTAGCACAACAGTCTCTGGGTAGTCAGTGTCATTCTTTCGTATGCAGGCTGGTGTCAATTGATTTTCCATGGTCAGTAGCTGTAGTTGAGTCTGTTTAAGTTCCATAAAACTTCCCTCATTGCACAAAACCATTTGTGTCTGAGGGAGAAGGATTTGAGCTTTCTTCTCTTAGGATCATGCTGGGAATAGAGTGTAAATCCATATTATTCTACTTATCTCCATGACATTTCCAATTTCTACAGATGAAATCAAAAGAATTTGTCTCATTGATCTTCAAACTCTTTGACAATTTCACAGTCTGAGCTGAGTGGTGTGAGCTTTTCAGTCGCCCCATTGCTTTTCATCAATAAAAGTTTTTACCTAGATCAAGACAGCACGTTTGCTGCATATGAGCTATGCATCTTGAAGATTGTTATTGGTTTACTGGTGGAATATTTATCTTCAAACTGAAATGAGTTCTTAGATGAGTCATTGCACACATACCCTGTCTTGATATTTTTAGGTGCTAAAGCCACTATTTCAATGAGGTTGGGTTGGGGAAAATTGTCCATAATGTTTTGGATATACAATTAAAGTGCCATCTGCCTCTGTGATGCAGCAGATGTATAATTGATATTCACTGCTGATTTGCCTCTTGATTTTCTGCAGACATTGAATGCTGTAATTGTTTATACAGTATGATCCTGAATACCCATGTGAGAATTTTCCTCCTCACGTGTTCCTGACAGAAATATCACTACCATCCTCAGTACTCATGAGATGGATTCATTAAAAGATAATTTGCAGATAGCTACGCTAAAATCTTACAGAAATCTAGTGAGTAAGTAAAAAACAAGTTTTCAAAAGGAGTGGATTATTCCCATAGGATGTTTTAATATAGGAGAGCTTGTTGGGAAAATGTAAAATGCTGATACAAAATCTGGTTACCTTTGTACACTGATTCCAATGCAAGTTGTAGCTAGGAATAAAAAAAAATATAGAGTTGCTTTATTTTTCCCTCCTTTTTTTTTTTTTTTTTTTTTTTGCAGAGATAGAAACCTTCTTCAGGGAAAAATTTATGTAGAGTAAAACCAAAAGGTCAACTGTAACATCAAAAGAACTATTTTCTCTAGGGCAAAGACTACTTAATAAAAAACAGAGATAGAAACCACAGCAGTGAATTCTGAGCAGACGGAAAAACAGAGATATGCTACTTTTCCTTTCTTCTTTTTATTTTTTTAATATGCACTGTCTTTCCAGTTCAAAATTCAATTACTAAAATCTTGATCAATCAGCAGGTGTTAATTTTACCCTATGACTGGTTTCTAAGGTTCTTCTGAGGATACTCCAGACCTGAATCTGTTCACACTGAAATAAAAGCAAAATGTGACCAGTCACCTCAGTGGCAGGAGGTTAGTGGCTCTATTTTATATTGCTGCCCTTCTTTTTGACAACAGTGGCTTTTAAGCACATTAGTTAAACTCACTATGAAGTGGCAATGATTGCCTAGGGCTTTGCATTCGGCTTCAAAGGAAAGAAAAATTGGTGATATAGAACCCAAATCTGGCTTTGCTGCAAGTGACATTTTGAGTGATCTTTTCTTAAGCCTGTGAATGGCTCCCAGGAAGAGTGAGCTCTGTGGGCACCCAGAGAAACCAAGGCCCATTTTGGTGCAACTTGTTCCCTTTTTGTGAGGCATGGGCTGTTGGCTGATGGATGGTGAAGGATCCTTTGTGTTTTCCCAAGGCTGAAATTTGCTCTCATATTTCAGTGTCTCTAGTGGTAGCAGTGTAGATAAAGGACATCATGCTGATGGTTACAGCAGGTCACTCCTGTGGCAGCCTGGGCAAAGGACCCTGGAGGGGCTGAGGGTGCAGCAGAAGGAAAGCACAGGGGATGCAGAGGATGGTTTGGGGAGGGGAGGTGGAGTCAAATCCAAGTAAACGAGGTGCAATGCCCTGCAGATCAGTGTGGTTCTGTTCAAGTTTTCTTTCACACCTCTGTTGCTGTCTGCAGGAATCCACCAAGTTAGAAAGCCAGAGAGACAATGCAGGACAATCTGACTATGTTAATGCTGTTGAACATTTGCAGCATGCAGGGAGAGGAACTGCTCTTCTCCACGAGCCATTTAGCCACAACTTTGATGGGTGCTCTGGGATAAGCACAAACAGAAATGCAGCTACAGCACAATGTATGGGTAATTTTACCCATGTTTCTTCTGTTCTTCTGTTGAGGTCTAACTGTGCTCTTCATCATGAAGAGTGGACGTTTCAGACTGTTGCTCCTGTATTCTTGGGGACTTTATTTTATTTTAAAATTTTATTTCCAGTATCTTTCTCTCATTTGTGTAACAAGTTTTTGGCTATGTTTATTGCATAAAGATTAATCTTCAGGTTTGGTTTATACCTGCTGAGAAGATCACTCCTGAAGGGGAGGTTGCAGGCTCACAGCAGATGTAGGGCAGTGCTTGGGTTAAGCACACAAGAAATTAGGAGACATTATGGTAGAGAAGGGTATGCAGAATGGACTGGACTGTGATTAAACAGAGCTGAAACTTGCAGAGAAACAGAGGCAGCATAAAACTGGGATCCCAGAGCACATCCCTGTGCTAACTCAGCAATGCCACTGTCTTGCTGCTACCCTCTTGGATGAAGTGTGGCTTATTCTCTTAATTGCACTGTACTACATATAAATAAATCAGCCATAGAGAAATTGGTTCTGCTTATTAGTCACTGGGTGGATGAAGTGCTCAGGTCCTGTTAATATAAAGTGTCAACAAAATGAGTATTCTATCACTGTTTAATTCACATGCTTCAAAATGAAACTTCAAAGAAAAATTTAAGCTTTTATTCAAATTAAAAGGTCAATATTAACCTTCACTAGTTACTTACCAGGTTTGCCATTCCTAAAAAATTACTTAAATATACAGAATTGCTTTCTTTTTAGTAGCATGAGGACTAAGAGACTATAGCAATGAGGGAGAGAGCTGCAGTACCCATATGGGAGTGGGAATTGAGGGGGGTGCTGGTTGCAGCTCCTGCAGCACGTTTGTGTTTGTATAGGGCAGGGGTAGGAAAAGTGGAGAATTCCTCCTTGGAGCAGGGGTGTAGAACACAGGACTCTATCACCCAGCTGGGTGCTTCCCAAACCAGGTGACTAGGGAAAGCAGAAAGATTTGTCTTTTGGATCCTTCCTTTCCTTGTGGTCCTGGCAGGAGAGGGGGATGTGCTCTGGGAGACCTCAATATGGGGCCCTCCTGGGAGCTCACATCCCTACAGACTTAGGACAGCCAGTTATGGTGGTTTCTGTCTTTGGGGGCAAAATCTGACACAAAACAGTGTGTGTGGGGATGTTTGGCAGGTTAATGGCACCCTACCAGCTCTCCAAAGAGCAGCTGCCCATCAGCAGCTCTGGTGACACCTCATTCCTCCGAAGACATCACGTGCAAGTGACAACACACATTCATCAGAAGCCTTTAAAGATTTTTTGGCCCTCTGCAGCACTGTTGAGTTTATTCTGTGTGCTAGCCAACTGCAGCTTGTGATTCCCATTGGACCTCCAAAAATATCTAAGCCACCCTAGGGGACTAGTGCCTTGTTCCCCCAGGTAGTGGGCTGGAAGGAGCTCCTTGTGGGAAGAAATAAACCTTCTCTCCTCCAAACATCTTCTGCTACAGTTCAATTCAATTTTGGTCCTGTCAGTCTAAATAAGAAGGCAGCTTCCCCTCAGAAAAGCGTTCAGTGCTTCACATAAAGTTCCTTAATTTTTGTCCTGTGGAGCTGTGCGTGGCAGATTTGAGCTGCAGCGTGTACAAAGGCACCACACGGTGAGGAACCACAGCAAGGGCTCCTGGAGCACAACATCTGCTGGGGGAGTCTGCAGTGATTAGAAAAAGGGCTGTCTTATTGCCAGAATCAAATTATCTGAAGGTGTCCTGCTGGTAAGAATCAAGTACAAGCTGTACTGAGCTCTAAATTGGTGAGTAAGAGAGGTACTATTAGATCTTTAAATCCCACTTTGGGTTATGTTGGGTTTTGTCAATATTCTCATCTAAAACCTAATGCAACATGTCTCAAGACACAGGCCACAGATGAAACAAATTTTATTTTCACTTCTACACATTAATATTCTGTTCCCCAGTTTTGGGGAAGGTTTCCCATGAGGGTTTTCCCTTAGGAGTTTGAAGGGCTTTGGTGAGAAGTAGAAATCGATGGCCCACTTGTCCTAGCTGGTCCCTGTCTTTCTTAAAAATAATCTCTTCTAGTTGTGGGAGAGAAAATCCTTTACAGGACAGTAGTCAAGATAACTGTAGCTGAAAATTAAGCTTGCAGGGAATTGGAATGGGATTCTGTGGAATGATCTTTGCCATCCAAGGGATCAGGCCATTTAGGTGTTACCTTCATCCCAGCTGAGATGCAGTCTGGCTGTGTGGATGCTTCCCTTCTGCTCTCAATGCTCTTCTTTGACAGTCTGTGGGAATTGATTTTCCTTTGCTTTGCAGCAGATGAAATTTAACTCCTGGGTGTCAGCTGAAGAACAGTAACCTCAGCTGCTTCAAATCCAACAGTTCAGGTGGTCTTATCATTCCCCATTGCACTATCCATGCAGCTATCAGAAAAACACAGAAATGTCATGTTTTGGAGGTATATCTAAATTTTTAGCCCAGGATGAGGCATCAGTGACAGTGGTAGGTGAATTTACTCCTCCTGCTAGGAATTCACTGCTTTCTCCCTTCCACATCCCAATAATCAGCTGGGATAATCTAAACCTTATTCCCTCACCCACAATTACACATCTCTATATTACCCTCCTGCTGCTGTATTTGCACACCTGTGGCACCTGGGCTCTTGTTAGAGGCAGAAACTTTATTCTTACAGAAACTGCAAACATGGTAAAAAATTATTATTTCCTTATCATCTTTGAGTCCAAATCTTTTTAGATCACTGTAAATTGGACATTTGTCTCCCTGGGCTGGTAAGGATAACTGCTCTATTGCAGGTTTTCCTCTGGGGAAATTTATGGGAAGATTTAAATATGAAGTGAATGGTCCCCTTTAAAGTTGCATATGTTAAAGGAATGTGACTTATGAATCCTGTTAGCAGTAATGGCTGCATAAGAATATCAAACACTTAGTCAAATCAAGATTTTGCTGTGATGCATCTCACACTAGAAGGGTTGCTATAAATTTTTG
Source organism: Peucedramus taeniatus (assembly GCA_013400575.1). Lineage (NCBI taxonomy): Eukaryota > Metazoa > Chordata > Aves > Passeriformes > Fringillidae > Peucedramus > Peucedramus taeniatus. The sequence continues at coordinate 358,046 of WBNO01025929.1, read as the reverse complement.
AACTGTGCCAAACATTTTTATGTACCTTGGGTATGCAGGCTATGTTTGATCCTTATAGAAGTTGATCCTGTTTTGCTTTTGTTGCTGACTACTGGAGGAACATGTGCATGTGTTTGTGTAGCTGAACAGAGTTAAAACTCATCTGGTTTGCAGTCTCAACAGTAGAGAATGCTACTGCCTGCAGTAAAAAAAGGAGATAATATTAAACTGAAAATCAACCTTGTGTCAGGAAGAGATCAGTATTATTTTCATAATTTCTAGTGGTCAGCATAGGTGACACCTTCTGGATAGAGCAGATTCAGTGAAGAGTAGTGACATACTTGAAAATTGCCTGGATGAAATATTTATATAAAGCTTTGCTTCATGCAGTGAATATTTGAACAATTAAAAATCTGTTCACTGTTGCTTTCTGGCCTTGGGCTAAGCTGAAGGTCTGGCTTGAGGATGGTGGTGGTTGTAGCCCTGACAGCTGAATGGTACCTGTGGGATCAGGCTGGAACAGATGGGAAGACCAGCAAGCCTAGAGGACTGTCATGGTTTAACCCCAGCCAACAACTCAAACCCACACAGCCACTCCCTCACTTCCTCCCAGTGGGACTGGGGAGAGAACTGGAAGGGTAAAAGTGAGAAAACCTATTGGTTAAGAACAATTTATTGATTGAAATTAATCAAATCAAGTAATACATTTTGGAGCCTACAAGAGACCTGGAGAGGAACTTCTTACAAGGACATGTAATCATAGAATAAGAGACAATTTTTGCTTTTAAACAGCAAAATTTTGCCTGTGCAGATTCCTGTGACTCATGGTTCTTTTCTGGCTTAATTGTCTTTCTTTTAATGTCATAATAATTGCTTGACTGCAGCAGAGATTTTAGGGCTTCTGCAAATTGTGGAGCACTAGAGTGTCCCAAGGGCTCAGTCTGTCCCTCAGCACCTTTCTGAGCTGGGGCACAAGTCTGCAGGTTTGTTTGGATGTTGACTCAAAATTCCTCTCTTAGTGATGAGGCCATTTCACAATGCACCAATGCATAGTGATATGGTTACACTTGTGGCTAGATCTGAAGGAGGTTTTAAAACAAATTCTCCAACACAACATTAAAAAACACAGAGGGGATGCAGGGGGCTGTGATTACACCTTTTTGTTAATTTTTTCCAGCAGGGCTAAAGAGTTTAGTTTCTTTCAGGTTGCCCACTTGAATCCCACTGAATCAGGACAGAAAATGACTGAATGCATGAGAGGAGTGCAGTAATCATTTGGGGTCAGTGAGCTATAGATTGCAATACTTGGCAGAGTTATTGCATCTGCCTGTGAGCCGCAGCCGCGTCCCCGCTGCACCTGCCTGGAGAGCAGGGAGAGCCTGCTCTGCTCCTCTCTCCCTTGGCCTTCTCCTCTGTGCTCTCTGGGTCATCAGCCCTTCCCACCTGCTGAAGCCTTTCACCTCTGCATTAATGGTTATTTTTAATCAAAGAGATCAGAGTTATTTTTCCCAGTTGTCAGTTTAGTTCATATCACGCTGCCGATTATTTCAACTCGCTGAGGTGATGAAAATAAACATCCAGGTCATGAAGTTTAGACACAGGACACCTGACTAGCCAAGGTAACCAGATTTATTTGATCTGATGCTTGATTTTTTTTGCCTCTGTCTCTGCATTCTTTGAGGTATTTTACTTTGACATCCCCAAGGCAATATACCAATAATTCAATGACAGCTCCCCAATCTTACTCCTTGTTTTTTAAGCTTCTGGATACTAGACTTGAATTTTGAGGACCTGCTTTCAAATACTGGCATGTATTTTCTGTATGCCCCTGGGCAGTCTCCTTCACTTCTCAGAATATTCATGGTTTTGTAAAAGGGCTCAATGTCCTTTTTGCAGGACCACTTTGCCATCTCCAGTGTGCCAGGTGTTTTGGCAGACCACTAATTCAGTAATGAGAGAGAGGAGAAATAAAGGTAACTGACCCATGCACAAAGATGAACATAAAGCCAAGAAAAGGGAGATCTTGCTGGACTGGATTCAAACTCTGCCTCCTTACCGAGGAAGACTCGTGTGAGCAGAGGTTCATTCCACGATGAGTGAGCCCCAGGCTGCCACTCACCATGGGAGATGGGACTCCTGGATCCCTAAAACCATTAATTAGTTGGAATTGAGGCTCTCACTGTTGCCACCATGACTCAGTCTATAACAGCAGTGGGTACTTTCAAAGTCAACTTTATGACCATGTACTGCTAGCCTGCTTATTAATGACATGCAAATTATAGAAGTTCAAACATTTGCATTTTATGCTCATAGCTGTTTCTTTGATTGCTAATGATGTTGATTCACGAAGAAAAGGCTTTCTAAAATAAAGAGACTATTTCATGTACCACACCAAAAGCAAATGAAAGGATGCTGCATACTGCATTTTTTTGGTCACATTAAGCCCTGTCCAAACACCTCAGGACTCATAAATTAGGTGGAAATGAAATGTGATTTACCAGCTAATGAGATAGACTTTAATTTTTAAATAGAATTATAAATTAGAGTAAACAATAAACATGAACATTTAGACATGAACTCCTGTCCTGAATTTTACTGCAAGCTTGTCACAGATTTCTATTATTTATTCATGTTACAAGATCAACCCAGCCATTGCCCACCTCTGAAAAACTCATTCCTGGAGCAAGTTTTCCACCTATAAACTTATAGCGTGAATTATCTTTGCTACCCATCCTTGCAACCAGACACCCTATGAGTGTGAAAGACAAGATGCCAAGCCACTGACATAGGAAAAGGTCCTCAAAACTTGTTACAGGGGGGAAAAAAACAAAAGGGATTTTTTCCCTTCAATTGCTTTTTCAGACAATGAAACATCACTTGACTCTGTGTAGGGAAGTTGTTCACAGGGTTGAATGAATCTGGTCTGGCCATCTGCTCTCCAGTAAAAGCCATAAAAGGAAAATTGCTGTGTCTAGGGCACTGAACTGTTTTGGAGAAAGTAACTGAAACTGGACAGATTGTGGCTTTGAAGTATCCACTTCCCTTTCATTCACCATAAAGGGAATGTAGGAATCTGGGTTAAATCCAAAAGAGTTGGATCCAACGTTGGCGATGTCAAAGTTCAGTTCCTGATCTCTTCCTGACAGGTTTTTGTAGAGGTATGATCCTACAGAAACACAGACTGCACTTGCAGCACTGTCTCAGTTCTAGCATTTCTTCCTGGAGTATGAGGCTCAGCATCAGTACAGCAATGCAGTTTGGCCTTATGAATAATTTAGGCAATCGAGTGTCTGATTGGTGACTCCATTATTTACTGGTCATAAAGATGTCATCTATCCAAAATGTGTCCTCAGACTTCATCATGACTCTGGTTTACAAGGAACCTGGCTAGTCTGGTGTGTGGGTACTTGCATACAAAGATGATGGCTCAATGAATAATTAGAAAGAGAAGAAATTTCATTGAGATAAAGAATGTGAATTTTAAAAAGTAGAGAAAAAGCCCAGCAAGACTGATCAGCAGATCTTGATGATTCAGCTAGATCCAGCCTATTTGAAGTTTATATTATCAGACACACAGAGGAAAAGTTTATCCCTAGATAGTCTTCTCTGCAACCTCTACAAACAATATTCTACAGCAGAAATAAAGGATGACACTTGGGACTTTAAGTACTGATGCTATTACTTGAGAAATGCAACTACATCAGTTTTGTGCTGTGTACAATACAGAATTCTGCTTGGAAATTTAGAGACATTTTGCACTTCATAATGTTGCCTTTGTCTCCTATGACACTTTCAATCTCTTTGTAATACTGTATTTTGCTGTGAAAAGGCTAAAAAACTGCAACAATAAATATTAATAAATGGAAACTGGATCTGGAAAGTTGTCATGGCAGACAGCCAAGTTACAAAAGATTGTCTGCTTTGACTCTTACACAATGATACTGAGAAAGGTACTGTATAAACTATTTTCTGGCTAAAATTAAATAGTAATCAGAGTGTCTGCATATAGAAAACACCATCAGGATTGACATGAATCTTGGGGGCTTTTTTAAGAATTTATCTTGGCAAATATGAATCTGAGAAATAATACCAGCAGTGCAAACAAGGAATGCAGAATAACATTTCTTCTGTGATTTTAAGCAGAGTTTTAACATAGAAACTCTCAAAGGAGTTAGGACTCAGAGACAACATCAGTAAGATGCATATTCTAGTGACAGCCAGCAAGATGTACCACAAGATTCCATAAGAAAGGTGCTGCCTTTCTTTAGCAGAGGAAAGTGTTTGCCCTGTTTTGGAGGAATTGGCATGCTGAGATATGAAGGACTTCATCCTTCTGTTCCTCTTGAGGCATCCTTGGAAGAAGGGCTTGATTTGGATTTGGTGGATGTGCCCATGACACTCAATGTGCATGGTCAGGTGAGCTGGCAGCCCCCTGCAGAGGCACTTGCTGTGCAGCAACTGCAATGTATGGATTGATTTGAACAGTTCTGTGAGCAAAAACGTCTTGAACCACCTGGATACACCTCTGGTTTGCATTAGATTGAAAGTTAAAGAGAATGTAAAGAGAACAACTGCAGGGGAAAAAATTACTGCATGTTAAGCCAACCTCAAAGTATATCTGCTTCTGCAGAATACAAAAATTTAAAGAAAATTGGAATATCACTTGTCAGAGATCCCTTTAAGTCACTGAGGCTGGGACCCATGCCTTCTAAGAAGAGGCAGCTCACAGCTCCAGACACTCCATCAGAATACCTGCATGTGCAGCACAGCTTCATGTTGCATCAGCAGTGGGGATTTAGACAGTGGAACTGAGAGATGCTCCAAGCAGGAGGCAACTTCTGTGGGCAGAACTGGACCCCACTGATGGTATGATTGATATGCAGTGAGTGACAGTCAGCAACTTGGTCATAGGCATCCAGATCCACTTGAGATGCCTTGAGATATCCAAGGTATCCATTCACTTTTGTCAGGTGGTTGTGACCCAGGAGCAGAAGGCCACCTCTGCATCTCTGGAGAAGCAGCTGTAAAGTTCTAAAAGGGCAGCTCAAATGGATCTACATTCCTGTGTATGGGCACATGGGCTGTGTTCACACAGTTATTGTCTGGTCAAAGGGAAGTTGAGAAACCTCAGACTAGCTCTTAACCATAAACCCACAAGCTTTGAGGGCATCTTACAAGGTGTGTGTTAGCTGGTTCTGATTTACATTTGCCCAGGCACTGGTGGTTCTAGAGGTGCATTTCTGTGCCAGCCTTGCCTTGCAATCTGGGCTGAGGCTTCAGTTGGCCTCCTTGGGGCCAGGGCAAGGCACCAGAGCCATTCTGACAGATCAGTATTGATGCACATCTCTAAATCCCTGTAATAACTCAGGACAAGATTGTATCCTGGTTCTGTGCAACCACAAAGGGGATCTGCCACAGGTTAGACTTGGGGAATAAAGACAGCTTTTCCAGTGTTTTCTCATTCTACTCTACGTAGGAATGAGTGGGGTGGGAAATTATGGGGAAAAAGGAAGCAATTTGCACCTAAGAGAAAAAGCAGTGGATGAAGTGATGTTTCTAAGGCTTAGTCCCCCACTAGAGAGGGGCAGCTGAATGCTAACCTATCTCTGGGGAGAATGGATGGAGCTTGTATCCAAAGACACAACCCAGCCTTGGTGAACATGTACCAGTTACCCTCACTGCTCTCTCCTGGCATTATTGACACTTTCAGATGTGTGTTTATTAGCTTTGAAAACAGAGGCTATTAGTAACAAGAAAATGTGGCAGAAAAACGTGTCATGATGCATGCTTTAAAAATTGTGCTGAGCTGTTCTAACTTCATTGTAGTTTTTAAACCATTTTTTCCTGCCACTTCTGCCAATGCTACAAGTAAGGCAGAGCTGCAGCACTGCACCTCCAAGACACAGAATTTGTGGTGCATTGGTGTGAGCCACTAATAGGATTCCAGGACAAAGCACTTTAATCCATTGCTAAGTAAGTGACAAGGTACTAACATGGTTTGAGGACAGGACACAGCTAACATGCTACTTCTGCTTTTCAAAGACTTAGTTTTATAATCCTCTGCAAAAGTCTTTGTTCAGGTTTCTGGAAGTATTTTGTAACTGCCCACACCTGCCTTGAAATAAAGTCTCAAGCCAATGTATCTGCTGCAAAATTCAGTCTATAATTAGTTATGCTTTCAGTCTCTGAATTACCATATCGTGGTGTGTTGTGTTGGAACTGAAACTATTAGCTTTTATATTTCAGAAGGGTAATGGCTAATGCAATTTAAAGGACCAATAAAGTTGTCACCATCAGATCAGTTTTATCACCATCACTTGATAAAACCCCTGAGTTTGCACAAGACATCTGGTCAGGTATAGTGTGTCAGCCTCCTGTCTGAGTCAGGGATAATGGATACTTCCAGCCTCATTTCAACCCCACAAATTTCAGTGCTTGTGTGGGAATATATTGCTGTGCAGGCTGGTGGTCATGGTGTGGTGTTTGTGAGCTGGTGGGTTTTTCTGGAGTTTAAGCCATTTGTGCTTATGTGGTTGGGGTCTGCTGTGGTTGAGGACTTAACATTTTCCTCACCTTAATAAGATATGGGCTACTCAAGCTAGATAAGTCTAATTCTTTTCTTTACAAAGTAATAAATCAGTCTTTAGCTGTTTGGAACACTTGGTTGGGAATTGTCTGAAGTACTGCAGTGCTGATAGAATATAAATCTAAGCCTAGGATCCCTTTATAATGGAAATAAAGCTATTCAAATACAGACTCCCATCAGTGCAGCCAAGATTTGACTAGATGAGTTGCACCCTAAACTCTGTTGACTACACTTCAAAGGCCACGATGGAAATCTCAGACAATTTGCTTAGATGCTCAGCCCTTTGCTGTGGATTGTAATCCTAGGTGACATAGATCCTGTCATTGATAGGATTGCCAGACTGGAAGCTCCTTCTCCACCATTAACTCATTAAAATGGGACATTATTACTGCACTGCTTTATACTGTGTTCTGTTGAAAGAGGTTCTGCATACTTCTGTTTTTCCATAATAGCATCCATATGACCTGTCTGGATGCCAAAGGCTCAGCCTAGAGAAGGCTTTGAATTCTGCCCCAAAGGATATTCAACCCTGAGGTCCAACAGTGCTGCTGAGTGTGATTCTGAGTGGGATGCTCAACATCTTTACTGCAGCCCAGTGAGACTCACACAAGTGTCTCAAGCTGGGAAATGGAGACCTGGAGAATCCACTTTGCTGAGGTGTTGCCTTCACTTTCTGCTCAGATGAGCAGTCAGCTGCAGGGAAGGTGTGTGTGGTAAATGGGCAGAAAACCTGATATAGTATGAAAAAGCATGTGCTAAGGCAAGCTGGAATTACACCTGTTTTATTACTCTGCCTCCAACACAAGGGGAAATGAGTATATCCTGCACTGAGTACAACCCAGCTTTGTCTTTTCCCTTGCTCAGGGACCCTGGCAGAGCCTTTGGGTGGGTGACAATGAACATCGCTCTTCATGCTCACAGCTGTGTCTTTGCAGGGCCAGATCATGGACTGCCAACTCGCTTCTTTTATGCAGTATAAATAAACTAAAAAGGCTGATGCTTTCACAAACGATTTAGAAACTTTATTCCCTTGTAGCTCAAAGAAAATCAGGCTGTTAAATCGCTGTATAACTCATGGAAATATTGTCCCTTTGACATTAGTTGGCTGTATTAAGTAAATATCCTGGAGGTGTTAGCCTTGCAGTCAATGGCACTTTGGCTTCTAAATGCCTTTGTGAGTCCATTGATACCAGCTTTGCAGGAAGAGTTAATGTCTTCTACTATAGCAAATGATATCTGAGGGAAGGAGAAGAGGCTTTGGGGCATATAAGCCGTTCTTCAGGTCATCTGTATTGTGATTCTAGACCTTAGTTTCAAAGTGATGTACGAGTCCTTCAAAATGTCATTCAGGGAAAAGATTTACGATGTCTGACTTCCCTCTCCCCCTCCCTTTTTAGTGCTGGTGTAAATCAGAAGTGGTTCAGTGGAACTAGAGTATGTCAAACTGTCCAAGAGGCACGGGCAGGGCAGTATATTCTGGTACTTGCATGGAGAGAGACAGTAACTCTTACTTCCTCAGTACATCTTGAAAGATGTTGGACAACCTTTAGCTCCCTGTCCTTTGCTTTTCTCTAGTGATCTCAAAATAAATAAAATCCTATAACTCAGGCAGAAAAAATGGAAAAAGAGCCCTTTGGCTGGAAGATGGAAACTGAAAAAATTCTTTTTAAAATACTGTATGCTTCTAAGTAAAGCCATGGCTATTTTTACCAAATACTGGCTTTTTGGAAGCTTAATTATCTTCATTCTGCTCACAGAAATCAAAGTGATTCTTGTTGGCAGGATGGACCTAAAATAAAATCTAGCTGCTGTACTGACAGCTGTGAAAGATTTAGATGAACCAACTTTTTTTCTTTTTTTTTACTTTTTTGTTCCCCCTTGAAGCAATTATAGATATGTTCTGTGACCTGCCCTTATCTTTCTCTGGCTTGTCTGTGTACTGCAAGGCTTGTCACAGGCTGCGTGGGTCTCTGCTAGCCCTGCATGCACAGGCTGCAGGGGGAAATGCAAGCTCTGTGTCCTATCTTGTTGCCAGGGAACAGTGACGAAGAAATGCCTGAGCTAAACTCGAATTTTGGGTCTTTGCAATGAGCTTCTTATGTGACCTTGGGCAAGCAATTTGTGTGGAGTGAGATTCCTCTTTTCCAGTGTCAGGCTCTCTGGGCCTGCAAGGCCTCCCTGGCGGTCAGCAGCCTGAGATAGGAAATGCTTTGTCATCATGACTGACTAGAGAGGCCCCTGCTCTGCCCCCAGACCCTCACTTGTCTCCCTGTAAGCCTATAGGTCATATTCGCCTCAACCCTTACCACTGGAAAATTTCCAAAACCCTATAAAAACCCTTACTTCTGTCCAGTCTGGCAGAAGAGCTGTCACTGATCCCCTTGGCAGAAGAAACCAATCAAGGACATCTCTGTGGAACCTCACACAGCCTTCTCCTCTCTCTCCCTGCGCCTGCCTGAGGCATTTAGCGAGCAAAGGGCTGGAATCACCAACGAGCTGATAATCACCCAGAGCTGATAGCACTGGAGCTTGCTGAGGTAGCCTGGGCTGGGAGCTGCTTGGGAGCTCAGACAGGCAGTGCTGACCAGGACTGTGTTATCTGGGCCCGTGGCAGCCCGCCGGGGATAGCCCAGAGCTGGCGAAAGGCCGCAATACTCTGTAGTTAAAACTTCATTTGGTGAAGGACTCTGCCTATGGGAGGGGGAGAGTGAGAGAGGGAAACTGATTCACTGTTTTAGACACTTGTCTAAAAATGGGACAGAGTTCCCAGTAGAGGCATCTGATTCTCTCCAGCTACACTGTGAGCCCAGATGGCTACCTTAGCACCTTAGACACTTTTATTGAAACTCAGACTGACACCAAACATCTGGAATCTGTGGGACTGTGAGTGTGTTTGAGCTCTGTGTTAATCCCTGTCTGAGCAAGATACAATCTCTGAAGTCTCCACAGTTGACACCAGGATGTCTCTCTGTGTTTGGTGTTACATGACATGGAGTTGCAATGCCAAGGTTTTTTTGCAAATCCTTGTATCTCTGAGGGTTGTTGGAGATGAGCTTTGAAGGTGTGAAGGACTCCTTCCTGTTCCTCACTGTACTTCTGAAGACCATTCAAAGTACTTTGTGGCCATGGTCAGTCCTTATCTCCAAGAACTTTTGAGCTGAGCCACTCTCTTTAAAAGTGCCATGAAGGGAACTTTTTCCAGCAGCAGGGATGGGATGTCAGGGGATGGCTCATGGCACCCATCACCCAACAGTGTCATGAGCCAAATAAATCAAGATGAGTAACAAAAAACACACGGCTGGTCCGTGGCACCTAGATTATTTTGCAATAAACACAGTGAAAATCTGCTTTGAGGAGCCTGTAAAGTGGGACCTGCAGGTAGAACAGTTTCTTATCAAAATCTTGTGATCCTGGTGGGATAATTCTGCAGCTGTATGTGCATGTTCTGCATGGAAGTGGGCGCATCTTGGTGTAAAGAATATATTGAGGAAAGACTCAGACTATTGAGGCTGTTCAGCCTAGAGAAAAGAGGGCTCTGGGGAGAACTTAGAGCACCTTCCAGCATCTAAAGGGGGTCTACAGGAAATCTGGACTGTTTACAAAAGTATGCAGTGATAGGACAAAGCAGAATGGCTTTAAGTTGAAAGGAGAAGGTTTAGATCGGATATTAGGAAGAATTTATTCACTGTGCTGAAACACCGGCAGAGGTTTCCCCGAGCAGTTGCAGATGCTCCATCCCTGAAAGTTTGAGGCCAACTGGGATGGGACTTTAAACAACCTGGTCTAGTGGAAGGTGCCCCTGACCATGGCAGAGGGCTTGGAAATGGATGGTCTTTAACATCCCTTCCAACCCAAAACATTCTATGATTCTGTGAGTTTGGGTGAGGAAGTGAATCATCAGTTTGAAACTCTTGATTTCAGGTCAAGCAAGTTTTCCCCAGAAGGAGAACTAAAAAACTACTTTCCTTATAGACATTTCATTTCAGATTCTCTTCTATTTGATTTAAAGCCATTTCATTCCACCAAAGGGGAAATGCCTTTCTGGTCTCTTCTTATGAACTAAAGCTGAAAGATTTCTTCTGTCGATGCCTTGACAGTTTTCTGAAGCATCTACCTTAGCTTTGATCTCCTTCTCTCCTCTCCTTATTAATTTTTAACACTTGTTAAAAGATTTGTTCTATTTGTGAGTTGTAAGAAGGTGTCTTAATTTATAGACAGCTTGAGTATATCATTGCTGCAATTTCAAAGTGTAATTTTCCCCCTTCAAGGGTTTAATTCATGTCCTCAGCTACCATACTGCAGCATAAGTACTTTGCATTTTATGCAACTCTCTTGATATGCACCTGACAAGACTTCTGACCTTGTTACTTATGGAACTAAGAGCTGATTTCTCACCAAGAAAGAGAGCCCTCTGTCAACTACAGCAAAAAATCTTAAATTTTAGTAGAGGAGAAAAAACCCCAACAATTTTGATTGCAGGATTGAAGGAAATACCAAAGTTATCAATATTCAACTAGAATAATGAGTAATTTTTATTCAGAAAATATATGAAAATACAATTTCCTTTTTTCAAACAGCAAAATCGTCTGCCAACCTCTCAAATGCTGTGCTTTCATTTAATAAGTGCTTCTTCTCTACTTACCTGTTTTCCAATACTGAAAGTGAACAAGCTTGCCTGGGATACTAGTAATAAACATGAAAAATAAATAACTATACAGTCCAGACTTGGCTGTGACCTATGAGAGAGATTAACAGTATTTATCACAGCATTTCTCGGGAGAGCCCTGATTTTGTTATTTCTTTATGAATGTAAAGTGTCCATATTCTGATCTCCTCTCCCTACAATTAAGTGAAGAGAAGAAATTTGAGGGTTTTTTATTTTTTCCTCTGAAAAATTCTGCAAATCACAGGACAACCTGCAGCATTTTGACCATCTTAACTGCAATAAATTCAGCACAGGGATGAAGGCATAGATGGGATACAGTTTCACGCTGTTGTTTGAAGGGTAAGGTGCTGAGTTTTAGTGCCAAATCAATCTTCTTTTTTTTTTTTTTTTTTTTACTGGAGAAAGTATTTTCTGATCTGTGCAATGGACAAAATGTCTCTAAGTTTCATCAGCTCAATGAAGGGCTGTGCTGCTGCTGCAATACTTGTTCTGAAGCAGCAAGGATGAAATATCCAGGCCATGGTCAAAGAGACAGTGCATCAGATCCCATGAAAGGAGGATTAGGGTCCCCTGAGAGGGTCTGAACTGGCTCCATGCTGCTGATATTCTCCTGAAACTGAGTGGCCTCTCTTAGAGATGAATTTTGGCATTTGCCAACAACCTTTGATATGAGGTGCATTCCCTGGGCAGTGGGTGTAGGTTAAAGCAGCAGGAGCAGGTTCTATTGCCCTGCCTCATGCTGCCTGGTAAATGGCAGGTCATGGAAGTCCCTTAAAGATGCTTTTCAGTTGTAAAATTCACTTCACCACTTCCCCTGCTCTCTTCTGCCCTCCCTGCTATATCCTTTTCTCTCTTTCTCAAAAATTTTATTTCCCCTGGTATATGATATTTGATATCAAAGAGCTTTTGTTGAAATGCAGCTTTCATTCATATCCTCAGCCTTTGCTTTTTTCCTCCCCCAGACTCGGGACATAGAAAGCCCAAGCCCTGCTTTGGGGGCAAGGCACTTGCTGGTGTTTTTGTTACTAGAGCATCACAAATGCACAATTCACCCATTTGGGGCTCTGCTTACTTTAGTCCATGCCCAGAGACAAACCTGTCTGGCAGCCCATTAACCCTCTCCATCTAATCCAAGGCTCTGATGGGTGCTGAATGGATGAAAAGAAGGAATTTTAAATACCCCAATGTGCATTACTTGACATGTGGGAACATTCTGTTCTCAGGAGGTAAATACCCTCTGTCAGCATCTGTTCATAAAAGGTGGAATTGAGCTCTGGTTGAGTAGTCTCTGCTAATCTGGGTTCCAAAAAAATTCTTCCAGAATATGCAATAAGTGTTCATGCAAAGATTGAGGCACTGTGCTTGCCATTGCTTCCAGGAGTCCACAGCCACCCCTCTGTTGTACTCAGCAGACAGAGGCCCAGGAGAGTCTGGATCTAAAGAGAGAAACCTTTCACCTGTTTCGTTTCCCCTCCCTCCTTCACCAGGCAGTTTGTGTTGGATCCTCTTTGATGGCACAGGAGCTTTTTTGCCTGTGCATCTCTTAGTTTGAACCCCAAGTACAATCCTCTCCAATCTACCCTTTAGCTGCTAAATTGCTTGTTTCATCTCTCTTCTGCTCAGAGCTTTGCGTGTCTTTGCTTTTGCTTTCTTCTCTTGTAAGTCCTTTTCTTCTGTCGTCTCTGTTGTTTTGTTCTACATGATGAATTTCTGTTGCTTCACAGGGTGGGGGAAAAACACAGTAACTACTTCTCCCACATGCAGGTCCCTCCAAAAATGCTTGTTGTTGGTCTCAGCACAGCCATGGAACCTAAATGCTCTGCTAATTCGAGTGTAAAATTACACAATATCTTTACAACAAAAGAATATCCAGACTCAAGTAGACAAATTTCATAAAACTGTTTTCCCAGAAAGTTTTCATGTAATTTATCCATTTTTAATGGATTCATTCCCAAAATCTTCACATTTAAAAGAATAAAACTTTTTATTCTTCTCATACCAAGCACAAAAATGCTCCAAGGAAATCACAATGATTATGCATTATTGCAGTGAGCACATCTATACTTATTGACATTTGCTAATTAAATTTGTTCAAACAGGCGAGGTGTACCCTGAAGAAGGTGCAGAATAAATGTGTGCTTTAGAGGGAAGAAGTGTTGGGAGGGAATAATAGTCAGGAATATGATAATTATTTGCTTCTTGTGATCTATTTAAAAGGCAACAACAACAACAACAAAATTTGCAAAACGCTTTGAAATGCAAAATGTCCCCCTATCAATGGGCCTAAGATCTGCCCTGAACAAGCAGGAGAATCCCAGCTTTGTTTATCATGAAAAGTTAAAATCATGGGATGCCTGGATTTCAGCCTGGGTGCAGATGTAAGATCTATGTTGACAGAAGCAAACTGAATGACTTTACATCAGCTTCCCCAATGAGCACCAGCAGCAGGAAAGATCCTGTTTCCTGTGATGTTATTATTGATCAGCTATTTCATATCAAAGCACTTCACAGAAAAACTGTAAGAACCAAACCTTGTTGTTTGTTCCATTATCAAGGAAGGGGCAGTTTTGATTGCATTTGTTCTTTTCCCTCTGTTCTCTTTCACTCTTCTCACTCATGCCACTCGTGCTGCACCACAGCTGTTGTGTTCTGCAGTGCTTGGAGAAGTCTCAGCCTTTCTATTCTGCCCACTTTTAGTTGTCTCCACCTGAACAAGTCTCTCTGGCTGCCCTTTACAGACAGAAACAGAGCTTTGGAGCTTTGGAGTATGAGTCAGCCATTTTATGTACTTTTTTAGGGTAAAATGAATTTGAAGTTGTATTTCTAGTTAAAGGGGAAGATAAATAACAGCCATTTCCATGTGTGAGTGGTCTGATGGATAGCATGCAAGTTGTCTTTGTCTCCCTACCATCTAGGACATGTCCAATATAGTTCAATATGTAATTTCTCTTGAGCTAGGAGCTCCTAGTCAGTGCTTTTTCAAGTCTCTTGTTACCTCCTGTCAATATGGAGAGTCAATAGAATTTATGTCCCAGAGCAATATTTCCTGTGGAAAAAAATCTGTATCTGACTTAGCCTATGAGGACTGCTCTCTGTAAACCAGGACAAAAGACATGCCAGTTTTAGCAATAATATATTGTTGGGACATTACCTACATCTCTAGTGTTGCCACATTTTACTGGCCTAATCTGAGTATTTCAGGCTCATGAATTGAAGCAGAGGGGCAGGCACTGATCCCTTCTCCATGGTGATCTGGAACAGCAGGAAGTTGTGTCATGGGGGGTTTAGGCTGGATTTTAGGAAAAGGTTCTTCACCCAGAGGGTTGTTGGGCACTGGAAGAGGCTCCCCAGGGATGTGCTCACAGCACCAAGCCTGGCAGAGTTCAAGTGTTTGGACAATGCTCTCAAGCACATGGTGTGATTTTTGGGATTGTCCCACCTCAAACATCCTGTCTGTGATGAGCTAAGGTGACAAGGTGACATTGCCAACTTTGGCTGCCTGCTGAGTGCTGTGCTGATATTGTGCTCTCTTTCAAGAGCATCTTTCTGGGGCTTGCACAGGCAGTTCTGCCTCTCTGAAATGTGGGACCCAAAGTCAGGTGATCTGATTCCTTCTGAGCCTCCTATGGAAGCTGTGGGTGAAACTCTCCATGCATGTCAAATGCATCACAGGGCAAGCTTTCAAGCTTGTTCAAACCAAGCTTTGCAATCTCACATGCCTTTGCTGTAGCAAAAGCCTGCGTGAAATACTCTTTTCATTGGCCTAAAATTAATAGTTTTTGAGAATCCCTTTGGAAATGTGTTTAATACAACTCTTTCCTAGAAAAAGCAGAATTTCACCCTGTGGCAGGGGTTGATTTATGCCACACAGCACCGTGCTACCTGTAACTTTCCTTATTGTTTTAACTCCTCCACAACGTGCCTTCAGCTGGTCCTGCTGAGTGTGCCCTGCATAGCAAATCAGGCTGTACAGAGCTTTCCACTCCACAGGGACAGAGGCTGGAGACATTCCAATGCATAAAAGAATACAGAGTTAAACCTTTCTCTCCACATATTAGATACTCTCCATTTATTCACTGGAGCCCAGCGTGCAGCAGGTAGTACAGGGAGAACTCCAGCAATTTTCATTGCCAGATTATTTTATGAAGATTAATGAACAGGGAAGTGAGCAGGAGAGCTCAGCAATCTGTTAAATCAGGGTGTTCAGGCCTGTTGGTAACAAGCAAATAGGTCTGGGGACAAAGTGATACAGATGAGAGGTGTTAAGATACATGCACTGATTTCAGAGATCTGCAAACAAAATTCCTGCTGTGTGATCTGTCATTCATTTTGATTATGGATTACAACCAGCAGTGGAAAGCATCTTTAGATGGTACTGTAAGGAAGTATTTTCTTGTACTGACAGAGTGAAATGTAGATCCTGTGGACAGAACTAAGCTGTTTCATTTTAAACATGGACTAAGCAGTGGAGAGAAAGCTTTTGGAAACTTAGGTTTTGTTTGATTTTCTTGTATCTTGGTTTTTGTCCATGTTTTGTTTTGATTTGATTTTTTTTTTTTTGCAAGCATCTTTAATTTTAAAAGATTGAAACAGAAGCCTCTTTGTAAAAAACACCTGTTTACATGAAATATCAAAATTGTTTCTTCTTGCTGCAAACCAAACTGCTTACTGTAACATTTGAAGGAGCAGCACCTGGCATCTTTTGAGAGTTAAAAATTGAAATTAAAATAATGTATTTTGTGTCTCTGACACTAAATATTTCTTGCTTAGCTGTTTGTAAAATAATAGCAGAAGCAATTTATAGCTGTGTATGCTGGATTAATGCCATGCCTGCTTAAATGTGAAGTCCCTGGGGTTTTGCAGATCAGTGATTACCAATGCAAGAGGCAGTGCTGGAGCTGAGCACTCACCCTCCTCCTCATCTCACTAATGTGCAGTCCTGATGGAAACCTGTGCTGACACTGCCCACATATGAGCCCCAGGTCCTCATTTTCAGGTCCTGGAGCAGGGCATTCCCAGCAGCTCAATATTCTCCATGACTGATGGACTTCTAGTAGACAGAATAGAATCACCCACAGCAGTGGTGTGGGCAGCAAGAATCCTGTTAGAGTCATAGAATCATGGAATGTCCTGGGTTGGAAAGGGCCCACAAGGACCATCAAGCCCAACTCCTGGCCCTGGAGTCAATAGCCAGGCATGGGCAGTAAAGGGCCATTCCTTGACTGAGCCATGTAAAAGGAGGGGGACTGTTCCTTCACCTCAGGTGTTGGCAGGGAAGGGGTAGGACAGGCTCTTTTAAAGAACATTCTGTAGCAGAGAGAATCAGACCCCCACCAGGTGCATGTGCAAGGAAAATTCTTCCTTTCATTAGATGGTGATCTTATTTTGTGTAGAAACAGGTTTTGAATTCTGAATTATTTAAGTGGTTGGTTCAGAGGGGGAAGGTTCATGAGCTGACACTAGGGAATGTGATGGATTCTTGTCTGTCCACATCATTCTGTGAGCAATTTCAAAGGGCACGTGGCAGCATTTGTATCTTCTCTCACTAGTGAATAGAGGCCCCTTTTATTGTGGATTGATCAGACTGGTTTTGTCCTCCATCTTTCAGATGAGGCCATGGTATTAGGGCTGCTGTGGGCCAGTGCTTGCTCATGTGTTGCTTTTCAGTGATGTGGTACAGATATAACTATTTTATTCTTCCCCTTTTCTACACAATGAGCAGAGTTATTTTGACAGCTACCTGATTTTTTTTTACCATTCAGTGTTTTTAAAACTCATAGTAGAAATTGCTGACAAATTCAGGCATACATGGCTTATGACTGTTATTGATACTTGTTTTCAAAAAATACCTCTTGAAATAAAATCAGTTATGTGGTCAAAGAGATATCAATTTCATGAGCTGGATGATGGAATTCTTCCTTTATGGCACTTCAGTTCAATGGTGCAAATATATAGACTAATATATTTGTGTGTGTGTAGATGCTTATTTCAAAGTGAGGAATTTTTACTGCCAACTGTACCAAAGCAATATGTTAGGGCTGTAAAACAGGGAATTATTTGCATGTAATTAATTTTTCATTGCTGTACATGCATATATGTGCTTTATTGCCTCTTCACTAGGCAGAACAAAAATTATACACAGTTTTACCTATGGGCAATTCAACACAGTAATGAGACTCTTCAGGTATGAAAATTCATCTCTCTCCTTTCTCACTTCCTGTCACACAAGTGGGAACTGACTTCTGCTGAGGTGTCAGCCTAAAATCAGTTCTCCACAAGGAAGGGAATGAAACCCAGGGTATTTCTCTGCAAGTAGTCCTGTATTGTTACATATGCTAAATTATAAAGCTTTGGCAGACAAAAATCAAAGCACCCTTTTACACCTGCTTGAACACTGAGCTCCTCAACTCTTAAGGCCCTCTTTATGTTTGTTAATATATCTGCTATATATGTCTATGAGATGATACATAAATATGATCAACTTTTTGTTTCTCTGAGCTCAGATCAGTGATGAATTTATGGGTTTTTACCTGTAACAAGTAATGAAAGGAGAGAACTGTGGATATCTGAGTCACTTGCTGAAGAGAAGTGCTGTTGACCCATTTTATAAGAGATGTATTGAAATAAGGTCACAGCAGGCTTGTGTGACCTATGGGAGTCCCTGTAGGTTGGACTGTCTTTGTTGACTGCTTTGAACTCATACTTTATTGATTTGAATGCCATCTTCAGATTTAACATAATCTTCAAAGGACAATTTAACTTCTTCAATAATATTTTTGTGTTGAGAGCAATGTTTAATTTCACAGAAGAATCATTTTCCAGAGAAAGATGGCAAATGTTAACCTTTAAAATCATAATGATTTATTCCCCTAATTCGCTGCAGACTTCTACTGCTTATCATCCTGAGCTGATGGAGCTGTTCTATTCATAGGTCATTGCTGTTACTGGATTCACTGATGTTCCTAGACACATCTCCTTGGAAATTGGGCTCAAAGATAAGGTTGGCAGAGCTGTATTATAGAATTGCCCATGAATGGGCATTCCTGCCTCTCTCTGATGTGTCTGGCACCCAGCACACTGAACACAATGGGTTTGTGGTATGATCGATGGCTGATCTTAACAATTCCCAGTTTCCTTTGTTATTCTCTACTTTTGCTGAAGTAAAGAAAACAGCACCCTATCTACCCAAAAAAAAAAGATAACAAGGTTTTCAGGTATAGCCTCCCAAAGAAATTATATAAATTTCTTTATGTCTGTAGCACTAGCTTATAGGAAATCTTTGAAACATTTAACGTTGCTGTAGCATCTGTCTCCTCCTGAAATTCTCTGTGCCTTGCTGCAGACCTCAGATGCAGCCTTGCCTGTTCCCCAGGTGAATGGAGCTGATTCCAAACCCTGATCATATTTCCATTTGCACTTGTAAGGGTTGGCAGTTCATCTATCAGTCACCCCCTGCCACCTTGTCTCTCTTCAGAAGCCAAGCTTTTGATACCTTTTTTCAAGTAAGCCCATGGGAACTCTAAAAACCCTTCTATGAATATGCCCAAAGGATACTTGGGATTTTTTTATCATGCTTCACCCCAAAATAATAAAAAAAAAAAAAATCCAAGAGATTATTATATACACACTTTAGACAGATTACTGGCTCTGATCTGCCATTCCCCATTTCCATATGACCTTTTCAAGAAAAATCAGGATGTCAGGAACTCTAATAATAGTAGCATGGGGTCATCCAGAAAGTGGGTTATTAGGTAAAATACTTAGTACAATAACCTCTGTCTGGTCAGTGACAAGGGTTTAAATGATCTTTTCTTTCCTCCTCATATTCCTCCCATTTGAATGTCCTGAATCAATAGAACAAGTTCAAGAGGAAAAAAAAAAGAGGCAGAAACTCAGGCTCCTTTAACTAGGAATAAAGTCTGCATAGTAAATTGGAGCAGCAGGGGGAAGAGAATTCCAATTTGATTTGCAAATTGACTCTCTTCCACTCCCATTTGCAGAAATAAGGCCCATATGCCCAGTAAGCAATTGCTGCTCAAGGTAAAGCTCTGCACCACAGAGGGTTTCTTGGCAGCAAATGAAAGGAACATTGCCACTCTGTTATGTATGCCAGCTCCAATAAATCTGTGGATTAGTTTCCTGGCTGCCACAATTGAGCCAACTGAAAACCATATGGTTCTCCTTTCTTAAACATTGCCATCCAAAAGGAGCACGGCTGCCTCCCTTCCAGAGGCGTTTTTGTTCTGAGGAGAGCTCCACGACAATAAGGAACCATAAATATGGGAGAAGTCTGTGACTTTATTTATCCCCCTTGCCTAGTCCAGCTGATGGCATGAGATCACAATTGCATTTTATTGGCCTTCTTGCAATTTCCTTCTGTTTACAGTCTGCCCTCTGGTTCTCCTTATGAATTAGAGTGTGGCACAGCATGTTCGTCTGGCTTATTTATTTGCAAGGAAGAGTCCCTGGGATGTATTCTGAATCATTCTTGTATAATCCTAGAGAGTCTTATGAAACAGTTTAGTAGTTCTTGGGATGAAAATGAGATTTTGGTTCAGGGATGCATTATTTCTTTTATTTTTCCCAAGTCTCAATGATGTGCTCTTACTTGTTAAACACTAACCTCCTTCTGTAAAGGTGCTGGAGCCTGGCCCAGCTGTTGTTCTCTTACAGATAGATTTGGCTTTCACTAAAAGTCTTCATCAGCTGATGGGACAAACACCTTTCATGAGTGAGAGATACAGGACAAAGTCAAAGACTGAGTTAAAATGAGGGTGCCTAATCTGTTCATCTGGAAAGCAAGGAATACCTTCCTTCTTGAAATCAATCCTTAAAGTCTCTTCTAAGCAGAAGGCTCCCATTCCCAGGTGTAAATGTAGGCAACCAGCAGTTGGTGTGGCTGCTACATCAGCAGAGATTTTGGTCAGGATTTGTGAGACTCCCACTGGGACACCTAAATGGAAAATAGATTCCCTCTTGAATTAGCATAGTTTGAAAACTTAATCTTCATGCATGTAGAATTGATAAGGTAAGATTTTTTTAAAATTGAAAGTCTGTACTTAGTCCTAATTCTCTAGTTTAATTTTTTTGGATAGTGCCTTAACTACTTTCAGTTGGCTGCTTTTTCCTCTCTTTCTCTCTCTGTCTCACCCTCTCTTTTTTTGGATAAGAGAAGCTTAACCTAAATCTTGATACCAGTATAATCTCCAGACCAAATATATCTATACAGGAAAGTTACTCACTCTCCTTTTCAGATTCCTGCTTTTGAAATAAAGCCTCTTAACAGCAACATAAGTGTCTCCACATTGGTGGGCTTGTACACTTCTGCTGAAATCAATATCATTAAAGTATTTCAATGTTTTTATGGAGACAGAGGTATTCTTTAGAGGGGCAGCAACAAACTTGTTGTGCTATCACAGGTAATCACTGTGCAAACCATTTTTTGTTTTGCCTGGGTGGCATCTCTCTTCTCACCTCTCATTTTGTTGTTGTTGATTCCACTCTTCAAGCAGATTTAAATGCATCACTTTACACAACTCTTTCACTCCTTAACACAGTAGGGAAATAAGTGCAGATCTCTAGTTCTTTTCCCTCTCTCACCTGTGGTTTTCATTATGAGCTAAGTAATGACTTACCCTCTTTCCAAGCAATGTAATGGAGTCAGAGGAGTCTTAGAAGGTGAAGTGGAAAAAGACACCCCAGCTTTAATTCTCCTGGAAGGCAATTTTACCTATTCAGAGCCTAAATTCAATACCCAAATCCTCCTTCTATACAGCAGGTTTCTCCTTTTCCAAAGCCCTCAGTCTAAAATACATTTTTCCCAGCAAGAATTCACTTTTTCCTTCTGTTGTCAGACACCATCTGATGAGCTTCAGACCCAGACTCACCAGAAAATTGCTTTTGGCAGTGTTGCTGTTTGCAGTCCTGTGGTTTGCCCCTGGACCTGCAATTCAGGACAGAGCTACAAGATCAGCAATGCTTTATCTGAGGATCCTGCTGGAAAAGGGATGATCTTGTGCTGAGGATGCAGGAATGGGGCTTGCATCCTGTTTCTGCCACTGGATGCCTGTATGGTCTTTGTCTAATTTACATTAGTTGTTTCCTTTTTCTCAGCTTTTGTTAGCATTAATTGACTTTTCTCAGCTTATTTTGCAAGCCTGTTGCAGAAACAGTTGTTCTCTCCTCTGGATCCTGTACACACAAATCCCAGCTGTAGCTTCTGTGTGCTGCACAATACACATAACACATTTGCCTTTACCATTTCCCCTAAAATGCCTCAGTCAGCTACAGCTAAAGCTCTCAGCAAATCCTTAAACATCAAGTACTGAAACTGAAAGCCAAAATTGCCTTCAGTGTCTTGGACACCCCCAAAGAGAAAAACCAAACCAAATAAGGGGAACTTTAATTGAAATAGCTTACCAGCAAAAAAGATGAGCATGTCAAAGGTGGGTGACAATACAGAGAAAGTGAGTGAGTAGTCAAATTGCTCTGGAAAAACACTGGAAGTCTGGCCTTACTTGATGCTCTCACCAGCTTTGTGGTCCCAGTGGGGTCTCAGCCTCCCACCAGGAGCAGACCTGGAGCAGAAGTTGGAATCACTTGAGCCCCAGACTCAGTTTTGCAGACTGTTCAATTTTAGGAGTCCTCATTTCATCTCCAGGTGCAGCAGGAATGGGGAGGCAGGTAATGGGAGTAGCTCTCAGCTGGTGTGGAATGCAGAGTGCTCCTATGAGATGGAGCATCCCTCTGCAAACCTGCCTCTTGCAGAGTCCTTTCCTGCACATTTAATAGCTCATGTTACTTGGTTCATTCACCCAGCAAGGTACCAGCCTTCCTCCATTGTGCACATCAGAGCTGTTATCACTTCCCCAAGGACAGCCCATTTCTTTGGGGCAGAGAAACTCTTTAAGGCAAATACATGGCACCAAATCTATCCCTGGTGCAATTCCATTGAAGTCACTGGGGTTTTACACCTGAGAGAGATGTGAAGATATTGCCTAAAGGCAGATTTTGTCCCTTTCATTTACCTCTCTATGAATTTGAAATAATCTCCTTTGCTTGTGACTAATTTATGTTTAAACTCTGGGGTTTATCTTTTTTAAGCTTATCTTTTACACTATTGTTCCTACTGGAAACACTCAAATGATCAGGCAGCAAAAAGGAAAACACGGGCCAGCCTCAGCTGCCACTTTCTCCCACTGAAGCACCACAAGGGACTGCACAGTTTGGATTGCTTTTCATCCCTTAGCTCTCCAAGGAGGAAACTTTCATCAAAAATGGGCAGGCTGTTGTATTTTAAAGGGGAACAGCATACTGCAAAGCTGTCCTCCAAACTCAGCATCATTGAAATGCCCTCAGCTGATGTCAGTGTGTTTTTCTTACTGTAGGGGATTTTGCAGGTAAGGCAAACAGTTGTGGAGACAGAGATACAGGTTCAAAGCAACCTTTAGGCCTCCTGTTTTCTGTGAACTTGCAAAGTGTGAGTCTTTCATCCCCTTTTCCTTCCATCTGAGCTCACATAGGTAGTGGCTTTCAGAGGAATATTTCTCTTCAGCAGACGGAGACAAACATTGAAGAGGAGTAAAGACTGGGGTGTATGTATGAATATAAAGAAAAGCTTATGGGTACAAGTGCATGGCTCTGCATGGATGTGATCTCCTTGATCAGCATTCAAAGTTCAAACTCAGCACCCTCCTCCAACCTGGAAGAATCCCACAGTCCTCTCACCAGCCTCTCAAGAGTCCTTCCCTTTCAGGAGTCTGTTCATTTTGAAGGAGTTTTCTGTGCTCCATTTTTACAATTTAGGCAGAGCTATTTCAGGAGGTGAAACAAAATCCCAGCATTTAAGTAAGCTCCAGAGCTGGAAGAAATGTAGTGTCTTTGTCTGGGAGTGCCCCAAATGTGCCATTTGACTCGATGCCTTCTTCTGAAGAAGCATCTCCCAAAAAGTGTCAGAGAAAACTGCTGAAGCCAGGTGTCTGCAACCTTCTGTAAACTGCTCTGGATTCATCACTGTTACAGTAAGCCTTGGGCTGGTTGTTGACATATGTTTTCTGTGTGTTGTAAGGTTCTTGAAAGTCTTCCAGGTGTCCCTTAAATACTGTTTTGTGCCCTAGGAATCTCATACCACAGGACCACGAGTTGTCTGCTGCTTGGCAGCTGTAAGGAGAGAGAAACAACAATGAAAAAGATTTTTTTTCCCTGACAAATCAACAAGTTTGCTATGGACAACATGGCAGGAACGAATTCTTGGGGATATGTAAGCCAAGATGAAGACTTATCAAATACATTCAGGGGTTTTGTATGGGGGTGATATTTTTTAGCAGAAATGTGGGCTAGATAAAAGCAGAAACTTGGACAACCACTTGGGATGAGACTTGGAAGACTTGGAAAACGAGTTAAGAAGGAAGACAGATTTCTACAAAAGCTCAGTATTCTGAACAAAGCTGGCAACTTGGTAGGTTTTTGTTACCAGTGCCTAGGGAGACTCATTTGGATGCTGAGCAGGGAAAACATCTGACCTTTTGTAGTCTCTACTGTATATGTGCTTGCATGTGTGCTATTTGTCTCAACACCTTGTATTACCAGAGGAGAGAAACAGATGTTTTGAGGACCTGACTCATCTCATCCCAATTTAGCTAAAATAGGACGAGGTGGTTCATGACCTCAACACTCCTGTTTCCATTAAGGGAACAGGGAGCCCAGGCAGCCAGTTTGGATGAGGAGTCTCAGCTGGGAACATCCTTTTCCAACCTTGTGCCACAAAATTGTCTTCCTTCAATGAAATTTGTGGAGAAAATTGAGCTATAAGTACCCTGGGTGGTGCCATAGGCCACAGGGGCTGGTTTAAATGTGTGCAGTGCACATTTTAAATAATTACATTTGTGCTTACACGTGACTCTGGGAAATAGCTTTGTCTCATCCTTCAAATGCCCCTCTCTATAAGAAGCTGCATCTTTGCTGACAAAGAGAAGATTTAGTGGGTGTTTAGTGTAACTGATTATCTGCTGATTCAATCAATTATGTGAACCTGGAGCCAAAGAGAACATTATGTGGCTTTATGCTGGTATGGCAGCTGCTCTGCTGCTCGACCCTGTGACACGTTTGCTGTCTGGTGTAAATATTTGCATCTGTCAGAGAAACCTGCCCTGTCCCCTAGTGCCAAATTGTTCTGCTACAGAGACTGAAATCTTCCTTATTAGTTTGCATTAGAGCAAGCACAACCTGATCAGAATTCAGGTGGAATAAATTGGACGGAAAAAATAAATCTTTGAAAAAAAGGCAGCAATATTCCAACAATACAACCAGAAAGGTTTCTAAGGTGGAGCCTATTCAAAGCCTGCTCTTGCCTTTAGTAGCCTTTCTATTCTGTCTTTACACAGTTGCCTTTTGTACTGAAGCTGTTTTCCCAGTTGCATGGATGTAAAAGCAAAGAAAATGAGGCTGACAGTGATCCTGTGTGGAGTAAATTGCAAAGGCAGGTATTGACAAGGAAAACGATGAGCAGCTCTGCAGAGGAAAGTGCAATTCCTTCTTTGTGGCTGGAACTTCTCTCCATGGAGAACAGCACAACCATGCAGGGGATCCAACCAACTGCTTCAGTGACAGTGACCTTTGCCAAGCAGTGACTGACACTTTACAGACACTTTAACACAGCAATTCTTAGCATGTTCCACTCCAGCTGCCTGGAGAGTGGGGGAGAAATCTTCACATATGTGCACCATTGTATACACTTGCTTTGTGCTCACCATCCCCCACCAAACAAGAGAAGCAAATGCACTTCCTACAGAGACTTTTTCACTAGTGGGTTTGGAAAGACCACAGCTTGGCTGCTCCTTCCAGCTCAGCCTGGGTGGTTGAGGTTAAGGATGAGCCTGACCTCATCCTCCCTGCTTGTCCTCATCATCCTCCCTGCCTTACTCATCCTCCCTGCTGCCTGAAGAGCAATGGAGATCCCAGATCTGTCCCAGGTGTCCATCCCAGCACTTCTGGGGCTCACTGATTCTCCACAGCCCTCGCTCCTGGCAGCAGAGAGGTGGCACTGGCACAGCCTGTGGCAGGAGGTGGAGAGCAGCTCTTACATCACCTGGCTGCATGAGGGGCACCTCAGGTACACAGGGGGCTTAGGAAGCTGTGTCCTTGCTTTTCCTAATGAGAAGGAACAGCCTCCAGGTCTGACATTTCCAAAGCTCTCATTCCACTGGCAAAAAGTCATGGCAGTTCATCAAGCTCCTTTGGAGGAAGCAGCTGTGCCTGGTGGAGTTTGGATGCACAGACTTGGCATGCCTTGGTGACCTGGCAGTGCCAGGTGAAGTGGGGCTTGTGCTGTGGGCTGACACAGGACAGCTGGCAATTCTGGCAGCTCACTCCTGGAAAAGGCTCATCTGCCTCTTGCTTCCTCCACTCTGCCTGTCTGTCTGTCTCAGGCTGTAAATCCTTTAACTGAGGATAGACACAAAAAAGGAGTCTTCCTGGTGTTGTAGCAGCATGGCAGCTGCTCCATGCCAGCTGCTCCTAAATACTGCCATAACACAGATAAATAATTGAAGTGTGAGGTCACTCTGATATAAACAGGGTCCAAAATCAACATCTATCTTACCCTGTGTCTTAATTGACTCCACTTCTCAATTACCCTGAGGAGACTGAGATAAAAAGACAAGACCACAATCCAGCTGTTATAATAAAGCTGTTTTACTGTAGGGATGTCATGCAGTAGTTGTCATAGACTGTGAAGAACAGGCCATTCTGTGCTTAGAGCTGTTTTTAATGCTCTCTAGCTGACAAGCACAGGTAAAGGCCAAAGAAAGTCAAAGGGCAGCACAGCCTGAAAACAGGGACATGAGAAAACATGAAAATAGGGAGCCACCTTGGCACATTGGGTTTGAATTTCTAAGCACTTGGGGGAATTAAATGGGAAAGTCTACATTAAAAAACACATTTTGGGCTACAGTAATTTGAGAGACCCCTTGAAATAGTTTTGTCTTTTGGGGTTTTGTTTTAGCATTTTTTTTTTTTAGAAGTGGTTTTTATGGGGCCAAATTATTGATAAAAAAAAGTTTCCCTAAGGATGATTAATTATTTCCATAGACTTTGAGCTCTTTGGGTGAAGAGACATGATGTTCTTGAAGGCTTTGAAAACCCTTCAGGTTTTCAAGAGAAGGATGAGAGAGAAAAGGGATCAGTGTGGGATGGGGCAAAAGTGTGAGCCCCCTCTCATGGGAGCTGGGGGCTCCAATGTGTGCAGGGCTGAGCACAGACCACAGCCCCAGGCTGGGGAGGCACAATGCTGGCTTTAAACTGCCCTGACTCAAAGAATCAGAAACAGAATAAATTCTGGTATTTAAATATTTTTACAACTTCCCTATCAGGGCAATGCAGCTTTTGCAGATAAACCCGTTGTAGTGAGGAAATAAATGGTGAGTTACAGGCTGTCCAGAGAGGAAGGAGTATGTGGCATTTACTTGGCTGTTATAAACTATCTGCCTAATTACTTCACATCCTAGGAC
The DNA here is from genome assembly GCA_013400575.1 of Peucedramus taeniatus. Classification (NCBI taxonomy): domain Eukaryota; kingdom Metazoa; phylum Chordata; class Aves; order Passeriformes; family Fringillidae; genus Peucedramus; species Peucedramus taeniatus. Next base: position 331,309 of record WBNO01025929.1, on the reverse strand, counting down.
ATCCTTAATGTTTTACAAGAGAAGCATAAAGAAATGAAAGTACAAAGCATGCTCCTACAGCTTATGTTTTCTTGCTGATAAACACCCAATCATCTCTTTGAGTTGATTTATGCAGCTGTGAATATTTGTATGAAGTATCTATTGAAGTTTCCCTTTAATTTAAGACATGATAAATACAGCTTTGTTTGGAAAGTTAAGAGAATGCAATACAGGATTTGGTAAATGGAGCTATAAAAACTACAAAAAGTATGGGGAAAATTCTGTTTTCAGTGAAAAGACACACTGGGCATAGGAAATTACTTCAGCATAACCCATACACATTTGCATCCAGATCCTGTCTTCACTCTGAACATTGGACATTGAAGTGTCAAATCCTTCAGAAATATCAAATGCTGTTTAAAGGCCATAGATATTGGAGAAGCCACTTCAAACTTGGGCAAATTGTTCCAATAGCTAATTATGCTTGTTAAAAATATGCATCTTGATTTATGTTGCAAGCCTCAGCTTTCAGCCACTGGATATTGTTACATCTTTTTCTGCTAAATCAAAAAACACTTGAGTAAAATAATTCCTGTTAAGTGAATTCCTCAAGATGATCAAAGTGATAAATCATGTTCTGCTGATGATTAAAAGGCTAGAAAGAAAAGAAAATAGCAAATACCATGTTTGAAGTTCAGTTTAGTTGAAGTTTTCTGCCAATTGGACTTTACACAGGGCTGTGTTCTCCAAGAAGTTCCTCTCAGATGTATATTCATGACAATATATACTCTGAGCCTCAGCAACAGACTCCTCAAAAGGCCTGTGTTTTAGATAAAGTAAATTCAGGATTAATTTCAGCCCTGCCCATGTGACTCCACTCATTCAGCAGAGGTTGCTCATCCCCTGAAGTTGCAAGGTTGGCTTTTACATGATTTGGCAAAGGACTCCTGTTGCTCTCGTACATAAAAAATGGTTAAATCATCAATATTTGCTAATGGCTAAAACAGTCTTGGAGAGATGTAGCAATTCCCTTCTCCTTGTAAAGGAAAGTACCTGTGGCACCTCCATCCTGCAGAGCAGTGATGGCAAATACTGACCATGCAAAAGCAAATGCCATTCCCATCCCAAGCCATCAGAGTCACAGTCCAAAGCCAGGAGATAAACCAATAGGATGTAAAAATGTCATACTGCTGTTCATTCTTTGGTTTATTTAATTTTTTTTCTTTTATGAGGTTAGCAGCCAGAATGAAATTGCTTTTTATAGCTGCAATTAATCACATTTATTACTGTAATAGCTGGAGACTAACATGATCCCACAGCCCAACAGAGGATTCCTGAACTGACGTTATGGATGCAGAGAAGACACATTTGCTAAAGGTCATCTGTATTTCATGGCAGAATTTACAGCCTCAGCCAGGGAGACAGATGTGTGTGTTTGTTGGGGGCTCCTGTGATGGCAGGAGCTGCCTGGATTCCCATCCAGGCTGTGACCAACAGGATGAGACCCTTCAGCACAGCCGTGCTGCCTGTCCGTGCTGTTGGCAAGGAGACTGTGGCTGTGTGTCACAGAGAACAGGTTTTGTTTCTTTCCTTGGGGATGAAGGCTTCCAGTTTGGTGACCAGAACCCAAATTAGCAGCTGCCACCATCTTCAGGCTGCAGTGTCAGCTGTGAAATTGGCTTTACTCAAAATACTGTGGCAAATAAAGAACATCTGTATCTGCTTGCTCCTGTACCTGTTTGTTTATTGGGCTTGTGATTTTTATCTGCTTTAGTGCACCTTACCTACCCCATGGGTAAGAACTAAAATCAGTTATTTTTCCCTTTCCTATAAGCCCAGGTGATGCTGGTTGAAGGTTATGGCTGCTCTGCTGTGAAAGGTGTAATACAGGTCAAGTTCAAAGCTTGACTGGCTGGTGCTGACCAGTTTTGTACTGATAATAATGAGACTGGGATCTCATGGGAGACATAAATCCCTCCCAGTTACAGACCTGGTAGATATTTATGCAACTGGCCTTGCTGATATCATCTTCCATCTGTCCCTGGTTTAAAGTTTTCTCAGGTAATTCTGTGAGAGTAAATTTATCCTGTTTGGGACTCAAATCTGACACTTCTGCACTCCCAGGGAAACCCACATGCCCTCAATACATCACTATTGATCATGGTTGGTGCCCAAAATCAGAAAGATGGCAGAAGATATCTGCACACTGGCCACTTGCTTCTACATGTATCAAGCCTGAGGGGATGCTGAGCTGACAGTGAACCTGCTATGCAGTGTCCATAATCCAAATATCCTGGAGCAGGCTGCTCTGGTGAGGTCTGATGGACCTCAGTTCTTGTTTCATTTTACTTTACAAACTGCTTATTCAACTGTAGTTCCAACTGGAGGAAAAAAAACAACTCTCTTTTTTATTTTTAATATTACAGTGTTCAGTGTCAGCTTCATCTTCACTGCAGTTCTTGTTGCTGCTGTGAGGAGCTGATCAGTCTGTCATGTTCTGCTCTCACAGGATAAGAGCTCCTCCACTCTGCACCTTGGTAGTGAGACCTCAAGGGATAAGGGGAGCTGGGTTTCTGTGTTAGCCTCCACTTGTGTTTTGTACAAATCTTGCCAAGTGTTTCTCCACTTGCACTTCACAGTTAAAGAAACCCCTCATGTTTTGTGTTTTCAAGAAATCCAGACCCATCACTTGGTGCTCCAGGGATGTGTCTGCTGAGGGTCTAACACAGGATCCCTTTTGAGCAGCCCTTGCTGCTGTGGCTGTCTCACCAAGCCAAGGAGCTTTGGGTTCAGTGGATGTTCTGCTACACCCACACCATCAAATGCCTGCTCCAGTCTGCTGCTGCTGCCAGCTGTCCCAGACACCAAATGTGGGCACAGGCACATGGCAGCAAATCCTCTGACCCATGTTCACTGATTCTTGCCCTGCTGCTGACCCTTTATCACACATCAGCAATCACAGTATTAAATACAGCTTCCTACAGCAAATCCTGGGAGATTTCTCTGAGAGATTTTTCTGTTGCCTCAAGAAACTCCCTTGCTCTTTGACTTTTAATAAAGCAATTAGGGAAAGGGAAAAAAAAAAAAAGGAATGAATATTATTAAGCAGCACAGTCACTCACTTGGAAGTTAGGAAATTTTTTGAGCTTCTTTGTGCAACCGCAGCAGCCAGCCTGCATGGTTGTGTCCTGCTGTCACACTGCCCTGGGGGTGTTTGCCTCTGTGCTGGGTCTGTGGGGCAAGGTTTTGGTAGCAGGAGGCTTCTGTGAGAAGCTTCTGGAAGCTTTCCCTATGTCCAAGAAAGCCAAAGTCAGCCAACACCAAGATGAACCCAACACTGGGAAAAGCTGAGCCCATCAGCAACACAGACAGCTCCTCTGGTATAACGTGTTAAGAAAGGGGAAAAGTGGCTGCAGCTGGACTGGGAGTGAGAATATGTGAAAGGAACAGCCCTGCAGACAGCCAGGTCAGACCAGGAGGAGGGGCAGGAGCTGCTCCAGGTGTCACAGCAGAGATGCAGCTGCAGCCCCTGCAGGACCCCACAGAGAGCAGGGCTGTGCCCAAAGCCAGCAGTGAGCCCATGGGAAGCCCGTGCCAGGCAAATGTTATATTTTTTGCCAGCATTCACAGTTTAACTGAGTGGGCAGTTCTCCATGGGAGAGCAAAACTGCAGTGTGATTATGGTGCACAGATGATGCTTGATGACTGTCAGGTAGCTGCCACATGGCCTGAGGTTTGTACAGCTCTGCAGATTGCTGCAAGTCTTGAAAAAGGCCTTCACTCCACCTGCCCCACTGCCTATCTTACTATAATAAACAACTCCAGCTTTTGCCTGAATTTAGGAGGAGAAAGGAATCCAAAATGAAAATTTCAGCCTGAATTATAAATCCCAAGAAAGTCATTAGCAAGCTGGAAAGGGTTTTCCAGCTGAGAGGGGGACAACACCCTTAATAATGTATATAAATATGGTGGTCCTTGGCAAAAACTATTCCTGAACTGCAAGTATCCCTTTATATCAAATGTTTGCTGTTGCTTCTTCATTCACCAAATAAAGCAGCAGATTTTCACATATTGTGCTTTAAAGATTAGCACAAGTGTAAGCATTTTGAAAATGATGCATTTTCTGTTTCTGGGCTTTTTACACCAACAGCCACATGGCCTCACATGCAAAGGGAACCCCTTTGTGTCAGGTGTACTTTTTCTTCCTGGGTTTAGTCAGTCTTCCTCCCTGTGTATTGCTCCATTTTTACATCTTTCCAGAACTGTCTTTAGCTCTTCAATGATGTATATAAATAAGTAGTGTAATTCCTTCACTATTTTTTTTATCCTCTTCTGGGATAAATTTCTTCAGCATTGCCCTGATGATTTAGGACCTGCTACTTTTTTCTCCTTCCAAACAGATTTAACATCATGAAGCATGATTGCTTTAGAGCCTTTTAAAAAATGAAATGAAATGAAATGAAATGAAATGAAATGAAATAAAATAAAATAAAATAAAATAGCCACCAAATAAAAAAAAAACAAACAACTCAATACTGCATTAGAAATGAGCAGAAAAAGAAGCCTTAGGACTCACACACAAACACCATGCCTGAATGAAGTTCTCATTTGCAGATAGGAAAATGCTTTAATGCATCTTTGATCAGAGGCATGCAGTAAATAGAGCCAGCACCTTTGTAAAAGAGGAAAAAAAAATCCATTTAAAAATAATTAGTCTCTAGTCCTGCCACTATGTTTTTCACATTGGTAATCCAAGTGAGCGTGGAGAGCACTCACTTCTGGAACCAGCACTGAATAATCAGATCAGTCTTCATAATGCAAATACCAGAGCAGACAGCAGAAGTGAGTGCAAGATTGATATGTTTGGAAGCTGTGTGATGCACTCCTGGTAGTCTGGAAGGCTTGGCTGTAATATGAAGGAAGCAAGATCAAAAGCATGACTGCTGAGCATGTTTCAGTGTTAGCAGAGCATGTCTCTGTTAGACTGCACTATGCTCTGCTAACTCTCTGGTTATTTCCCTGTGAACCTGCATTGATTTTTTTGCAGATTGCATTAGTTCCAGTCACAAAAGAAATTGTATCTGTTCTACAGCTAATGCAAACCTACAACTAGGATTTTCCTGAAGGCTGCTGCTTCTTCGTGTCCAATGCAAGAATTCAAATACATCTGTGAGTGTGCACAGCTTTGTAAAATGAACATTCACATTAGAAAGATACCAGAGGTGGTTTCAGTTAGCACTTGTAAGTCTAATATTTGCTCTATTAATTACTCTCTTCTCAAACTTATGAAACATCAGAGAAACCATCCTTAAAGTTTAATTCAATCTGTAGGTGTGCCTAATTGCCAAGAGTAATTAAAAGTAAATTAAATTAAAAGACCCTGAGGATCCTGTTGACATCCAGAGACAAGGTTCTGTGACCTGGGTGCTGGGATGAAGCAGCCTCATCCAACTGAGACAGGGCACCACACTGCAAAGTTGGTTAAATGCCTCTTTCTGTGCTGAGCTCCTCTGTCATTTGTTATCTCTATCTTTCACCATGTCATTGTGCTGATAAGAGATATTTTTTTCATGAACTGTAGTCTTTCTTAGACCTACTTTTTTATTTTTTCCTTTTTCATTCCTCTCTCCCGTCTTGATTTTTTTTCCTTCTTTCCCCTGCATTCTTTCCACAGGACTTGAATTGCCTTGCAATTAAGACTGAACAAATCTGTGATCACCCTATAAATAGCCAGGTGTCAGATCTCTCTGAAGTGAAGATCATGCCTTTCCCTGCTCCTTTCACTTGCTCATGGTGTTCAGGAGAAAAGGGGTTAATGCACTGCTTCTGCTATTCCCATCACCTCACACTTTGATGTTTTTGTGTCCTGCTGAACAATGTTTTTCTTGGGTAATTCCTCACCCTCCTTTGCATTACTGTGAGGGGCTGAGCTCAGCCCAAGGGCCTGTGAGGGCATTAGATGGAAATCCTTTCCAGGGGAGATCTGCCATGGGATGGGTTGTACAGAGACATCCCAAAAGACCTGGGATTTTTAAGTGAAGCAAAGCACTGTAAGAAAAGAAGGACTTGCCCATTTTCCAGATGGCTGTGTCTGACATGAAATTACTTGTAGAGTGTCACAATGCAGCTGAGATTTTTTTTCTTCTTCTTCTTCTACTTCATAGCCTTACTTTTCCTCTTAGCAGTAAAGGTGGAGAGTTTAGTCTAAATTTTGACACCTGAATGTCAGAAGGCCCCACCATTTCCCTTCAAATCCAACTCATCCCAAGGTGAGTGGTGGCTCTCATTTGTTTCACTGACTAAGGGTCAAGGGTAAGGGTCAAGGAACTGGCTCAGGGTTAGTCCATAGTGTCTGTGTTACAAGGCTCTAAAACTAGTTGAGAAGTTTTCTTGCCAAAAAAGTCTGAAAGCTGTGAAGAGGGGATTTTAGGCTCACTGCTGTATCCTAAGGATCTGATCAGGACTGAAGGCTGAGAGATACAGAAGGATATTTAATCAAATGAGGCTGAGCAAGTGATGCTAATTCCAAGCAGAGCAGAATAATTCCTTGTCTGGCAAATATAAGCTTGAAATTCCTGACCACTTCTCACGGTAGGGAGCAACAAGGCAATGATTCAACTGTAGAATAAACAAGGAAATTCAAATCTAAGTCTGACATAAGATCCATAAATCAACCAGTGGTGCCTAAGTATTATGGCAAATAATATTTCAACTCTTGTACTGATCTGACAGCTGTGCAAGTGCTTACAATGAAGAGAATGTTGCCCACAACTTTAACAGTCCTGGCTCTTTTGGTTTGAATCTAAATATTGCTCCAACATGGAGCTTGGGTAAAACTTGCCAAATTTGCAAGTTTGAAAGAGAGAGGGAAGAAATTATTCTTGGAAGACAAATAAAACAAAAGGAAAATGACACAGCACCTAATGAAGTAATTTAAATGCAAATGAGGGGAAAGGTAAATGTGAAAATTGCTGGGAATTTTTTAAAAGCAGAAAAGTTTTCTATTCATTGAAACATTATGATGTCATTTCAGGGTAAGCCCTTCTGATGCCAAATTTCAGACCAGAGAGGGCTTTGTATATGTGGTTTTTGGATTTGCTTTAAGGCTGAGATGTCAACTGCCTCAGAATAGGAGGTTTAAAGTGAGTTGGCTGACAGCCTTAAGGGGAGCAGTGGGAATAGCAACTCAGTAATTGATTTGAGATGAAATATTCATATAATCCCCAGGGAAGAGGCAGCCCAATGCCCTTCTCAGCCCATATCACAGATGTCATCATTAAAGCTGGCGGTGCTCAAAACACACTTTGGCTTGATTGACATAAAACCCCCATCACTTTTTTGGTTGGACTTTACCTGTTTGGGGTTTTTTCTGCTTTAATCCAGAAGACCCATCAGCATTCTGGCATGATCTGGAGAGCCCTCATTCAGGCAGACTCTGTGTTCCCACTAAAAATAAAAATGGCATCCTGGAAAAACAGATGAATTGTAGCAACTCCTCTTGCGGGGGATGCTCAGCAATTAGATGGCATTAGGCTACAGTCAGAATAAAATATTAAAGGAGCATTAAGATCATGGCTGCAACCTACTTCATAGCCACATGGCACATGGCTCTGGAAGTGCATCCCTGACACATCTCAACAGGGGACTAGTAAAGAGATTTCTTTGTAGCACATTTCAGAGGTTCCCTAGCCTCATTTAAAGACACTGCCGTGAATTTTAAGCAGGCTGGGGAGAGGACAAGGCTGTTGTGATCTTGGAGAACAAGCTAATAGCCTTGTAGTGTGAAAGGAGAAGAGCTACACGTCATGTCCAGAAAGGCCACTTGGATTTTGCTAAATTGATAATTTCTAATAATTGCTGAGCCTCACACTGTGCAGTGAGTGTCTCTCAGTAGGATGGATTTGTGGAAGGGGGAAGGGAGGCTCTGTTTTCTCTGAGGTATAGCTGGAGCCTCCATCATAAGCCGGTGGAAGCTTGGTTGCCGCTGAATTCCACGAAAAGATGCTGGATGCTGGCGTTGCCCCTAACAACAGTTGCTAGGAGACTTCTGCTGGCATACAGAAGGATGGAAATCGCCACAGATTATGGCCCTATTTATCATAGTTGTATGAATAGTCTTGTTAAGGGAATGCATGACATATAAATTTAGCGTGCACATGATAGAAATGTAACGCACACGTCACAAGAGGAGACTGTTCTAGCAGGATATTTGCTGCCTTATAAATAGTTGTCTCAGCCCCTACTTTCCTCTTACTGCTTTTGTGGTTTCTCATTAAAACTTCCGTGAGAGTCTATGAATTATAAAGCAGTGACTAACTGCTTAACAAATTGGCTATTTATATAAGAGTCTAGCAGGAGCAGGGAGATGAAAAATCCTGACAGTGTCTGTGTAACACTATTATTATTATTATTATTATTATTATTATTATTATTATTATTATTAGGTAGCAGTGAGTGACGTGGTCAATTGGCCCAATTCTGCTTCCAATCACTGCAGCTTGGGAGTGGAGCAAGTCCCTCAGCATCACCATCTGATCCAGAGGATCCAGCCCCTGCCAGCCTGGATCTTAACTGGCCACAAAATGAATGGCTCCTTTTCATCATTAGATCACTTTATTAGTAAATTACTGTAGCTCTTCTGATATAATTCACTTCCTGGGGTGAAAAGGATTTATGCCAATACTTGTTTTGTGTTTAATGGATTCATTATGCTTTTCATCATAAAATTCATCAATGTTAATTGAACGGATTAGCTAAATGTAATTAGAAGAGGGATATGTAAGGGGGAGGGAGTGTGTCTCTATGTCTCTGCTTTCTCCTAGAGCTCTTTGCTTTAACTACTGCCCAAATGTTCATTCCCCTGTTTCTATTACCCTTTCCAATTTGGCTGATCAATATAATCTCTATGTTCATGTCAGGGCTTGGTGTATTAGATTGCAAGTTAATTCAGGTCCAAAAGAAACATTACTGATTTTCTAGGCCCAGAGTTTTGGTGGCAGTGGTGGTGTGGGGTTTTCCCCAAATGTTTTATTTTGTAGCAGAGTTTCTTGGTTAGAAAATTACACCCGTTTGTCGGAAATGACCATGCAACCTGATTATTCCCTTCTTAGTGGTGCAAAGGTTGTTAGCACATCTGATAATCACTTCCAGCCCTTGGTGGGGAAGTGTTCAGGGACAGGGTGCCAGGTACAGTTGCTGAGTGGTCTGCTTTTGGCTAGCTGTAAGTAAATGAAGCAGTGATTAGGTTTCTGTAGCCACTTTTCCTGCAGATAAGATAATTGAAGCTGCAGTTGCTGCCTGGGGGAGAAATGTCATACCTGCCTCACCATTTTCTTCATGTCAAGGATGCATTTATGTCACATCTTTATAGGTCAATAAACAGCTACAAGGGAATTTCAGCTGTGAGATGTTAAAGTAATGGAGCTTCCATCCTCACAGAACATTAATGCTTCTAAATAGGCTAAACCTGGTTGTTTCAAACCTCAATTACATTTACTAGGAGATAGGAAGGTAGATCTCAGATCAATCCTTGCAAGGCAGAGAATACAGACGAGAAGAGCCTTGGGCTAGGCTCAGTAATGAAATTAAGTGCTTGAAATGGGCCAGTGCCAGAGCAGCAAGACCTCCTTTGCATTAGGAATGTTAAGATACCTCTGAAGTGAAAGTCTTTAAAGCTTAACTGTGCAGAGGTTTCACCATCACCTGTGGGCTGAGCTCTGGAGGGAGCCCTGGCAGGCCAGTATGTGTTACAGCAGGAGAGGCTGAGCCAGCATTCACTATCCAGGATCCAGCATTCACCATCCAGGATCCAGCATCCAGGGTCCAGCATTCAGGATCCAGGGTCCAGCATCCAGGGTCCAGGATCCAGCATCCAGCATCCAGGATCCAGGATCCAGGATCCAGGATCCAGCATCCAGCATTCAGGATCCAGGGTCCAGCATCCAGGATCCAGGATCCAGCATACAGCATTCAGGATCCAGGATCCAGCATACAGCATTCAGGATCCAGGATCCAGCATCCAGCATCCGTGTCCTCGGCAGACCCGGCATCCCCGCACCGGGTGAGGGTGCCTGGGGCACGAGGCTGTTTGAGGCTGTCTGCACTGAATCCCTTCATGTCTGCTGGGCTGGCTGGCTGGCTGGGGAGCTGGCATGTGTCACATGTGTCACAGGAGTGGGGCCACAGGCAGTGGCAGAGCTGTCAGTGCTGTGGGAGGCTGTGGAGTGTGTCTGCACAGAAAGTTTCTCACCACACCAGCGGGGGAGAGTTTGATCTAAAGAGAATGGGAACCACCTTGGATTCCTCTGATGCTCACTTCTCTGCAGCAGAAAGGTGACATCCTGGCTCTGGTGGCTTTAGCTGGACAATGTGTCCTGTCTTTCTCCCATCCCTTCAAATGGATGTGTAGGGATGGCTGGAGAATGGGAGGTGGAGTTTGTCTACAAGGAAGTGTTAACCTGCACCTGTATTTGATTTCAAATATAGATTTATAACTTCCATTTTCTGCCTCTACAATAGTTACATTCTTTGCCATAGGAAGCATGATGTTTTGTGTGAGAACAACTCTGCTATGGGCATTCAGGCATGTTTTTATTATCAGAGCTGAGCAATAATCTCATGCAAAAAAAAGTTCTGGTGTTGTATTTTTTCTTGTAACAACCAGCCAGTTCTGATGAGAAGCTCTGTTTGCAGCCATCCATTCTGCTTGGCCTCTGAAAACACCCCAAGGTGGCTTTGGGGAGACTTTCCCTCATGGGAACTGGAGCAGACATCCATCTGCAATACAGGTGAGAGCAGGAGATGGTGGCACAGGGAAGAGACCAGTAAGGTGACAACAGTGACTTGGGTTTGTTGGGGAGCCCTCAGATGTGCTGTGATTTCTGCATGTGCAGCATGGTTTGTATTTGGAACAAGGGCTGGATTTGTCCCAAGTCTTCCAGGGTCAAGATGTGGCAGCTGCCTCCCCAGCAGGCCAGGAGGGATCAAACTGCTCCAGTGGGGAGAAAAAACACTGAATAATTATTTGAGTAATAAGTTAAGTGGAAGGGTTAAACATTTTTCCAAGTCACCTTTCCCTGCTTGCTATGAAGGTTCCATCCTGAAAGTGAGCTTCTTATTCCTCACCAAGTGATAAATCCTAGAACCTCACAGGACCAAATGTTACTATCCTTCAAACTTACTCGTTTTCCCAGGGACATCAGAGGGTCTGCAGGAACATATCTGCCTATGAACCCCCCCATCCAGCATTCTCTCCAGCCCTGCTCAGCCTCTCTGTTTCCGGGCACGCAGGCTGAGGAGGGAGGATGCTTTTAACCATGGGAGGGCAGGGCCCGCAGAGGGAGCTGTGGCAGCGCTTTCCCAGAGGGATGCCCGGCTCTCTGAGCCAGGAGCACACCCAGGTCCTCCCGCTGATGTCCCTGCGTGATGTCCCTGTGTGTTCTGCACCTGCAGCTTTGCATTCCCAGGGCAGCAGATCCCTCTGCAGAGCCAGCCTTGATGCTGCTGCTGCTGTGAATGGGGGGACAACCTGCCTGGAGAAACCACAGGGACTGTCCCTTCTCAAAGGCAGGAGCAGGATTTGCTCTTGAGTGCCACCTCATCTGCACTGCTTTTGGGGTCTGTTACTCACCTATGGAATGAGTGACTAATTATGAGACCTTCAGAGGGAATCAGATTAAAGCCCCATTCAAACTTCTGTTTGGGAGCAGGTCTTGCAGTGTCTCCCAGCAGTGATGGGCACTTGTGTCACTGTGTGGGGACACTGCAGGGTGACCCACAGAGGATTATGGCCAACACATGCAAACATGTACAGCAGTGAGGGAGATCCCTGACCAAGCTGGGGCAAGTGGCTTCACCCCCAGGTACTTGTTTCATCGAGTGTAAATTCAGGAGTAGGCTGTTTGCCCTCTTTGGAAAGGGTAGTGAGCTTCTTTGTTGGACAGAGCTGTGCAAGAGGACATTATTTATCTTTCAGATCTGTTTATGGGTACTTTTAATTTATTATTTTGTTGCTGATGTACAGCAATAGACTTTTTTCAGCCTGTCTTGCAAGATCTATTATCAGTGTTCACTGGACCAGATCGAAGAGAGAAGCTGATGTTTTTTATTGCTTGATCTATGCATGGTTTGCTACTTGGGAGAATAAAATATTCTATGCTTATTGAGAATCTGCATTATTGAGAATTGTATCAATGCTTGTTTTATGTTTATTGACATTGCATTTAGACTGGCTATTTGACTGCCATGTTGCATTTGATCAAGCTTAACTTTGTTTCTAGGTCACAGCAGTCTCTTGCCCTGATAAAAGGTAAAGGGGGGAATTCCTATTTTAAAAGCAAAATAATTATAATTTAATTTTTTTGGAGATATGCACATTGATGCATACAAGCCTTGATATCTGCCCAGTCCACTGGGGAGTCATTTTGACTTTGAAGTGCAGAATTGTGTTCATATTTAATAACCATTTCTTTTTAAAGTGAAGCTTAATGGAGGTTTGTTAGTAATTATTCTGCCTCATTGATAAAGATCCCAAACACACAAGAGTTTCAAATTATTTCACAGCTGATTTATATGCACAAAGCATAATTAGAATCATGTAATTTCCTTGCTAGTTTGGTTCTCATTTGAATATAGAAAGATGTCACTAAGAAAAACTTTTATACTTTCTTGTTTGACTGACACCGAAAAATCAAATATGAATTGCAACCAAAAAAAACCATGTATAAAGTGCTGCACACTATTACTGAGTACTATTGAAATACTGCTTTGAAGGCAGAATTATAAATTGCCTCACGGGTGCTTTTAATGTTCTCCCTACTATATATTATCAGGGACCTTCACAAATGTCAGTTTTATAAACACGTCTGTGAGGAGAGAAGATGCTTTTACCACCATTTTACAGATGAGGAGCTGCAGTACAAGAGATTTTAAGGTCAAAAATGTCCACTCAATTTAGCTATATTATTTGAAACACCTAGAACTTTATTTTTCAAAGCATTACAAAACACAGTACATAGTTGAAACACTACCAAAACAGACTTCAGTATTCAGTATTATTCCAGACCTAATTCCAGGATTTTCTCTTGGTTTTAGCCTGAAGAAAGGTGAGAGCTGCAGATTAAGTAAGTTGCCTGGTGCCAAGCAGTGGCACAGGAAGGGCCAGAGCCCAGGTCTCTCCCAAGGTGTCCAAAAATACCTGACCAGGAAAACTTAACATCAGTGAGAATGTGTGTTTCATGGTCAGAAAAATTATGCTTAGAGAAAATTGGGGGTTTTGTGGGAAAAAGACGACGTAGAGAAATTTCCACAATTGGAAGGGAGCTGAGGGAATATTTAAGTGGCTGAAATAGCCATTGGTGACATTTTCAGATTAATAACTTCTGCACTGGGAGCTGATTTTTTTTTGCTTGGCAATTTTTCAGCATTAACAGCAAAGTTAAAGTCCAAGCTTATACTGAAATAGTGACTGCTGCGTTCAGGGGAAGGAAGGAGTGTTTGAATTCCCAGACAGCAGAACTTTCCAGGGACTTATCTTTCCATCCTGGCATCCCAGTTTTGAGCCTGTGTGAGACAGGAGCCCTTTTTCAGCTCTCTGTTCAACTCTCTGCACTTGTGTTAAGCCTAAGCCCACTTCTTTTTCTTCCTGTACCTTTCTGCCACGTGTTTTGCACACTTGCCAGACTCAGCAAGTCTGTGGGCATCACCCTCCTAAATGACTCAGCCACGATACATTGCCAGCAATTGGCCATCCTGCATCCCAAATGAAGCAACAATCCTTCAGGGAGAGTAAAAAAGAAAATACATGATGGTATAATGAAAGGCTGTTTCATAATATATAAGTACCAGGTGTGGGATTGAGCCTGCCTAATTTAGGGTCCTGATTTGTATCTATAATTTAAGCGCCTAGCAACTCAGTCCTGGGAGGTGGGGATGAGAATCCCTGTGCTGACAAGGAGGGGAAGGTGCCTTTGGATGTCTCCAGAGGGAGGTGCAGGCTGCTGCAGTTGGGTGCCTGTGGGAGGCTGGTGCTGGAGCCAGCTCAGCCTCCCACCCCTGCATTTGATGTCTGATTGTTCTCTGGGTAGTTTGCTTCTGGGCTCCTTGGCTTGGGCTCTGCTTTGGACATGGATGCAGCACTCCTGGGCATACAGAGCTGGGCTGAGGAGACCTGCAGAAGAGGTGTCAAGGAGACCTTGGAGCACCTTCCAGAACCTGAAGGGGATCTACAAGGGAGATGGAGAGGGGCTTTTGGCAAGGGCATGAAGTGACAAGACAAGGAGGAATGGTTTTAAACTGAAAGAGGATAGGATGGCTTTAAACAGAGAGAGGGTAGGTTTAGATTAGATACTAGCAAGAAATTCATTACTGTGAGAGTGTTGAGGCCCTGGCACAGGTTGCCCAGAGAAGCTGTGCATGCCCCATCTCTGGAAGTGTTCATGCCAGCTTGGACAGGACTTTGCTCAGCCTGGGATAGTGCAAGGTACCCCTGGTAGGGGGCATTGGAACCAAATGATTTTTAAAGGTGCATTTTAATCCAATTCTATTCTGGGATTCTGTTCCCTATTCTGTGATTCTCTGATGCACTGCTAGAAGGCATTCTGAAATCCCACATGGATTATGCTCTTCCCACAGAGGTAGATGTTCTGTTTCCCAATTCTTGGGGGCAGGGAGTCAGCCAACCTGCTACAGCTGCTCAGCCTGGGAGAGGGAGTCCAAGCAGTTTACAAAAGACGTCATTAAAAGCCACAAGAAAGCAGGGGTTTGTGATAAGAAAACTGACAGCATCTAAATTAAACAGTTTATGCAAGGTGCTGTGCATTTGTTTACAAAACATGTTCTTACTCAGAGAGGAGGAAAGATCTTGATGCATCTCTGTCTGTGTTTCTTTTCCTGATGTGCACAGGTCAGACTGTGTACAGCGAGTCCTCAGAAATGACCTCTCCTCTGTTTTTCCTAACTCAGTGACATTTGCCTCCTCTTACAGATGGATGGAATTAATTTTTCAGTCTCCCCCTACTGTGGACCCGTTCTGTCTATAGAGAGTCTGTTGAATTGTTGTGGATTCTGTTACACAGCCTGTTTGACACCTCAGGTCAGATCTGAACCACCAAGTGAAATTGAATTCTTCCTCCTGAATTTCCCCTTTCTTATTTTTGTACAGGTCTCAATTGCATTCAAGTTGTGCTTTTACCAAGTGCCATACAGAGTCCAACACCACATGTATGTTAACTGCACTTCAACTCACAGACAGATGAAGCAGAGTATGAGAAAAGGCTCATTTAAATTCTGTGTTATAATTGAGTGACAGATCCATACACCCAAAATCATGAGTAATTTTCCTTCCCTGATGATGTTGGCTTAAAAACCATATTAACAGAAAGATTATATTTTGTTGAGTTTGGGTTTTTTTCATTTATATTTTTCATCTGCATTTTGGAATTCCACATTTTGGAATTTCAATAAATTTGAAAGTTTATTCCTCAAGAGCAAAGGTTGGAAACTTTAATTCCATGCTGTCTGGTTTTCAAAAAGATGAGGCCTGAAGCTGAAGGGGAGATATTATATGTTTAAAAACACATGGAATTTATCCTGCTGTATATTTCACCAAAGAAAATACCTGATATAAGCTGTATATAGTCCATGTTCTGATTCTCCTAGGCTGTTCCCTAACAGACTGTATGGAGCTGTCTCAGCTGTGTCAGAGGCAGGAGAGCTCTCAGCTCCATAATAAACTTTGGTCTGTCACATATTTTACCCCTAACCTTATTTACCAGCCCATTCTTCTTCAGTTACTGAAATCAGCATTTTCTATCATGTTCATCACTCAAAAGCACTTCAACCAGACCTGATTGTCTAATGTGACCTCTGAAACCTTTGGAAAGTCCTTGAGAACTTCAAATGCTGTACAAAGAAAAAAAAAAAGGTGGGACAATTGTTCACCACTTCCATGATAAATGAAGTAAAAAAAAAAGAGCAGAGAAGATGCAGTATCAAATGGTTTAGCATTTTCCAGCATATGACTCAGGGGTCCCTCTCTTGCTAAGCTCATGAGCATCTCTCATATCTCTCATGTTAGGCTGAGTTAGTACAGAGGCTTTACTTGTATTATTGCATCTGTGTTTTGACTTGAAAGGGCTGGGATCCTCTTCTTTGCACAAGGGGAAATTGTCTTGTAATCAGACCATTTCCTAATGTCACCCCATCATCCAATAATGCCAGAGTCACAGTGTTGGAAGCCTTTGGCCAGGTTTCCTTAGGAAGCTGTGTGACCCAACAGGAGCAGGTCTGTGAAGTGAAACAGGTGGGGCCAAGGAGCTCTCTTTTGCACCAATTTCCAGGTATTTACTCCAAGCAAGCTTTAACCACATCCCATAAACTGCCTGGTCCATCATTGTTTGAGCACATTAGCTGTGTTCCTGCAATGCTTCTGCATCATATTTCAGTAGGGGTTTACCTGGAAGGAATCTAGCTCATGTGCTTCGAGACCACTTTGTGAGGTGAACCACACATCAGTTGAGACAAACCAGAAGACTCAGTCCAAAAGAGCATTCCCCAAGTGAAATAACACATGACTTTACACACCCTCCTTGTTGGCAAGGTGCAGTGCTTGGTCTGGGCAGAGAGGACTAGCTCCACGTTTGTGCAGAGCTGCAAGGGCTGTGCTCCTTTCATTTGGCAATACCTGTGCTGGTCCTCAGGCTGGCTGGGAGGCTGCAGTCTCCTCCTCTGGACCTGTCACAAGCTGGGTGGTTCACAGCCTCCTCACAGAGTTGATAGAGCAGAGCATCACTAATCAACAGGGCTTGTCTCACAAGTCTCACTAAGGTCACTCAGGGACTTAGAAAAAGGCCCAGTATGGGGTAGAAATGAACAGGGAGTCAAAACAAATGTAGGAGAAATGACCTTGGTCAGCTTGTCCCAATTGATAAAGTCTGTGAGCTTCATCCTCTGCTCTGGCTGTGACATTGGCCATGTAGTCAGCCAAGGGGAATAAGACATGAACTCATAAAGACCAAGGTCACTGTGGATGACTTGGTTTGTTGGAAACACCTTCAGGGTGCTGTGAAGTTTCAGCTCATGTGGTATTGGATGAACATCTCTCTACATCCCCTCCAGATGTTGAATACATCTTAGCACTGCCATACAGTTTTCAGTAGCTGTTGTCATCCTACAAATGGAGTGATTTCAAAAGACTCCTTAGGCTTTTTGCATTCCTGAGTAAAATTTACTGGCTGGTAGAAAGAGGTTTGCTGTAATCTGGTTTGCAAATATATTTTTTCCATGATCAGACTGTAAATGAATGGACTTTTGTCAGGGTTTTATAGGAGTATGAGTCTTAAAGTTATGGACATTAAAGGCTGTTAAAGACAGGGTTTGCAAGATGAACCCTACAAGATGCAGCACTGGGACAAACCAAGTCATATGACATGAACATTCTGAGTTTGGGAGTGATTCTCCTGAAATGAAAGGAGAAGGCTGATTATTGCATGGCTGCTTTCCTACATCCAAGGTGGATGCATTCTCACAGATGTAATCTGACCAATTTTAAGATGCCCCTTATGGTGTTAGACCCTACCCCACAATCTCAGCTGCCTTAACAGATCTTGTGAATGCCTCTGGATCATCTTGTTATGAACTCAGCTAGGTTGAATAACCTTTTGACCCACAGCAATCCTGAGTGAGCCCAGAGTTATTTTTAATCACACGTGGTGCCTCTCACTGCAAGTGATCCATGCAGCCCCAAAGATCAGCAGGCATCAGTCATCCACAAACCACTCACACACTGTATGAAACATGTAGCTCGTGACCTCCTGCTCCCTGAAGAATAGTCGATATTAAAAGCAATCCCACAATATTCAATGGCTCAGGCAGAGGTCAGATCAGACTGGCCCTCGTTAATGCACTGTGTCAGTATTTCTTTAGTGACCTCATCAGTCCTCTAAGAATTATCTTTCTTTAAAAGATGCCATGTCTGCCTCCTTATGAAGAAAGCTGTCTGGATGAGATTTCATCTCACATGTTCCCACACCAAAGAGAGAGGCAGCATCATGGAAGAGGCAGTCTGACCTCTTTAACTCAGGGGGATTTTAACTCTGAAACTTAATGACACTTATATTTCTACCTGTCCTTTAAGAGAGAAATACAGCCATTCTGGGACTGTGGGTTTCCAAGAGGTGTGTAAGGGAAGCACCAGTAAATGTACATGTTCAAAAATGCTAAAAATGTGTCTGCAAGTGTTTGAGATGAGATTCAGGAGCAGATGGTCCTTGAGAACGAGGGATTGGCAACTGCGTCACCAAGTCCTTGAGTTCAGTGTGTTGTAGCAAGAGTAAGTGATTTTCACTCAGCTCATATTATTCATCAGAGAGTGTGTATGTGTGTGCTTTTAAATAAAACATGATTATGTTTCTTTGGGTTAGTTTTTGCATACTGTAAAGCTGAGTATCTTTCATCAGTTGGTTTGGCTTTCAGGCTTTGGCATTTTAACCAAGCTAAATAAATATTCTCAAACTTTCTTAAATGTATATGCAAAAAATGCTGAAAAAGTTAAGTTTGCCATAAATGCCATCTTTCCACAGAGAGCCAAGCTACCATTTTAATTGTGCTGTCATGTATTTTAAGCTGTCTATTCCACACATATATTATAAGGGAAGATCATTGTAGGTCAGAAATGAGTTGGGTGGGGGTTAGGTCTGCTTGTTTGCCATGTTCCATTTGTTTGGGGCTTATATTTTTGCTTATTTTCATTGTTTACTTTGCAACAGCAAGGCATTTGTGTCTATAAAAGTGCGCCTTATATTCTCTGGGGCTTTTGGAAAAAAAATCAAATGCTGTAAGATTTGCAGTACAATGATGGAAGTTGGCAGTTCCCAAATAGTATGAAATTAGTTTAGTTTAGTCTCATTCTTCTGTATCTCCTACTCATCTACTGCCCTCCCTGAGAGTAAGGCATTATCTGTGTTTTTTCCTAGTTTTCCTGTGACACTTTTGCTCTCCACTTGACAAATGCAATCAAAATACAGAGCAGAGCAGATCTGGTAAATCAAGGTACTAAAAATGAGAGTAGATTCTAGAAAACAGACAGAATTCTGTGTGGTTTTCAGAAAAAACCCATTGAAGGTCATGCATGACTTTTCAGCCAGCGTTGCCAGATTGTCAGAGACAAGCTGTGGTTGTGGGAGAGGAAGCAAATTGTCTCACTCACATTTCTGTCACTGTATGATTTGGATTTCCCCTCCAAGAAGCTGTCTGGAGTTTTTTAATTACTGCTGATTACCTATTCACCAGAGAGGTTCTTCACAGAAACACAGATCTTTGTGCCCTCTCCTACAAT
Source organism: Peucedramus taeniatus (assembly GCA_013400575.1). Lineage (NCBI taxonomy): Eukaryota > Metazoa > Chordata > Aves > Passeriformes > Fringillidae > Peucedramus > Peucedramus taeniatus. The sequence goes on along the minus strand of WBNO01025929.1, from coordinate 311,997 downwards.
ACATACATTGTAAAGAAATAATTGCACAAAACAGCTGCTTCCTATTTCCTCCAGGCTGGCTGCTCTTGGGAAGCTACATGGTGCAGCCCTCTCTGATCACATCACTCCAGAATTGAGCCCAGTTCTGCCCCTCACCTCCCTAGAGACCAGGACATTTTGCAATTCTTCATGTTCAGATCAACCTCTGCTCTGCCAGTGGTCAGCAATTTGCTCTTGCAAATCTTCCAGGGACACTCTGAGAGGTCCATGAACCTTGGGTGTGATCAGCAGGGACCCAGTGGTTGGTTACTGGCTTCTCCTTCAGATCCTGAAGGGGTGGTATTGCTACTCAGAGATGGCTTGGAGGCAAAATTTAGAGAGAGGGGTCCCCAGGGAGATCCCAAGTTTTGTTTCATGCCATTGGAAGTGATTCTGAGTTTTTTGCTTATATTACCCAAAGACTCTGCAGTTGTAATATCTCTATACAGAGGTAAGACAACAGCCTTAAGCAAGTTTTGAAGACCTCAGAAGTGAAAAATCCCCATGTGGGCAGCTTTAAGGGAAAGGCAGCTCAAGGAACCAGTAATGAGATGCTGCTTCTGTGTTTGGGATGGAAACTGCTGGGTAAATAGAGCACTGTGAGCCACAGAGAGATCCAGTGTGAGACCCATCATGTCATGTATTTAATCAAGCTTGCCCATGGAAAGTGGCTTGATGATTTGGAGGAATGTTTTGTACACTGCAAATGTTAAATGACCCTTGATAAATAAGAAAAACCTATTAACAGGCTGCTCTGAAAGCAATCAGCCTTAATTACCTCAAAATACAGGGTTTGCCAGACGATAAAAACCTGTTATTTATTTTTAAAGTTTTGAAAACATCTGTAAGCTAAATATATTTCAATGTGTATTTGTATATTAACATGCTCATGCATGTGATGATTATTCAAGGAGAATGGACTTCTGCTACTCATTTCTGCTGTTTCTTACCCTTTTTTGGCTCTGGTTGCATTTTCTGACTGCAGCAGTTCAATACTTGGTGTCAGCGAAATGCATAATTTTTCTCTGCATTTTTTGAGCTTTTGGAGGAAGATTTGTTCTCACCCTCCCAAAACAAAATCCTCACCCACAACCTGCATGAGAATCCTTTGATGTCTGCTTACTCAGTATAAATATACAGGATTCTAAATCTCTGCCCTCCCCTGTTTTGCCAGTCCAGGCACTAATTCTCCCATCTAATAAAACTTTGCAAGAGGTTAGAGTTGAATGCCACATCTAATCATTGATCAGCCAATAATGAATCACATATATTATGTTAACACTCTCAGGCTCTTATCTCACTGTGAGCGTCCTCCTTTTTTTTTTTTCTTTCTTAGAAAGGGGGGAAAATTTAGCAGACTTTTTGTTGGTGTTATCAAGGGTAAGAAGTGGAATTATTTCAGCCTTTTAAAATGCCAACCCAAATGCTGCCTTTTCCAGCTGCAGGGTTTGTGTACACAAAATGAAGATGCCTGTCTGATGGCTCATGCTGAGTGTAGCATTGCATGCAGTCATTAATGATCAAAATCTTTCTAATTCAGGTGTTAAATTTTAAGCAACTGTGCTGGTTAATATCAAATAACACAAGGCAGGAATGGCTGCATTTTGTTGACAAGGGACTGACTGCTGTGCAGGTCTAGTGCTGCCAGAGCACCCTCATTAAACATAGCTCAGCTGTGCTGCATTCCCCTCCAAAATCCAGTGGTGCCATTTCCAGCCTAATGTGTCATTTACCCACATTCAAAACACTGCAAATCTCACAAGAATATCTAAATGCATTGTCAAGCTTTATCATTTTTCCTCTTTGTTGTTGTTGTTTTTGTGGATGAGAAACCTTTTGTTTCCTCTTAAGGGTGCACAAGGTAAGGAAGAAATAGCCACCAGTGCCATTTCCACCCTTTTCCCCTCTGATGGCAAATACTTTGCCTGCAATTGCACAGCCCTAGTGTCACTTGCATGTGTTTGGTTAGCACTGTCAATCCCAAGAAGCAGGTCAAGAAGGGCATCAAGGGCTCGACCGGCTGCTGCTCTGGGTCAGTGGAGGCCACAGGGCTCCTGGCCCCCCTTATTTACCCCTCTGCCTGAGCTGCCATCTAACTGGATTAAGTGATCCAATCCATCATGTTTGTGATAATCTCACTGAAGCAATTGATTGGGAAAGAGTAGATTAATGTAGTCCTGTGAGCCCCTCTTCACTCTGGCTCGTGATACGGCTGCTTGCTCCACGGCTGTGGCCAAGCCCTTTTTGAGACAGGGGGTGTTAAGGCTTGTTCCCTGCTCCCTTCCCACTCCCTGCAGAGACTGCCAGCCTACAGTGATCACTGCTCTTCACACACCTGCCACTGCTGGTCACCAAGGTGCTGAAATATGAAATATGTATCTATTTTATAAACAAGACACAATATACTAAAGACAAGGCTAATCACACCTTAATGTTAACCTTAAACACCATTATGCTACCTCAAAATAATTTCTTTATTTTTATCCATTTTCCCCAAAATACCTTTAACACTACTTGTTAACTTGCAAATAGATAAAATAATTTATTTACAAAACCAAACAATGAAAACATAGGTGCAAAGCTGGTAAGAACAGGTGGAAAGAAATAAAAGACCATGACCCTGCACTTAGGTTATCCCTAGTGGCTTCTCTTCTGCTTCATTATCCACTCTTGGTGCTCTGTCATCTTGTGGTTGCACTCACTGCAAAGAGCCTTGGACTAGTGCACCCCATTTGATTATATATCATATATAATATATTTGATTATATAGTCTAACTCTATCACCAAGATTTATTTAGGTTTGATTCTCCTTCACCTCACTCAGGACACTCTTGCCCTTCCCTTCATCCAGGTACCTCCCACTCTGGCTCTGCTCATGTCCCTGAGCATTGGCCCAAGCAGTTCAGCCCTGCCAATAAGGGCACAAGGTGATCTTCCTGACCTAATTCAGGACACTTTAAAATTAGACATCTAATTCTGGGGTATTCACTCTCCTGTCTCCCTATAGTTGATGAAAAGTAGTAGGTGTCTCCAACAGGTGGTTCATGTCATCCCAAAATTGGCATCTAAAATCAGATAAGTGGCCTCTGGACACCTGTGGCTAGAAGAAAACATAGTGTGAGGTGACTAACTTAAAATTAGACATCTGATTTTGACATGTCTGAGTTCAGATGAGAAAAACCCTTCCATTAATGACTATTTTAAGTCAGGTAAGGCTAGTTCACACCTTCAGGCTGGACTTGGGAAAGCTGTGACATTTGAAGTTTTTTTCTGAGCACATTAGGATTCGGGGTATTTCAGAGCCAGGTGATGACAGTCCCTTTCTTTTGGATGGAGTTAAGGGAAGAGAAAGTTTGTGGACTTTCCCCGCTGTCCCACTGCAGTTGTGGGGCAGAGGCAAGGATCTGGAAGGTTGTCAGGGTCCCATATAAAGGTAGGTCCCTGCCCCTGATGAACTGTGGAGCCCTGGTGTGCTGTGAGGAGCTCCTTTCTGCCCCACTGCATCTCTAGATCCAGATGGCTTAACGCCACTCTGCGCTGGCAGCAAAATCAACTCCACCATCACTGTAAAAACAGTTTACTGGGCCACCATCAGAGGCTGTGGGCTTCCTACCTGGTCAGCAGCAGTGACAGCTCAGGTGAGGCAGCAGCTGTGCCTGACTGCTGAGCCTGAGCTGCCGTGACTGCTGAGAATTCATCCCGGCAGCGAAAGCGCAGCGCGTGCCGCTGGTTATTCCCTGTGTGAGCAGAACAGGAGCTCTGCTGTCAGGCACAAGGACAAGTGCTTTGCCCCCTCAGAGGCTGGAATCCAAAAAATGACATTTTTTATTCTTCAGCTGCTCCCACAGTGCGGGGTTTTCAGAGATCCCTTGGGTGGTTTGGGTTTGGGGAATACAGAGATGCTTTGCACCCCTGATGCTTCACCCAGTGCAGAGCACAGCTAAGGCTTGGTGCTGTCCCAGGGAAGCAGCAGCAGTGTCCAGGCAGGCAGCAGCACAGGTGGGAGAGGTCTCTGCTGCCTTTCCTACCTTCTCACCTCTTGTACAGCAAGCCCTGCACAGCATGCAAGTAAATACATTTTCATCAATTGCAAGAGGTGAAAATGTTATGATTGAGGCCTGGCAGGTGTGCACAAAAGAAAGCCTGCCAGGATTTAAAAATGCAATGGATTTTAATGAATTTCTTGTCCCACTATTTAACTTATGTTGACAGCAGCCAGGAGAAACTGTTAAAGGTGCAGTTAATAGCAATTGTCAAATTGTAACTCAAATAGGAAAAGTAAAGTGGGTCAATAAAAATAAATAAGAAGGATGGCCCCCCAGGTGGGATGGAAAAGCCATTGCTTTTGTTGGTCTGAAAATAAGCTATTTCTCACCCAATATACAAGGGTGTTTCATTCTGTAGGAAACCACAGATGATGTTGTAGTGAAGTGACTTGGCCTAAGACTGCTCATTGTGCTGTGCACCACAGGAACTGCATAAACCCAAACTGCTGCCAAACAAACAGCAAAGGAGGCTCTCCTGGCTGCTGTTCTGAGTGCTGCTACCCACTGTCTCCTGACTGAAACACACCTCAGACAGGAGCAGCTTTTCTCCACAAACTTCTGTGGCTATGGATTAGTCCTCTATGACTTCTTCAGAGATTCACATTTCCCAATAGTATTTACCTTCTTCCTGGTCAGGTGCTCTGGAGACACCACTGGAGTCTTCTCTAATTAGAGCTTCCACAGTCATGGTGCAAAACTTCACATGCACCCAGGCTTTACCAATTCTGCCCCTGTCCCAAGGAGAGATGCTGGTTCATCACTCCCTGGGTACCAGGGTGGACTCCCCAGGTTGTTTTAACTCCTCAGTGCAGACAGATTTGACCTCTGGCCTTTAAAGGTCAAAGGCTACAGCCTGATACCATTGTACTCTCTAACTTCCACTTCATTTGATCTGTTTATATGGCCACTATTTTCCACATCATTGACAAGGCACTGGGTGGGTGATTTGTCACAGGCCTGACAGTTATAGACCGTAATGTGTATAAATAGCCCTTGTTTTTTAAGGTAATCAATGGAAAAATGAGTCTCAAAGTCTGAAAGGTTACAAATAAATGTATCTGTTCCTGCCTTTTGCAGGCACAAGGGGTGGGGGGGTCTTCACTGGAAACAACCACAAAAATACATTTATTTCGTGAGCCACCCATGAGCCAAGACCTTATACAGAGGAGCAGCACCTCTGTTTGTGACACCAGGGCTGCCTTTCTGTGCCAGATCTTATTTTGCCATCACAGACAGCTCTGCTGTGCAGTTGTGCTGCTCTCACAGGACAGGGTCTGTAACACCTGCAGGTGTATGAGGCTCCCCACAACTGTGGGGCACAGCCAGAAAGCCCAGGGCCCACCATGAGAGCTTACAGGGAGGAATAAGGATGTGGATCATCCAGCAGTGAATGAATTTTCTTCCTAAGCTAAAAGTTGCAGGTGTACCCTTGTGTTTATCAGCCATGGAAGGACTTCACCACTGTAAAGTTGTTAAATTCCCTTTATCTATTTCCTTTTGAATCTCTTACAGAGTATCTTTTTGCAATAGGTTTCAGTTGAATGGCATAGCATAAGAAAAATATGGTGTGAGGTTCATTTTAAATGATCAGTAATATTGCTGCATGCCCAGTAGTCCCTATTTTATGAGAAACAAACTAGTACTATTCTTCTATTCCTCTTTGTTGCACTCTTTGTGATTTTACAAACCTTTTGCTTCTCTTCAGCACTCTTCCAAGCCCAAAAGTTCTCTATTTTATTTCCTCCTTTTTTGTGGAAGTCCTGCTAAACCTTTGTTCATCTCTGTCTCTTCTCTGTCTCTTTTCTCTATTTCTTCAAGACAAAGTCACCAGAACAACACAGAGTCTTCAAAATAAGGGGGCACAGAGTTTTCTAGAGTGGAATAATTAAACCTCCATTTTATTCCCAACCCTTTCCTTTAGATTTCCTAACATTCATTTTGTCTTTCTCACCACCACTTTTTATGACCCAAAGCTTTCAGAAAACTATCCAGTGTCTCTCTCATGGCTGCTATCAGCACTTTAAAAGCAGCATTGCATACATATAGGTAGGTTTATTTTCTCCCCCACAAGTCTCTTTGCACTAATAGGCACTGAATACCATCTGCCATTTTACTGCTATATGATTCAGTGCCCTGAGATCCTCCCATATCCCCTCTTGCTCTGGAATTGGTTTTCCTGAATGATTTGTGTCACCTGCGAGTTGTGCCTGTCCTTTCTGGGGTTGGGTAGAAGGAGCCTAAGGGATAGCAGAGATGCAAGAAAAGACATTGCTTTTTTCACTGCTGTGAATTTGGCCTCCACCCTTCTCCAGCTCTCTGCCTAGGAGGCTGGAGATTCCACAGGGGTCAGTGGAGGCTTTCTTAATCTGTGGAGCAAACAAAGAAAAAGTGACACCGATGGCACATGGGCGGAAACAGGAGCTGCTCCATATTGCATGAACATCACAGGCTTTTTATGGCCTCATTAAAGTCAATGGGAGCTTGCCATCTGCTTCAGCAGGGGCAGCAGCAAGGTACAAAAACATTCACACTGTTTGGATGACGGTTTTGCCTGAGCACTGGCTGATCCTTGCTGTGACCTGAAGTAGGTGTGAGTTGTCTCAGAATCGTAGAACCAAAGGATGGATTGGATTGGAAGGGACTTTAAAAACCACCTTGGGACAACACCCCTGCCTGGGCAGAGACACCTTCCACTACACCAGCTTGCTCAAAGCCCTACTCAAACTGGCCTTGTACACTTCCAGGGATGGGGCATCCACAACTTCTCTGGTCAGCCTGTTTCAATGTCTCACCACTCTCATTGTAAAGAATTTTTTCCTAATATCAAATCTAAATCTACCCTTTTTCAGGTTAAAGCCCTTAATCCTTGTCCTATCACCACAGCCCTTGTCCAAAGTCCCTCTCCAGCTCTCTTGTAGTCCCTTTTGGTACTGGAAGATGCTCTTAAGGTATCCCTGGAGCCTTCTCTTCTCCAGGCTGAACAACACCCTCGCTCAGCCTGTCTTCACAGGAAAGGTGCTTCAGCCCTTTGATCATCTTTGTGGCCTTCTGTTTTTAAGGGGGAAAGCAGAAACTGAGAGTAACACAGAGATTTCAAAGATTGTGACTGTCTCTCATCTGGTCATGTGTGTCTGAGTGCAGGGAATGAGAAGCAGATGAAGGAATTCTTGGCAATCTGTCCTGTGTGACATCCCATGTCAGCAGGTCTCTGTGTCTGTCTGACTTTCTCTTTTCTTCAATCTTGCAACTTCACAGCAAGCTGGGAGTCTGCCAGGATAAGTAGGTGACACTGAGACACAATTGCAGAAGCTGTAATAAGCAGTATTGATTTTGAATAAACACGTGAGTAATATTGACTTGGAGGAGCTCTCTCTTAACAAGTGGAAGGACTGACAATCCAAAGGATGGAAAACTGTTAGTCCCTCTCTGGAGCTGGGTAAGGCAGGTTTGAGTCATAGATATGAAATCAAGGTCTGTCTCCATCATCCTTTTTCTCAGTCCTGTTGGCAAATGAGAACTACAGGCTTTGCAATTGAATGAAAAATTAAAAAAAAAAGTTTTAGAGAAAGTAGGACAATGAACAGAGCAAGTGATGAACAAATCATGGTTCAGAAGAGGTGGCCATTTTGAATGATACTGAAATGTTAAAGGGAAAAAGAAAGTTTAGACGCAGAAAAAAGGGCTCACAATGAGGTCATAATGCTTATAAGTGATTAAAAATAAGACCAAACCCAAACTCAAAACCAAACACCATCTCCCCAACTGCTTCAGGTCCACACCCTCAGGTCCCCTCAGGATAAGCAGAGATATGCCATGGACTCAGTGGACTTTGAGTCAGGCTCACAGCCCAGGAGTTAGTAGCCCTGAAATCAGCCAAGTAAAACACAATGGAAACTGATCATGTTGCCATTATTGCTTGATCTAAGGCAGAAGTGCCTTAACACTTCCCTTTTCTTTATGAGCAGATTCCATTTCTTTGGGTTAAGGATCCAGCTCTCACCTCTGAGACTTGCTTGGGATGTCCCTTTGTCCAGGCAGGCAGCCACAGAAAGGTTTCTGCTCTCAGTGCTGCTGCAAAATTACTTCAGACCATTCATGCAAGACTCGAGATCACCATGGACACAGGGACCTTAACACTGCACCCCACGACCCTGATATCCCATGGATATATATGGATTATACTATGTGCTTTAATGCCACAGATGCCTGGCACAGAAGTAAAGAGTTTGAGCTGCTTTGCATAAAATCACACAGAAAGGAAAAGTAGGGCATCTGGGAGGCAAAACCCCATTTCTTACAACTCCCTGGTTGTTTTTTCTGTATGGCAGCAAGAAGGCTGCTCTATGCAACAGGGGTCTGCTGAAATGAGGGCATCCCTTCTGCACATGCATATTCAAAGGCTAAAGAGAAAGCTTTGAAATATTTTCAGAAAAGGGGTCAATTATGTAGATTTTACATGGCTTGTTATTAAGGCCAAAACTCACATTGTTTTCACAAGGGCTGGAGGATACCAAGGCAAAGATGTAAGGGCTGGAGTCCAGATTTGCCTGGAAGAAGGGAGGGAGAATGAAAACATTGTTAATTATATCCTCTCAAGAAAGGTCTTGTGGTGCTAGGAATTCATCCCAAGAGGATAATTTTAAGGCTACAAGTTGTAATATATATTACTGCTGGTCTAAGCAGGAGCAGGGAGGAACTCCAGCCGTGGCACCTTTGGTAGCTTTTTGCAGGGGACTCCAGTTGTAAGTTAAACAATCTATTTTGGGGAACATGATATCCTTCCCTCAGCCTGGCTGAAGTCTTCAGCACTAATACAATAATGACTTGAAAGAAAACTAGTCAACAATGATTCCTGTGGACTTTTCAAATGCTTTGATAAATTTTATTACAAAAGCTCTCAAGGAAACCAGAGGCATTTGGTGAAAGGTAAAGTACTGTGCCATTGATTAAAAATCTGGCCAGAACTAAAAACCAGAGCAGGAATGACTAGTTAGTTATTACAATGCCAAACACATAACAAAAGGCTATCAGAGAGAACATGTGTTAACAATCTTTTCATGCATAAATAAAAGGTTTCATTTAGAGGAATTAAGACTATTATATTTCTTTAATATCCAATGAAAACTCCAGAAGTATTGCTTTACTCAATTAATATTGTACACATTCGAAGGTTATTAAAAGGTTACTGAAAATATGGTGCCTTGAAGAAAAGAAAGAGCTGGGTTTTGTAATGTCCTGTCCAGTGTTTGATGTATTTCTTGAGTCCAGGAAGGAGAGCTGTGTCTTTGTGTTGGAAAAGTGTTTTTGTGTTCAGTTTACACGGTGCAAAAAAGGAGAATGGAGAATGGGTGGAAATGATCAACACTTTCTACCTGGACCAAAACCTCATAGTAGGTAAAATGTTACATTTGGATAGCAATGAAAATTTAAAATCCCAACAGAGCAGCTTGCTTTTCCACAGCTGATCAAAATTGATCACATAAAACCATTTTTCAATGGCAAAGCAGATTCCAGCTAAAGATTTAAAGATTATGAACAAGTATCACTTCCCATGAGAAAATACCCAGTTTTCTCAAAAATTTAAAACATTTGGGCCCAGATAGTAATCTCCAGAGGAAATGGTGGAATTTTATGATGTACACAGCTTATATCAGAGGGAAAACCATTTTCTGATCAGCTTTGTAGGCCCTACTATTCCTGACTTCTTAAGCATGAATCAGCTCTGAGTAAGGAAATGATAGGATACTGGTATAACACTTTTCTTCTAGAGATGTCAAAACATTTCCCAAAGGCACTGATGTGTCTTCACCATAGGAAGACTGAGGAGAAGGAGAGCTGAAGGAGGTTTTTAAAGCCAATGTGAGGAATGAGACCTGCACGTCCTAGTTCCCCGTGCAAGTGCCCTTTCCAGCAAATCGTGGGATGTGTTATTATCAAATGAAAACCTCTGAGTTGATTTTTCAGAGTTGGCAAAAAGAGGCAATGAACAGTCACAATTAGAAAGTTAACCCTGACTTTTTCTAAAGAGGAAAAGTATAGGACTGCCCATTTGCCTCCAAACTGAATCGAAGACTGTAGAACTCATCGTGAGCATTGTTATTTTCCTTTATCAGCAAGGCATTGTTTTGTTGCATGAAATCTGTATGTTCAATAGATTTGATTTTCCAAGCAGCTGGGTTATCTTGCACTAAGACTCCCTCCTAATCTCAATTGCTGTGCTTTTCTCAGCGCCGTTCCCAGCTGCTCAGAAATGAGCACAGTGCTTTCATCTGTCTTTTCTTGCTCTTATTAGGTGTGACAATCTCAACAATACCCGTATGTAGGGAAATATGCAGGTTTTAATTTTTTTTTTAATGTGATTGTCAAAAATTATGGGTGAAAAGGTGGTGTTTTTAAATCATGAAAGTTCTGCCACACTAATGATGTATTTCTTTAGAAGGATGTTTTTGTTTTTTTTTACAGTTTGCTCTGACACATAATTGCAGCCAATCCTTATGTATCCACAGGAGACAAGGGAACAGAGAAGAGCTGAAATATGCAGAGTTGGGGCATAGGTGCTTTCCAAGGGAAGTTGATACACAATTAGGATTAATGTATGTATCTGATCATTTGGCTTCTGCAAACATCTTTTGAGACACTAGACTGTGGATAAGCCACTTTTTTTCCTGTCCTCATAAGCCCTTTTTGTGTAAAGAAACCATCCTCATGACATGAAGCAGCCATGATCTTAGAGAACACCTATTGGCATGACTGAAGTACCAACATAACAGGAGAGGAAGAGGGGAGCAAAATCCTTAGTAAGATGGGAATGCTTCAGTGAAAGGCTCTTTGCTCTGAAAACAGTGTTCAATGCCATAAGCAAGTGCTTAGAAAACCAAGCTGGAAATGCCTGAAAATGAGTGTCAGCCTTGCAGCTATCCTGGAGGCAGAGCAACTGCAATGGGAGACACAGATGCTCCTGAAAGGTTTCAATATGTGGTGTGTTGTCATTTCTGCTGGAGTTTGCGCCTTTCAGTTCAAGGAACTGTTTCATAACCCAACCCCTGTAAAGGCAGGACTAAGGGTTTTGCTGTCCAGAAAGGGCCAGGCATGCTAAATCTTCAGATTTCATAAAGTGGTGGCCATACTCAGACTTGGCCCAGACATTTTTCTCCTTGAAGCGCTGGAGAAGAGAGCAAAGGGAAGAGGGTTTGCCAGGAAGCAGGAAGCAATGTGTTCAGGAGAGAGGATGGAGGATTAGATTTGCAAAGGTGTCCACGTTTGCATTTCCTACCAATAGTTACAGCATGCAAAGCAAGTTCCCTTTTGGAGATTTTTCTGGGCTGCACTGTTGCCAATGGCACAACAGAACAGGCTGCCCTTAAACCAGAGTGAGTGAGAAGTCACCAAACACCCAGCTCAGCCAGCCCAGCTGTAGGAGTGCTACCCTGGGGGCCAGAAGGTCTTTGTCCCACTGCTCTAAATCCAGCAGATCCCAGGCAGAGCTCTGAGAAACATAGCAGCAGAAGAAAAGAGGATGTTCTCTCCTTCGGACCACAATCACACTCCTGTCATTGTAACAAAATGTGTGAGACAAGGAAAGAGTGATAGAATGTACATTTGCTCTGGAAATGTCACCACCAGGTCTTAAGTTAATGTCACTTGGATTAGAGGGGGCTACATCAGCTGGAAATGTGGCAAACTGAGACAGACAAGTAGGTATGAAGCCAGTCTGCATGCTATTCAGTCTGAAATATTTTCCTATTTTCTTACTGCAACTGTATTTATGAAATATGTGCTGAGCACACAGCCACTGTGGGCTTTTTCAGTGTCTAGCCAATGCAATATCTGACCTTGTATTTTAGATGTAGTGATACTGAAACTTTAGATACCTGAGGCTACAGTAGGGACTGTTAAACATTTTTCTTTTCTATGTGAAACTCAAGAAAGCAGCTGATCTACACAATAGCCTATTCTGATTCTTAAAGGGTTATTGGTAAAGGTTTGATCTACAGCCCAACCCTCCTGGGTTGGGCAGCCCAGGGCAAAAGAGGCCTTTGTGTAATGTACTTCACTGAAGTTTTTTAACAAAATAGATTACCAGCAAAAGCATTATTTTGCTAGCCCAAGTGTGCCTAAGGACTTTGCCTGGATAAGAAAAGCTGATTTAAAAACAAAAAAAAAAAAAAAAAAACACCAAGCAAAGAACAAAACACAGTAAGTTACTTCTCACCAGTGATCTGGAAAATGATACTGCAAGCAGAAGCAGGAGTCCTGTGTTAGACTTTCTCTAGCAGCAGATCAAAGTCTTTTCCTTCTTGTGGGTGTTTGCTCTTTCTGCTGTAACTTACTGCTCTTCACAGGGCAGATAACATAAAACTCATTCATTCACATTTACTTTTTTATACCTTGCATGCTTTTTAATTTTACCTGGGGTTCTTTTTCTAATCCAACATCTCTCAGATGAATGGGCACACAAATTCTGGGGACTGGGGAATGGATTTGGGTTTGGACAGGATGAGGAAGGACAGGAGCCCCTTCACTTGCTACTGCTAGATAAATCAACCCTGATATCCTAGACTGCATGTCCGACACTGGGGCTTAGAAGCTGCAGTGTGAGCTTTCCTTGGGTGAGACAGTTTTACCTCCCAGATGGTTATCACCAGGGGGTAATAAATCCAGTGATGTTTCTAAGGGACCTTTTAAAGTGAAGAACACTTCATTATCTATAGGACACTGATTCAGAGAAAAAAATATGTAGTCTGTACATTTTTTTCAAAGCATAAGATGTTAAGGATGTTTTTTAAATTGCATTAAAATTAGAAAAGCATCCTTTAATAGATTTCCAAATCTATGTGAGGTCCTGCAGGAATTAAAAATGTCTTGAAGTCAAGCTATGGCAACTCAGTAGTGGTCACCTCTGGCAGCCAAACACACCCTGAAGTCCACCTGGTTTAGGTCTATGTCTCTGACACAGACAAGGACAGGCTGCTGCTCCCTTGGGCATGCAGTATTTGCCAGGCAAGGGCCAAGCAGTGGCCAAGGGCTGCCCAGGTAAGGGTGTTGAGCCCAGGTGGCCTCACTCCCCACTTTCCACAGTTAGCCACAGATGTGGCTGGTACTGCTGGGGATGCCCCATTAATGCATTAAACAGGACTATAAGGAGCAGCTTGCTGGTGATTTTTAGTGAGGGGGAAAATAAAGGATCTTAAAATGTATTTGTGCTTGGCAAGGTTGATCTGAAAAACTAATCCTTTGCATTTCTTTGCATCTTCCATCTGTGATTTCACAGTTAATTGACTTATCCATGCAATGTTCCTCTGAGGTGTGGATTATCTGCACTTTCAGTGATAAACCCGAGTGCGTAGGGGTTTGAGATGGAACTTGCTCTAAACCCTCAAGGGATTACAAGGCAGAGAACAGAGCAGACCTGGGTCCCTCCTTTGCACCCCCAAGGTGGGTTGCCTTTTCCCATGGAGACACACAGCAGTGCTTCACACATCAAGGAGCCACCACGCTGCACCCAGTGCCCCTCACCATTGCCCAAAAACTTCAGCAGGGATTTGTGGGCCTGTCCAGAACATGAAGTGTGGAGCTGCTCTTGTCCCACACGTGTGAGCCCTGAGGTACAAGTCAGGCCACTGCTCATGGACAAATGCCACAGCCCCCATCACGTGTCTGGGTTTATTTTTAGCTATCCCAGCATCAATACCCACACAGCAGCAGCGGCCACATCGATCACGGTGATGCCCTGAAGATCAATGTTTGTAACAGCCCTGGCTACAGCTCTTTGGGGGGATCAAAGCTCCATCCTCCACTCCTAAAGGCTGAACTTCATCCCTCTGGAAGCTGTGGATGACTTTCACCTGTTGCATGCTGTCTTGGTTTGAAAGACAGGTACCCGCCAGCAAAAGCTGGAATCTCCCTTTGAATAGAGAATGTAAACCCCCTCCCTCAGATTATTATAATTTTGCAATTGGAGGCTCTCAGGCAAAGATTTGGAAATAGGAGTAACAGTTCTTTACTCAGAATATTAGACAAAACACAGAAAATACAAAAGTATAGCACCGAGAGACAAGCAAAACAAAAACAAACAAAACCCCAGAAACAACCCTGACAGAGCCGGGGATGTGAGCTGACACCCTGGGTGTCAGGGTGTTAAAAGCAGTCCAGATGAAATCCTCCTGGAGTAATAGGTGCAGTTCTGTGGAGTGGAGATGATTCTGTAGGAAAGTCCAGTGGTGACAAGATGAGTCCAGTCTTCCTCTGGGAAGAAATCCAGTGGAAAACCAGCAGGGTCCTCTGGTGCTCCCACGTCCTTTCGGAGCAGCGCCCTCGGACCGAACTGTCCTGTTCACTGCTGTCCCCAGGAAAAACCTGCTGCCCCCTTTGGTTTCAGTCAAGTACCCATAAGTACCCAGCAATTAGTTACCTAGCAAAACCACCAGGAAAAAATTCCACAAACACAAAAAACCAGATCCAAGCCCCAACACATGCTTTGGGTTACACCTGCATAGCTCCTGTAAGGATTCACAGAAGACAAGCATCAGCTGCCTTTGGATCAATAGCAGACAAGTCCCACCCATGCCAGAGATTTCTTTCCTTGACTAAATTGACTTCTTCCCCAGACCTTTAACTGTGTCTTTGCACAATGATGATGCCTTTTAAATTGTTTTTAATAAGCAAAGTAAGATAAAGAGTGAAGGAGAGCTAAGAAGTGGTCATGTCATCACAAGTGCATTAGCAGATAAAAAGGAATTTTATTTTACAGGAAATTTGGAGAACAGTTAGGTGCCTAGCAGTCATTACATCCAGGTGATGCTAAAACTTCAGTGTAATGTTAATTAACTGTTTAATTTATTGAACTTTGCAAAGTTAATGACCTTTGCATATGTCCCAAAAAAAAAAGGTTTTGGGCAGATTTCAGGTTTTCGACACTTACTGTAGAACACCTACCATTATTTTAAAAAGTTCAGCTCCATCATCACAGTGATTGCTTTTCTTATTGCATGCAAGGTATTTCAGATGGGCAATCAGGGTGTTAGGATAATGAGCAGAAACCTTAATGAGATGCTGTCATCCTTATTTCTGACAGGATTGTGGCACAAGAAATGCACAAAAAATTACATTTTTCTTAGGTAGTAAGGGCACATGTCACCTTCTCCTAGCACAGGTCAAGGGAACTGAGCCTTAGAAGTGTCAGTTAATTCCACTTACTATAAAAAAATGATAATGGACCAGCTAAGCTGAAGCCAGTCACACTGTAGGTATTTGAAGCTGGCTGAGATGAATCCCATCTCTGACATGTCTTGATGTCTTGGTGAGTTTTCCTGTTGTTTCCAGATAAAGAAAGACTGGGGTCTCTGCATTTTAACAGCATCTAATAGTCCATGAAATCCAGCATCAGATATTAATTCAAATGAGGTTTTTATGCAAGTGGGGATTGTTGTTTAAATCAGGCTGAAAACAGGCTGATGATATATATTCATTATATGTAGAAGCTCTCCTGTGCCTTGCTGGGGATGCTGTGCCTGCATCTTTATTTTATGTCTTTATTGACTTCCTGGGAGATGCACAAATGTCCCATTAGACCCTGCCCCAAGGAACTGAATTTGGGAATTTCATAAAAGGGTTTGAAGGGACCAAGAGTTTGAATGAGTTGAATGGACCTCTGATTTGTTCAGCTCTTGTCTTCTTTCCAATGTCAGTGAAGCCTTGGTCAGAAACAATCACAGCTGGAACATGCAGGGACCCCAGCCAGCTGGCCAAAGGGAATCACCAGGGTGGCTTGGAGCACAAAGAGGACAGTGACCCAAGCAGGGGCTCACAGGCAGATGCTGAAGCAGCCATGGGCATAGCTAGAAATATCCACTACAACATAAGGCAGCAAGCTACAAACATCAGCCTTTATTTGGGGCAGTGATGGGAGCCCCAGTTGAGATGGAAGGGAAGGGATGTCTGGCTCCTACCCCAGGAGGTAAATCTAAGGGATAGTGATGGCTCTGAGTTTCAAGCAGTTTTTTAGTTCTAGAGAGTGGGATTCATTAAGGATGAACAAACAAATATAAAAATACTTAAAATGAAAAAATGTAGGATTATCACAAAGAAAAATGGTATCACATATTTCCCTTGGTCCTGTGCTCTGGCATCTGATTGTGTCCTGTGAAGCACTCTATCAAATAAGGGGAGTGCAGGATCTACCTCAGACTCTGTCATCCAGGGAATCCTCCTGCATGCAGGGTGTTTTACATGCAGAAATACCTTCTGAGACCTGCAAAGTTCTGCTCCAGTCTTCACCCTCATAGGGATCAAAATTGCACACACTCTTTGGACAAGAGATGGTCTCTGGTGGATCTTTTCATTTGGGGTTCTGATTTACATCAAAACTATCCCAACATTTAAAGATTAAAAAATCTCTGCATGAAATAATATTTTATAGGACTCCTTTTGGGCAATGCCATATTATTCGTGTTATTTTTATAATTATTTTTTTTTACTTTCTTACATCTTTAATTTTTGCCTCATACTGAGCCCTTCTATTCATTCCCTCCTTTTCTCCTCTTCCCCAGGCCAAAATACCACAGTCAAGGATTTGTACACTTGTAACAATACTATACTTCAGAAAAATTGCTATTTTTCTCTTAATGCCTTGTCTGCCCAGTGAGAGCTGTTTTTCTCTTCCAGCACACACAGAGATGTGTCCAGAGAGCATCAAGTGCATTTATGAGCATTTGCAGAGTATCTGGGAGACACTTTGCATCAGAGGTTGTGTTCTTACAGACATGAGGTGGCTATAATCAGGTTTCTAACTGAGAGCATAATAGCTGTGCTTTAGCAGAGTTGTGGCTTTGGGAAATGGTGTTTAATTTGACAGAGATATTGACAGGGATGGGATTGGAGCCCTTTACATTGGAAAAACAGCTTCTCTTGTCCTGTTCTGTTGATTTCTTCCTGCAAACCAAACACAAACACTCAGTGTTTGTTGCTTTCTACATCGTGCCCTGTTTGAATGGTTCCTGAAGTGGATGAATAAATCATCTGACTGTTGAAACTGCATACAGAGACCTAATGCTCTAGTGAAAGGCTTTGTGTGTGTGTTGACTGCTAACGTCCAGAACAGCAAATATACCTAGCAGCAAAAGGAAAATATAGCTCATATGCTATTTAGGGAAGGAAGTCCCTTCATATTTCTAGCACATGTTTTGTCAGAAGGCTAAGAAGGATGCTCAGCCTCGTGGTTGTACCTGCTGGGAGCCAGGACTGCCAGAGGCCATTTTCTCTGCTGGGGCAGAGATTTTGAATAGTAATTCTCAATCTGAGTCTGTGACCCCCATCTCTACAACTCCCATTTTTCATCTGTAGATCCTCAAATCCTCCCAGTGAGCCAGGATGAAGGCAAGAAAAAAGAAGGTAGACAAAGCCTTGCCCAAGCCACCAAGCTAGAGCCTGATCCTAGGAATCTGCTTCTTCAAACACAGCAGGTCCCATCTCTGCTGAGGTGGTTCATTTATGTGGTAGAGAGGCAGCTTTACCTTCCTAAACTGCCACACTGGCTTAACAGGAATCATGACAACAATGGCTGAGATCACTGATGTGTCATGGAGATAAATGCCTTTCAGTTGTTGGAGGAGGATGGACAGACCCTGATGGTCCTGCCAAGCAGGCAGGATGCTGAACTGGCTTTGCTGTAACCCAGTCTTCTCAGACTTGTACAATGACCTATGGCCCTCAGATATGACTTTTTTATGTCTGCCATCCAGATTTGGGAGGCAGCTAAGTCAGTCTTATTAATACCTCGAGACTTTAATATTCATCATATTGTTTTTGTTTTTGTGAAAAAAGCCTAACTGCTCTGGACAAAAGCAGGTCATTAGAGCCTTAAAGACAAGCTCCAGGAAAACAGCTCGAGTCTCTAGCCCTTGCTGGAATTGGTGCCATGTAAGGGTAAATGGCAAATCATTTTGAAAGCACTTACTCATGCAAATGCTGCATCAGTGGAACAGCTTGCAAAGAGCAGGGGTGTGTCCCCTCTTAACCTCCTAAGAGGCAAGTCCCTCTCCCTGAGAACACACAGAGCAGATCTCAAAGGACTGCACTGGCAGTCTTGGAGAGGAAAACCATTATCCATTTTGAAAATACGCCCTACAACCAGCAACAAATAAACACAGTTCCAGTTTCTCAGTGCTGCCAAAGCAACACACCCAGCACAGCACTGTTCCTCCCTTTGCATCACGACAGAGCCGCCAGCTGAATCGCGCCTCTATCCTTGGTGCCTTGGCGTGGTACCAAGCAGGAAGCACACAGATCAGCTCTTGGGATCCCAACAGCTTTTGCAGGGCTGCTAAGATCAAAAAAGAGCCCAGTGCCTTGCTACTGGCTAGTAAAAAGAGCACATTTCACTCTTAAAATCCTTGCTACGAATCTGGTCTTTCTGAGAACAAAGCTCTATATATGCCAGGAGATTGCTTTAGAACGAGATCTGATACATCACATTTTTTAAGTTTGTTTATAACTTAATCTGTAGCTAGAGAGAAACTGAAGAGGAAGTGCCATCCCATAGAGGATGCACCCAGCCATCAGTAACCCACAGTCTGTGCCAGGCTGCATCCTCCTGGCACCTCTGGAGATGGGAGTCCCCAGGCTGGCAGTGCTGGGAGCTGCACCCACATGGGTGGGCACCTCTTCCCTGTGCCACCCCAGCCAGTGCTGTTCTCACTTCCCTTTGCCATCCTCAAAAAAATCAGCTTGTTCATCACCAGGAGGTGCCAAATCTGTCTGCACAGTAGCAGGTGGGACTCACCAGCACATTTGCTTTTTTTAAAATGTGTCATAAAATAAAGCACATTAAATTATTGACAGTTTGGGCAGTTAGACCCTTTTTTTTTCACTGCTGACCATTTATGGGAAAAGGACAGGAGAAAGGAATTTCAGGACATTTTCAGGTGTGTATTTTTCCTGGATGAATGAATGAAAGTTAGATTGATTAATTAATTTCTTTTCTGCAGCATAGGGAATTAATTGTTGAAAGCAGGTATTTTTAATGAGGGGGGAAAAAAGGAAAGCCCTAAAAGGGACTGGTTCTTGCAGCACATGAGCAAATCTTTCCCTTTTGCAGGTAACCCATGAAAAGTTTGCTTTCATGAAAAGCAAAGGAAACGTGGAAAAGCAGTGATGAGAGAAGCACAGTAGCAATAATATTCAAACCATTTGGAAGCAAGTGTTGTGCTTATGGAAGTATGCAACAAAAATAAAAAAAACACAAGCATGAAAGGCACTCTGAGTGTTAAATATTCATTAGTATTCCCCGCACCGCCTGTTCTAAATATAAGATACGTTTCAGCACAGCCCTGGCGTGTGACTGGGATGTTTTCCCCTCCCTTACAGGATGCTGTAGCCACTCAGCTGGCGGGGCGTTCCCATGGCAACACGGCGATGCTACCTTTTGTTAGATGAATGAAATGACCAGTGGCGAGGTCGGCCAGGGGCACTCAGGCAGGGTAGGCTGCGCTGCCACGGCATCCATTGTCCCTGTCACAGGCAGGTCCGGGGGCAGAAGGCAGGAGGAGATGGCAGCTTTTTGTATCACAGAGCAGTGGAGATTGGGTCCAAATCCAAATTCCCTCCGTTTTTCAGGGCTGGTACAGGCAGCACAACTTGGCTCTGTGCTGGCATCCCCACCCTGAAGGTTAGGAATTGTTCAGCTTACAAAATTTTATCCCAGCCTGGATGCACCCACAAAGGGTGAATAAGAAGAAAACTGTGGTCTCAAATACATATCAAAGGGTTCAGCTCTTTCAAGAACCCTCAACCAGTAAGTAGTCTGTCAGTGAACATAAGGATTTTTGGGGCCATTTTTCCTAGTACTGAGTGCACAGGGGAAGATTAAGCTCTAGATACAGGCAGCTAAATTCAGCCATTTACATCTACTTGGCTAAATATCAGGAGAATCTCTTCTCTCTTTCTGGTCCATGGAGGTTTGTCAAGGTAGTCAGCCGAGCCTAGAAAGAGATGAAGCTCCAAGGCTGAAGCCAGGTAGGACATACCAGGTTCCACGTAGACATCTGCCTTGGTCTGCTGCCTAGAGTCCAGCAGACATTTAAATTATGACAATATAAGAGGGGATTGCAAGGCTTCTCCCTCACATGGCCAGTTAAGGGTGATTATATTCCCATCTTCTAGGATATGGTGGTTTGAATCCATGACAGGATGAACCTCTGCGACACCTGTGCGAACCAGACAAGTTGGTCCCTTCTTCTACAGATGGAGAGCCTGAGATATGCTGGGTGTAGCTGCCCAGGATCTGAGTCAAATGCTGCTCCCCTCTCCAGAAATAGAATGGGGATGCAAGTGTTCACATGCTCCTTTTGCCTGTGCAGTGCCTTTGATGTGAATCGCAGGAGCAGAGGCTGTAGAACGAGTCTGCAGTAATTTGAGCATTGCTGTGAGTCGCAGCCCAGCAGAGGAACGAGGTGTCAGACCATGGAACACACTGTTGGGGCACTGCTCCTCCAGCTAGAGCAACCAAAGCTCTCATTTCAAACTGAAGATAAACTTCCTTGGCTCCCACAGTTGTAAAATTACTGCTCTGAATGTGAAGGAGGGGTTGCAAGCAGACTGGAGCACACCAAGTGTTCATCCTGCTCCTGTAGCACAAGGAGGGCAGGCTGGTGGCTGCACAGGCTAAAGCAGAGCATCTGCCTAGATGCTGGTACAGCTCTAGCCTGACCTGGTGCCTGGAGTTTGAGAGGAGGATGATGTGATGCACAATACCCATCCACCCTCTGACACTCCAGCTCTTACAGGAGATTGCCAGGCTTTCCAAGGAGCCAAGACAAAACTACACACCACAGAACCACTGAGTTCCCTGGCCCCACTGGTGAAGGTGGATGTGAACAGACCTACCTGTCACACACACCACTTCAGTTGTGGCTCATGGTAATGCCATGCAGGAGCTGATAACTTGCCCAGGGACCCAGAGCATCCTCAGGATGCAGCTGGGGGTCACAGCTTGCATTCCCTGGATAGAGAGACTCACTGCTGGCTCACAGCCCCTGGTGCTGCTCAAACAGCACCGTACTCTTTCCCATTCCTGCTCATCCTGCTGAGCTGGGCTCTGCTCTGACTCATGCAGTATCAGCACAATTCCCAATCCATTCAGATCAGAGAGGCTTTGAGTGCTGCTGAACCAGAAAGGCCCCAGCTTGCTTTTCTGGTCCCAGACTGAATTATTCTTTTGGACTTTAGAAATGATTTTTTTTTCTTTTGCTTGTAAACAGAGATAACAGAGGGAAGCTCATGAGGCACTGTGGTGTAGCCTAGTTCAAAGCAGAGCTGAGCTTTAAGAGAACTGGGCGTTCATACACTGCCATGGGTGCACCATCCTTATTATCATATTGCATTAAATCCAGACCACCTGACCTGACATCTCCAAAATACCCAAAAGCTCCTCTCCCTTTACATTCCTCTTGAGGCTATGGACAGTCAAATTCCCCTGACAATTTGGACAAGATGATGTTTCACAGATGCACAGGCCTGTAAACCTTCCATCAGAGCCTGGCACAATGTTGTACAGCAGAAATATCACAACAGCCTTGTCTTACTGGAGCCTGGAATTCCTGCTGCCATTTATTCAAAGTCTTATTAAAGTCTTGGAAATACCAATAGCAAAACACATTTATATACAACCAGGAAGAAATGGATGAGCCATCTCATGGATGAGAATGCCAGCATTCTACNAGCAAAACACATTTATATACAACCAGCAAGAAATGGATGAGCCTGCCAGCATTCTAGAGTCTCTTTAGCTCTGGAAAACTTATCTCTGCCTTCAGTATGATATGATCAGATTCATTCACATTTGATAAGAACCTGAATTTGGTTGAGAACTGTTAATTATGCTTGAAAATAATATTAATCACTGTAGGGGGCACCTCCCCTCCCTGTTTTTGCCCCATAAAGAATAATAAGAAAAAATGGCCTTAAACTGCAATGTGTACATGGTTGAAAGGACTGGAAGAGATAGAGAAGAAAAGGGATGTGTGGGGTTGAACACCCTCATGTATGTCACTGTCTGGGGCTTGAAGGGCAGGAGTTTTGTCTGTCTCTGGGTTCATGCCAGGCTTTGCACCTGGGATATGATGAACCAACCATGACACCACCTAGAACATTTTCTATTGCACCTTCTCCTTCTCAGTGTAGCCTCCAGGAGCCTGGGCTGAGCATGAAGGATACACGGGGTCGGAGACGGTCCCTGGTCTGAGTAGCCAATCACTTTGAGAAGGAACTGGTCTCTCCTTTTGATTTTGCAGGAGCCTCAGTGTCTGGCTTGGACCAGAAAGCAGAGTTTTAGATGGTGAAAGCTAATTGAGGGTGAACCTCCACCATCATCCAGAAAACGTGGTATTTTCAGGAGTTAACCAGATCCAGCTCAGTGCATGAATCAGTGACTGAGCATGTAGCTTTGGGGCCCAAGAGTTGGTGTTAAAGGGCATTAGAAATTTCCACCTGTGATATGCTCCTACCAGCCTGACTGTGATTTTTCTAACACTGAAAATCGAGTTCTGGTGGTGTAACAGGGTTTTTAATCTTGCTTTTGGACAGCAATTGGGTACTGGTATGTAGAAGGTTGCCCCCTGGGATGAGGAAGGGGATTCTTTTCTGTGTTTGTGTTAGGAAGTGAGGTGGCCCCTGGGGGAGCTGACCTTTGGGGCAGTGATGGGCAGCTGTGCTCATTTGATGGCATTTCAAAAGGGTTTTACTTCGGACTGGTCTGGTCTGGTCCTGTGGACTGAACACTGCTGTGTTTGTAGGTGTGAAGCTCGTTTTTTAGTTGGATTTCTCTCTGAAAGAGCTTCAGTCCTAGCATCATTTCATGATGGAAAACAAAATGATAAAGCAGGAGCAATCAAGGAATTTTCCACAAAGGCACGCTCTGATCTGAATTAAAATGCTAATAGAAATGCATTCAGGGAGTATCTTTTGCTGACCAACTTTGCAGGAGTATATTCCTTTTGTTTAGTGCGCTTTTCTTTCTTTCTCTCCCTGAATTCCCGGCTGACAATTGACAGGAACTCCCTTTCAGCGTGGGTTTGGTCACTCGCTGGCAGTAAACGCGCCCAGCAGAAAATGCTCCAACTGTTGGCGTTTCCCGAGCAGGGAAAACCTCCTGGGCTGAGGCTTGGAATGAGGATTACACCCTTTTAAGTCAGTACCGGGGAATCCACGATCTTCCACGGTGACGAAGTTTTCTCGGTGCTTCCCTCGCTAGCGGGGAGAGCGGAGGAGCATCAGCCCCGCACGGGCGCCTCGGCGGATCCGCGGCAGCGGCACAATAGGCGGGGCAGGGTCCCGCACCTTCCTCCCCGGAGGGAAAGGTCCCCGCGGCCGGGCTGGGATCGCCCGTCCTGTGCTGAATGCATTACGTAAGGCAGGGATCGTTTGTCAGCCGCGATGGTACAAACATAGCTGCGGGCAGATTATGCACAGAGAGCGAGAGAGAGAGGAGGGAGAGGGAGGAAGGTCTCTCCAGGAACGGTGCTCCACGCGGCTGAGGATTGCGAGCTGGCAGCTTGGCAGCTGGCTGAGCTCCCGTGAAGGGTGTCGCTGGCGGACCCTGACATGCTCTTGTTCGTGTGGGATGCTTGAGACGGGCACGAGATACTAACTTGGGGGACGAGGATTGGCATGAGGATCGGACCAAAATGGAAGGGCTTCTGTCTCCGATGAGAACGAAGGTAGGGAAAGATGTTAATGTCTTTTGAAGCTCAATTTACCCGACGAGGGGAAGGGGAGTTGCGGGGCTAGCTCGGTGAATAGGGGGCTTGCCGGGCTTTTGTCTCTTTTCTTTCCCGTCTCTTTTTTTTTCTTTCTTATTTTTCAAAACTATGCTCGCGAATGTAACTCGGCAGAGGAGCGACAGCAGTTGCCTCCAAGAGGGGAGTAACGCATCACTCTTCCTCGACAGAGATGACCTTTGTGAATGAGTTTGCCTTTTGGAGTAGACAGCCATATTTTTGTTTGAATTTCCAGTTGGAGGCTCTCATTGTGTCTGTGTGTCTGTGCGTGCTCCCGGGGGAGCCGGCCGGGGGGAGCGTACCTGCGGCACAGCGGCCGATGGGGACACCGGGCTACCCCAGCGTGCTGTTTTCAGCAGCGAGGGGGGCACGAGCAGGCAAAGCGGGTGATTTTGTGCCCAAATACCCTGCCAGGGTGGGAGACCTCTTGTTGTGGACCCAGACCAGAAAGCTGTAACAGAGAGCGAGTGTGCAGAGCTAAGGAATTGCTGCACTTGTCTGCTGCCTTCTCACACTCTCAACTCTCTTTAAAGGTTTGACAGTAATCCTCAGTATTAAAGGAACTTGAATTCCAGCCGGGAAAAGACAGAGAAAAAACAGTGATGGTTTAGTTTGTAAAATTTCTCCCATGCCATTATTTCTTTGTGGTCCTGTGGGATAGACTGAATCCTGATTGCATTTTATTTAGTCACTGCCTCCATCCCATGTGGAAACTGCCTTGGGTAAATCCTTCTGATTTTGGTCCATCACCACATTCAATCCAACTCTGTTGTATTGTATCTCAAGACTGGAAGAATGGGAATTCAGTGGCAATTCTTGCTGGCAACAGGGTGTCTTTGTATGTCTTAGATGCAAACAGTTTTGAAGGGGCAGTCAGACAAGAGTTGCTTTCTATAAATGCCAGACTTGAAAAAATTCTGAGAAATTGTCTGGTCCAGCCCCTGTGCTGAAGCAGATCAGCTAGTCTGCTCTCCTCAATTACATCCCTGCCATTCACAATCCTAAATTAAAGGCTCTTCAATGATTTAAAGTCTTTTCAATATTAAAACCAAGAAAAGTGATTTAAATAAAAATAATTTGCCAGCAAATGTCTGCACTGCAATTCTCCAGGGGAGTAATTTTTTTTTCCACTTTAATTCAGGTTTTTTTGTCTTGAACAGTAAGTTGATAATTTAAAAAAGAACCTGCCAACTTCATATAGCTCTCCATTACCAAGAACAATGCTATGGGCAGTTTTTAGAATGAAAGATTTATAAGGGATTATAGACCCAGCCATTCATATCTCTCATTACTGAGGAATACATACATTAATGTTAGGCTTTGCAAGGCATTTCTCAGTATTATTTTTTAAAAATCAGATAATAGAGGAAACCTCTAGCAGCTGCCCAACATTTCCATCTCATTTCCATTATTAGAAAACATAACTTTCATGCCTTAGCTGATGTTTCCATTCTGCTCCTCTAACCAGGCTTGAAACGACTGCTGAAGGCAGTCTCTCCCAGGACTGGTGAGCTCTCAGGCTGATGTGTGGATTACAGTCAGATGTGTGTAGTAGCAGCACCTGCAGCATGTGTGAAGCTGTAAAAATGACAGAGTAGAGTAAGGGAAGTGGTCCAGGACTGGGTATTCTGTTTGTTCATCTGATCTGCTTCATAGCTGGAGTGTAAATCCCAGTAACACCACCCATAAAGTGTAATCTCAATTGCCACTGTCAAGTAATTTATTGATCCTACTGAAGAGTGTGCTTGGGAATATAGGCATGATCCTTTGGATCACAATCTGCCTTAATATGAGAGAAAGGGAGAGATTCTGACCTCCTTTGTGTATGGCAAAAGCTTCTCAAGCCAAAGAAATGTGATTTTAAATCAGCTATTGCAGTGATGTAAGATCAACGGGATTCTCTGGAAAATCCAGATCCTGACGTTGGTGTTACGTTGCTCTTAATCTGGAGTAGCTCCATGGCAGCTGATGGAGATATTCAAATAGACTCTGTGAAATAAAGGTCAGGATTTGGCCCTTACATCTTCACCTTTCAGAGAAATAACAATGCATAGATCACTCAAATAGGTTGGAAAACTTATCTCATTTCCAAGATGCTTCATGGCTGGCAGTGGCTCCTTGCTCCCTGCCAGAAAATCAAGTGTAAAATCTATTAAATCCCCAAATATAACGTTAATATGTGATGGCTACACAAAAAAACTTGACAACAGGGAGGCTGCCAATGTGCCGAGACCCCTGCCTGTTACACTCCCTGATGCTGCCTCGTTTTTCCTCCTCTATTCCCCCGTCTGTCTGATCCCATCTGTTGTCACTTCTTTTACACTAAGGCTGAAACTGTTGGGGGCTAGTTAGAAGTTTTTTTGTCCTTTGGTTTGTACAGTGACAGGA
Source organism: Peucedramus taeniatus (assembly GCA_013400575.1). NCBI lineage: Eukaryota > Metazoa > Chordata > Aves > Passeriformes > Fringillidae > Peucedramus > Peucedramus taeniatus. Next base: position 285,773 of record WBNO01025929.1, on the reverse strand, counting down.
AGGACAGTGGGCTTCTGGTCATTTCTGGCAGAGCTGCCCAGAAAGAGCCTGGAGCATCTGGGAGCTCCAAGACTTGAACCTGTGTGAAAACATCTCCCTGCCACGGTGAAATGCAAATAAAGGCTCCATTTTATCCTTAGAGTCCCAAGCAGCTCTATTTAGCCTGCTCAAATCTAGACAGAAAACCAAAGAATTTTCTTTGTTTCCATGAGTAAGTAGGAGCAGGAGCTGACTCTGCAGGCACTTCTCAGAGTCTGTCACCAGCAGGTGAGGACAGCCTACATCTGCCTCTCATACAATTGCAAGGGTACCTGGAATTAAAATGAGGTCTAAAGCCCTGCAGGTGGGCTTGGGTGAATCTCATGGTAGCACTTGAAAATAAGATTGCTGCCAGCTCTTTGGTCCCTATTGCTCACAGAGGTTGTCACTCCAGAGCTGACAGAGAGACAGGTGGGCACATCTTGACTAAAGAAGTTCAGTTTATTGTGCAGGAGGGCTGGAGCTGAGACACTGGACAGAGGCACGGACATAGAGACATGGAGACAATGTCCTCACTTCTCCAAACAGCTTCATGGCAGGGCTTGCCAGCAGAGGGCTGGGAATGTACAACCAAGAGCCTATTTCATAGAGGACTTGTTTCTCATTCCACAAGGTAATAACCCATTTGGTTGCTGGGCCGTGCTGGGTGATCGTACAGTGGGTGCTTTAGAAACTCTTTGAGATATTTGGTAAATTGGGTATTAAACACTAAGTGCATTACACCGTGTAATGGACTCCACTGCAGCAAACCATGGGGGGGTTAAAACATTTCTGCTTTTGTATAACCAGGCTGCACAGATGCAGGAATTCTAGGGAAAGGAAAGGGATACATGGTAAAATGGGCTGATATATCAAAATTGAAGCAGATAAGTAGAATACACTGAACAGTAAAGTTACTACATTTATTGTGTTGATGGTTAAATTTCACTTGATTAGAAGTAATGGGTGGCTTGTAAATATTTGGTAGGTTAATAGAGATACTTATAAATATTACCAGAACCAGTTAAATTCTGTAGCCTAGTATGTCTGAGCCCCTGGTTTCAGAGCAAATGAATGTACACAATAGCAATGTCCCCATGCCACCTTAAGAGACTGTGAAGTTGATTGAGTACCACAAAGTGAAAAGAATGAAGAAATGCATAAATATTGCACTCCTTTTGTTAGCCTCCATTTTAATTTGTTTTATAATCCTCAACACATGCACAATTTGCCTTAACCCTCAATGCATCGCCTTCAGCAAATTACACTGGCATAAGAATTTCAGTAATTTTAGTTTCTCTGCTGCTGACACTTGCCAGTGCATGCTACTGAATTTGCAATGAGCACCTGGCTCGAACCACACAGAACTGGCTACTGCTCTATTTTCCTTTCAGAAGCCTGTGTTTGGTGCTTTTTTGTTTATCAAAGCACTGCTTCTCTTTCAGAGTGGCTGAAAGAACTTTTTCAATGAACTTTTCGTCTGTTCAGAAACACACGCGGAGGGTAAATGGAGATTAATTACTGTCGAATTTACTAAGCTTTGCATCCAGAGATAATGAATTTTGAGTGCTCCTGTGTACAGCAAATTCAGCAAGGGAACTCAGTAAATAAAGTGTGTAGTATTTAGATAGTGCTCTTTAAGCATTAATGTGGCTGTTCTCGTTTATTGAATCTTATTAACTTTATCTGTTTATTGTAGATTTTGGGGATTAGCAAACTCCCACGGTGTTACTGTTGGTTTGTTAAACCCTGTTGGCTCTACTTTCAAAGCCACTTAGTTTTTGACCACTGGATCTCTCACAAAGAATGGTTAAGTTGTCCTTGTGCCTTACTTAGAGAAGTTCACAGTGGCTCAAAGCAGAGAAACTTTGGAAAGTACACTATACCCTGAGAATCCTAAATAGCAAAGGCTGTGACAGCTGGCCTTTGAGATTGTTGGGGAGGAAGTCAGGAGGGGAAATTACCCCTGGGAAAGTGAAGTCTGGAGTCTGGGTTACACCTGTGGATTGCTGTAGTCCTTCACCCCTCTTGGATGGCACTGAAAAGAAGTTTATATAAGCATGTTTTTTTGTGCAGCTGCATGCAGTAAAACATTCAAACAGATTAGAAACTTTAATCTCTCAAGCTATCCTGCAGAAGTTCAGGTTCTGATCCTGCACTGTCTGGACAGCTATGAACACTAATATCACTTTACAGCACTCTTGTAGAAGCCAAGAGGCAGAATAATTCCTTTGCATATGTTGTGAAACCAGTCCTGGTGTTTTTAAGAATACCAAAAGACCAAAAGATAAAAGTTGCCCCCATTCCTCCAAAAGCTTTGACGTTGCTCCTATGGAGTCTAAGATCCCTGTTTTGATACAATTGTGTTTCTGACTCTCATTTTGAGTATCCCACCATGACAGACACACACCGGTGCTAATGACACAGAGTGAGATTTCCAGAGCAATTTATTTCTGGGGCTTCTGATCTCCCAGATGGAGCAGCCTCACATGGGCAGTGAGCACCCAAACACAAACACAGTATTTCAGGTTCCTGTGCAACCACCCACAGACACACAAAGCTCGTAGCATGAACTGGGAAGTGCTGATGTTCCCTCAGCAGCCCTTCCACAGGGCCCCTGCTCAGGCTGTTGAGCAGCTGAAGGGGTACCTCCTTCCCTGCCTTATTATCAGTTTGACATGGAGGTTAATGAGGCCATATGTAATTCTCTGAGCTTGTTGATAGTTAGAAAGAAAGGCAATTCAAGAAATAATGAAGTCCTATGTCGGTTGCTGTTAATCATAATTTAATAAATACCTGGAAGAGAGGATGTAGGGGCATAACTCAGAGCAGAGTTTGGCTTTGGAACAACTGTACCATAACATTATGCCTCTGGAAAAGCAGAGCAGTTTCTATTCTGTAACATTTCCTAAACCCATTCAGATTTAAAGACAATATATCACTGAACATAAAACCAAAAGGTTATTTTTCCTCCCGGGCTGTGCTTTGCAGCAGAGCAGTGAGCTCCATGCCTGACTGGGCCCTGCACTCGTGCCCAGTCACAGCAGGGGTGGGTTATTTACTGTCCAGGGAGAGGAAATTCCGTGTGTCCTGGGCAGGAGCCGGACACCGCGCTGCTGACGGGAATGGCATTGCAGAGCACTGGGAGCTCAAAATCCAGCACAGGGACCTGTATGCTTAGTGCTGGATCATGAGAACACAATCCCTGTCCCCACATGCTCCCTACTGAAGGTTGGGAGGAAATAGGAGCATTTTGCCTCTGTTTTTAAAGAGGAAGGCTTGTGGTTCAGATTCTGGTATTTCATCCAGGATCCAAAGCCTGAGGGATGCTGCCCAATCTCAGCATCCTCAGGAGCACAACTGAGTCCAGGCTACACTATCCTAGGATCTACACTTGGCTGCACACCAGGCTCAGTGGGTTCAGCTCTTGCTGAGCTCTCCCATGCCTATCAGACAGCCCCTGAGATAAACCAGGATAATCACAATGCTGGGATTGCTTTGTCTTTCACAGACAGTTTGATCCCCTCTCTGCCACCACCAGCTCAGCATCAGGACCACATCACTGGGAGGAGCAGTTAGGCTTGGCACACTGTTGTGTTGGAGCCTGGAATGATCACAGCATGCCTTGGTGACCAAAGCTCTCACACTGTGTATCAGATACCCCTGCATCCTTTCAGGGGATGGAAATAGGAACTGCTCCCACGTGCCCTGCTCACCTCCCAGTGCCCAGGCACCGTGACCCAGCTCAAGCCATCCTGCACCCTGGCTCAATTGTCTGTGTCTGGCTCAGCCTGTGCAAAACCAGGCTGCAGCAGAAGTGCTTAGGAAGGTCTTACATTCCCTAAATCTTTATGTGGCTGAGGTTGCCTGAAAGTGCCAAAAGACCTTCTCTTGGCTTCCATGGGACCTCACAGAAAAGCACACTGGGGGCTATGCAAAGACCACAGAGGTACCAAAATGGAATTAATAATAGCAATCATATCAACAACAACAACAACAACAACATAATAATAATAGCAATAATGATGATGATAATAATAATAATTGTTTATTATTATTATTATTATTATGTTTAAAATGCAGTATGTCAAGGCACAGACTGAAGGGAAGAAAGCTGATGGTGGTGGCTCTAAGAGCATAAAGCTTGCTAGCTCAGTGTGTGGGTCACGGGCGTTTTTAGGAAGTGCAGAGAAAATACACTGGTGAGCACTCATTTTCCCAGTCATTTCATTATTTTACTTAATGGCAGCTATTGTCGAGGCAATTTGCCACCCTTTTCAAAAGCAGAACTCAGACAGAGACACCCACTCTTTAGCTGTGAATCACAGGTTGCATTCCCTGGGGAAGGTCACAAAGTCTTAACTGCTGCAAATATAGGAAAGCTGAAAAAATGAGAAAGATACTAGTGAGATGATTATGAAGCAAAAAATGATGGTTGCCCCAAAATGCCAGCCTGGTGGTTATCTATGGAGGAAAACAGCTCTCCTGCACATCTGCCTGGTATATTAGATCATTCTGAAGGCAGTGTTGGTAGGGAGTGCATGTGTTTAGTGTTTGGGACTATATGGAAGGAAATAAAGCACTTGCATGATGCACATTTTGTGTAAAAAGTGTCTGATCCATAACCAGTGCACACCAGCATAGCTCTAAGCACCCCAGCATGGACTTCAGTAATGGTCAACTATTTCTTTTAGTATTTTACTGGGATTAAATAAATGTAAAAGCTGTGTGCAGCTGGGCATGTGAGCTTTCCTCCTGAGAAGACACACCTAATGGACCTTAGCTTTCCCTGCATGCCTCCTTTACCTACATTGCAGTATAAACCCCACCAAATCTGTGAGACCAAAACTCTGACCCTGTTTGGAATTCAACCAGCAAGACAAAAATTCCAAGCCCTTCAGGTTGCTCCAGTTCAGAGGAGAGCAGAGGACAGATGCAGGTGTCTTTTTGATGTGATTTATAAACATATTACAATTCAATAAACATACAAAGTCCTGTTTCCCTGACCTCAGCAGATATCAAACAAATGACAGAGCAGTTTCCCTCTTCAGGGTGGCTTCTTTCATGCAACATTCATCCACACCTGTTTTTCCTTGGTGTCTTGGTCCTTGGCTTGGTTATCCTGTGAGGGAGTGATTTCCCACTCCCTCATACAGTCACAGGGTATCACAACACATGGCAGACCAGCTAAGGGACTCAATCCTTCTTCTCTTCAAGCTCCAACTCCCTGTTTTGGTGATTTGTTTGGGGTTTTTTTAGGGAAAGCCCTTGTTCCTTTTGTGCAGGAGCTCAGCTGTTGTGGCAGTGCTGTGTTGCAGCTTTCCAGCACCCAGCATCTCCTCATGTTCGGAACAGGAAAATCTCCCCAAAGGCAGCTGTCCTGAGGCAGAGCCATTGACTTGGGTCCCACACAACAGGCTGAACTGCTATTTAAGGCTGATTTAGTAGTAAATGCAGTATAAATATCAGCAGTAAAAATGCACCACTCCTTTTTTTTTTTTTTTTTCCTGCAAAATCTTGTTCATGGCTCTCCCATGCAACAAACACCAGAGAAAGTGGTGGTGGCTCTTGGGACATGACACGGGGTCCCCTGGGCTACAGCACTGATGAGGCACAGCCCAAAGCAGCAGCCAAACCCATTCCAGTCCCTCTGAAAAAAGGCAGATACCATCACTCTTCTGCCCTTGGTGGCACAAACACCTGCCAAGCTTGGCTGTGCTGAAGGAACATTAAAGGCAGGAGACATCTCCTGGGTAGACAGCACTCAAACCACTTGGGGCTTTGAAGACAGGAGGTCAAAAACAATATATCAAGTCAGTTATCAGCCAGTCCTGTCTTCCCTTCCTCCCCTCCCTCTGGCTCAGAGCTGCAGGAGCTCAGGTCCTTTGATGTAAACCTGTCAGACACTTTGGTCTCTTCTCTGCCCTGCCCTATTCTTCCACACACACATTTGTGTGAAATTTTAATTATAGGCATGATCATATTGGTAAGAAAACCCTTCCTTAATTACACATTCAATTAATTCTGGTAGCTTAGGAGTTGAAATCCGAAGTTAGGTGAAATCATTACTGCTTCATCTAAAGCTGAATCTCTCCATGGCCAGGTTCTGAATAATACTGTGGAAGTAATTTTTCTTTAGAAAAATGGATTTCATTTAGAAGAGATTAAATTGTTTTGGATAGAGGGAGTTAGAGTATTATCTGGTACCACTGATATTCTTTTCCAGAAATACTAATTACTTATAAGACTAATCTTTTCAGCAAATATTCCATGATCAGGCCAAAGAATTATACGGCACAAATAAGGCAATATTTAGCCTCATTAGGGCTGGCACAACCCCTCCCCTAACTTGTTGTAGTCTTTAGAGAGAGATCAGGTGAGATGAGAGATTAAATGTGTCTTCATGACATCAGATACCTCCCCATGGCACCATGGCCTCAATGCTCACACCCTCACTGGAATTTGGGTGGCACTTGTGCTGCTACTGATGGCACCTGGTAGGGATGGTTGAGAAACATCTAGGCTGGAACCTGCTCATCTGAGCTTTAATCCAGGATCTGTTCTGGTCTCTGTTAAACTGGTGACTCCCAGTGTGGGGGACAGGAAGCCTGTGCTGTATCCCCAGGATCCCTGGGGATTTTCCACCCACAGCAGCGTGGAAAATAAGGCACAAGTGGAGGGGAAACACAGCCCAAGCTGGAATAAACAGTCTGGGAGGAGGGGAGGATGTGGACAAAGGATTAGGGAAGGAGTTTAAGAAGAGGCAGCCAGGACTAAACAGATAAGTTCTGGAGGCAGGGGGAGAGGGGCAGAGATGAGGTGGAGCACTCGTGCCCATAGCATGGAAACCCCCTTCAGCCCAAACCTTCTGTCCCAGCTGGATGTGGGTGGTAAAATGACACCTGTAGAACTGCTTTTAAAGAGGGAACACCATCAAGATGCAAAGTTGGGAAATACTGGAGCAAGGGACATCCCTGCAGCCCTATCCCTGCATCTACCAATGCAGTCCCACAAATGTTTTTTCATTTTCTTCTTGTTTCAAGGGTTTCTTCTTGTCTCCTGCATAAGATGGACAGTGCTCAGATAATCAGCAGCTATTCCTTATTTTGTATTTTCCTCATTTCCTACCAAATAACCCTAGGTCTTATTTACTGAATACTGCCCTGAAAACAGAATTATTCATTTTCTTGTGTTATTTTTCTGAAGCATTAATTACATCAGTATCAAAGTTCATCAAAACCTGTAATCACACTCTGGTTTGTCTCTGTTTAACTGATGTAGAGTTGAGCCATGGAGGAATCATTTAAGGTCTCTCTCAGTTCTGGGCCATTTCTGACTTTTCTGTATCCTCAACATCATACAGCCCTTTCTGTGTTTATTGTGTCACTCACCATTGCTTCTGGTAGAGCCCAGGCTTTCTTCAAGTCATGCTCAGGAACTCAAAAATAAAGCTTAGATGTCAGGGATTTTTAGTAAAAGTTTGGGATATATGAGTCACTCATCACCAAATATCTTCATCCAAAGGCTTCTTCACCTCCTGCAGCACTCCCCAGCTTCGTTCCTCGTGCACCTTCTGTCTGCCACAAAGGCCAAGGAGCCCTTTAGGGAGCAGACACCTTCCCTGAGCCATCCTTAAGGCAGCTCCACCCCACACAAGGAAGAAGGAAAATATGGGTGCAGAGGTTAGGGTGAAGGGAGTATCTGATCATGCAATTAAAAATTGCATCTTGAAACATCCACTCATGCCTGGCCTTTTCTCTTTTCACCCTGATATCCCCCAATGCAGAGTATAATATCAGCAAGCACAAGACTGCTGTCACCTGGCTGTTTTTTACTCAAGCTAATGTTATTCATTCCCTCTAAGAATTCCAAATAAATTGACTGCAGTTAATAACTTCTTCTTGCACCTTTTTGGAGTAACCCAGGCTGACAAAACAGACAGCTGTGGGAGTAGGTGTGAGCAGGGCTGAACTGTTTTGGAAATGCTGGGCAGCTTTGAATGCACAAATGAAAACACAGCACTGTGGAAAACCATGTGCTGAGGGTGGGGAGGGAATTTGTATCCTCCCATTTGCATCTCTCTGTATGCCATCTTCGCCTGAAATAAATGTCTTTGTCCACATGAAAGCTGAATCTGATTACTTTCCCCCATTTGACAGGACAGTAAAGAAAGTTTTGTGAAATGGGTGTGACTTTTATGATGTTTTGCAATTTAGAAATATGTGTCTGCATATGACAGTAGTTACCCTACTTTAAATCACTCTTGTGCATTTACTAATGATCTTTGCATTTTTGTTGAGTGAAAATTTTCTAGTTAGTATTCTACATTATTATTAAAGTAGACTGTCAGGTAGATTGAGAAGAAAAAAATTAACAAGTATTTTTTGGCATTTCTTTAACTCCAAGTTAAAGTACTAAGTACTTTAAAGTACTAAGTACTTTAACCTCCAGGTTCTATGTACTTTCTTCTGTTTTTGGCTTAGACCAAAGTTTTGTCACATGCGTCTGGGTTTGAGGATTTTTTGAACATTCTTTTAAATGGGTGGTAACACTGTACTGGAGCTTCAGCAAGTGCAAGGGGAAACATCAGCCACATATTTCAAACCTCTCCCACAGACATAACAAACCTCTTCTGCTGAATGAGCTGGCTTTTCTCCTGGATAGAGCAAGAACAAAAGGGAAAGGTGGCAGAACAAGCAGGTGAATGGGACTACATAGTGTAGGGTCAAAGGCTTTCCTGGCAAAACTCCTGGAACTCAGTAGAGATAAACTCTAGGTTCTCATACACTCAGCCCAGTCCCAGACTTATTGGTGGGAATGACTCACATTAATATGGGAACATCACAGATGTACAGAAAGATGGTAAAATTGTTTAGGAGGCTGCCAAAGACTGGAAAACAACAAATACCAATGCAGAAAAAAAAAAAGCCCAAAAACTCAAGAGAAGATAACATTTTTCAATCTGCACAGAAAAAAGATAAGGGGATTCTTTTTCTTTTATTTTATTTTGTTTTCCTTTTTTCTTTTCTTTTTTTTCCCCCTATGGAAAGTATGCACACCATTAAATCAGCTTAAATTGTTAATCTTCCCTGGGAGATATCACCCACAGAACAAACAGGGGGATGAAATAAAGCTACATTGCCTATTACGTATGTTGTAAAAGAATTAGTGTCAAAAAATGAAACCCAAAGGGAATGAAATGCAGGGCAGAGTCAGTGATGCAAACTTGTGTTATACCACCACCCTTGAGGGAACTGTTCCTTGAAGGAACTGTGCCAGGTTGTATTCAGCCAAGACTGTAGACACTCCTTTGTCTGAATGATGCTCCAGAAAGTGCAGAATAAGGACCAAGAACAAGGAATTATTTAAAACTCTAATTTCCAACAAATAACTCATAAATTCAACAAACAAAACCAAAACCAAAACCAAACTGAATGTCAGGACCAAGGAGAGATTCAAAAATGAAAAACACAGAAATATTTCCAAATACTAAAAAAGCACTTAAAGACTCTCAGAAGCAAAAATTATTGCTGAGCATTTACATTAATTTGACAGAATTTATCTACTCTTCTGCTCCATAAAACCTAAGTGCAATACTTAACCTGCAACCCTCAGTGAGGTCTGGTGTGTGTTACTTCCCAGCCCCAGTGATGCTCAGAGATGTGCTCTGGAATTCTGAATGAAGGATGCAGTGGGGTCTGTGGGCTGAAGGGAAATCATTATTACCCAGTAATCAATGCTGTGCATCTTGCATGGCTTCTCAGCTTCTCTGGCATCCTACCACAGCTGTTGGAGGTTGGGATTGGGTTTTTTTTAAATTTGAATAAGGTCATCGTCTGTTGGTGGGGTTTTGATTTGAATCGATTTTCTTCCTTTTATGATGATGGCAGCACTCCTAAATTAGCCAGCTGAGCTGAAGCCTCAGTATACACATTTTAGCACTGGGGGATAAATGCATTAATGGTGGGAGAAAATGTAGTTCTCCCAAAGTCAGTGCAGCTGAAAGTGCAGTATTTTTGATTCATGTATTCTATATATTTTTGTGACTTTTTAAATGTAGGAGTGAGGCAGAGAGGAGTGGCACCTAGTGCTTTCCTCCCTGTAATATGCTGATAAAGGGGATAGACACAGTCCTGCCCATGTAAACTTGCAAAGGCAAAGACTTTTACCATTCCCAGGTAGTCCTAGAGATGGACCATCTGGACACAGCTTGGGATGGACCATGAAGCCAAGATCCTCCTGCCAGACAGTAATGGGACTCACTGAGTCTCTAAGAGCAGCACAGGGTGGAAATTTGGCTTAAAATTTTCCTGTCAAAGCTTTTCCAGTTTGCTTGCTTCCAAGATGTCTTGGTCAGAGTATGACCATTTCTCTCAGTCTAAGTCAAGGCTGCAGGAGTAGCTCAGAGTACTCAGCTGATGGATTCCCCAGGGCCAGGGGCTCTGTGATAGCCCAAAGAAACTCACCCACAGGGGCCCTGAACTCCAGAAGTTCTCTGGTGGAAAGGATTTTGTCATGGCAAGATCTTGGCTCTGGTCCTTTGGAACTTTCAGATCCTTTGGTTTGATACCAAGGCCCTGAAGAACACTGGCATCCTTGCTGTTCAGTGCCTCAGTTCTTCCTCAGGAGGGATGAAGACTTTGATAGTCAGGGCTTCAAAGGGCCCCACAGCTGATGGGCCTTTTTCTGGAAGTTGGGGCTACAAACACCCTAAAGAGTGTGGGTAACCCCAGGTCTCCAGGTCCCAGAGAGAACAGGTCAGAAGTGAAATCAGCATTTTCCAGTCCAGCGCCATCAGTTCCCCATGCTGCCTCATCACCATCTTCTTCCAGCAGAGACTCTCAGAGTTTTCCACTGTGGCCTCAGAAACCTCTTTGTGTTGGCTCCCTGCCCAGCTCTGAATCGTCCTCACAGATTTGTACAAATGCTGTTGAAATAACACACTCCCATGGATAACACCCCATAAACTTCTGCTGCCTTCTCCCACCGCCCTCCCTGCGAGATGAGGAATGTCAATGCCTCCAGGGCATCCTCTGAATTGTGTGGCACCCATCCAATGGCAGCATATGCACAAATTAGCTGTGACTGCTGGGGCTCACAGGGCTGGGGCTGCCTGGGCTGCTGCTGTGGCACATGCAGGAGGTCATTCCACAGAGGAGCCAGCCATGGTTTGGCATCAATTCTCCAACACAAGATTTTCTGGCTGGACTCTAAAAGAACCTGTGGTGATAACGGGGTCATCCAGCCAGCTGACTATGAGAGATTAATTAATACAGCACAGTGTTAGAGTATTCCACACTTTATGTAGAAAGGCAGAAGAAAGTGGAAGGATATTTTCCGTGAATGAGCAAGTCTCAGTGAGGAAAAACGGAGAATTATTGAATTACATCTGCACTATTCTAAATGTGATTGTTCCTAGTCCCTCAAGGCCGTGGATGCCTTCTAAGTGAATTGAGAAACAATGAAGGGAATAAAGAAAAAATGCAATGGCTGTCAATCTGAAGTGATACCCCAGTTGTGTTTGTTGCTTTGGCAGGCAGAGCTCTCATCTTTAAATGAGTTTGTGGTGTGCTCAGAGAAAGCAACCTCCTTTGTCAAGAACTCACAGAACACCAGCCCTCACGTTATTCCAACGCCATATGAAAGCTGATCAAATCCTAAAGATTGCATATTCCCTTCTGAAACTGGCATTCTGAGCTGGCTATGAGGTTTTTTCCTGGGGATTTGTTTAAGGGAACAGGTTGGGCAATCAATGAGCACTGATACCTGCACTCTTGCCATGTGCTGACCACCTTCCAGGCAAGAAGAAAACTCTCCTCCAGTCCCATCCAGCTCTTGTTTCTGGATGTTTGATGGTGCCATTGGTGCCAGACTCTTGCTCACTGGGACAAAATCTTGGGTCACTCCTACGCTTTAGGCAGCCCAGCAGAGCTTTGGTAGAAGGGTTTGGAGGCTGTTTAGGAGCTGTATTCACCTGTCATAAGGTAGCTACAAACTCAAACTGTGCAATTATTGATGTGGTGACTAGCAAAGTGCTCAGGAGGAAAAAACAAGGAAGCTGCCAGGCAACTGTATGAAAATAGAGCCAGATGAAAAGTGAGTCCTGAAAGGTAGATGCTCTGAGATGGAAAGGGTGGGTGTGGGCTTCTGAGGATTGCTGGATGCAGAAATGCTTGTAGTTGAACCTTGTCTAACATGCTTGTTGCTTCCTTGGCCTTAGGGAAATTACTTAACCTGTGTTTTTCTCTCCCCCACTTTTCTACACTGAAGTTGTAATACCTGCCCACCTACACACCTTTCAAAAGAATATTCTGAAGCTCTGTCTGTTTGTAAACTACTCAGGAAACAGCATATGCCAAACTATCTCAGTATATAATAAAATTTATTAAAAAATTAGTCTTGGAAGGCTCTCAGGCTTGGACAGAAAACAGGCACATTTGCACTGTTCACTGTAGGAGTATGCACAAACTATTCTCAATATTTCAAAGAGGAGATTTGACTCCAAGGTAACCAGCTCCTCTCTCAGTGCTCATCTAGTCTTACCCTTAGAGAGGTTTTCCTAAGCCCACTTCATTTCTTCCTGCAGAGTAAACCAGATTGTCCTTCTCTTGTAATTAATCCCTGCCCTATCTTACACCTTTCCATCACAATCTGTTTCACAGCCCCTCAGGCTTCTCTTTTCTGGACACAGAAACCTGCATCACTTAACCTTTCCTCACTGGTCATGTTTTCTAAACCATAATCATTCCCCTTGTTGTATTCCAGAAATTGTCCAATACTTTATTAGAAGGTGATGTGCAAATGTGGACACAATCTGTGTGTCCTACATCTCCCTTCATCTACATTCTGAACTCATCTCTCAGATGACATCTGCCTTTAAATGTATAATATTTTTATTATTATTATTTTTGTAATATACCATTTTGCTCTTGATTCATGTGCACTTTGGGATCCAAAACACTATTTTTGAAATTATCTTTTACATGTCATGAAGATTTACCCAGCTGGTAAGCTACTGCCTGTTTTTGTTGTGAAACCTCTCACATTTTTTCTAATTTGTCAGCCTCTGATATTTTTCTCTCTGCACATACCAAAATGCCAATTTTTATTGGCAAAGTGTTGTAAAATTTAAGAGAAAATGCTATTATTGCTACAGGTTTACTTTAACCCCCCTATAAAAATTAATGTAAAATAAAATAAAAGCCCTGACATAAAATGCTTTAAAAGCCCATGAACAGGATATTCATCTATGTTACATTTTATAGGGTTTAGAGAGACTATAATCCCTATGAACTTAGGGTTGAATCTGTATCATGTGTAAAGATATTTGCTTTGACTTCATAGTGTAGCAATAAGATTCACAGCAAGCAAGATGCCAGCCTTTAACCTCCCCTGCAAGCCATAAAACTGAGACTCTGCACACTTTGGACCAGATCTTCTTACCCTGAGAACCTCATGTGTGCAAGGAGGGAGCAGCACAAGTGGTGGGAGGAGATGACCTCTCTGCATCTCTGAAGTGTGACCTGGATTTCTATTTTCTGGGACAAGTAATAAAACCTTGGCACAAAAGTACAGCTAAAACTCCCCCTGCTTCAAGAATGAAATAGTGGAGGTATCTGCCAAGTCCTCAGTGCTATAAGTAGTTTCACAAGGTGTTGATATTTCAGTCCTGGCCATCAGATCCAGGTCAAGTTTGTAGCCAAAGGCTACAATCCCAAATCCCAACCAAGCTTCACTGCAGATCTTCCCATTATGCCTCCAGTGACACCCAGCAACAGCAGGAGCCAACATTTAGTCCTTGATCCAAGCCCAAAATTCTGCTTGGCTCATGGTCAGGCATTGCATGCTGGGACATATAGTCCTTGCTGGATAATTAAGGGAAAAGATGGACACGATCTGGTAAATAACCCATAAATTAAGCCCTATGCAGTGGCTCTTGGCAGTAGGCTGGTGAAACACTCACCTGAGGAAAATTTGGCCCTTATCATTGCTCCATATGAAGCTACCAAGCACCTTGCATATTGATTATTTACTAATCAGGAAATGTACTTTAACAAGTTTATTCCTGTATGAACTTCTCAGGCGTGCAGATGCTTAAAGCAGGCTACATTGCTACCAATTGTATTTTTAATTGCTGTGTTTAGAGGGTCTCATTGATCTAATCAGAGCTAAATAAGCCCCATGGTACTTCCCCTAGTAAAGTTTACTGAGGATGTGTTTCTTTCATTTGCTATAAATGAAGCCTTCTGCTGTGCTATGCCTGGTCAAACACAACACCAGTGAGCAGAGGGTGACGCTCCATCCTTTAATAAATTTGTTTTTTTCTGCATTTCAGAATTCCTGTTACCCAGGCAGCAGGAAAGCAGCTGGGTGACATTATCAGTAATTGCTTAATATTGTCATTGCATTTGCTTACAAGGAAAAAAAGCCACAGACTATCAATCAGCCAACAGAATATTCATAGTCTATGATAACACTAAGTGCTTTTTGAATGTCATGGCAACAGTCACACAAGTAACGTGATCTTGTACTTGATTACTTCCTGCTGCATTCCTGATAATGTCCATGAAACTCCATTAATTTTGCTCTCTTTTTTTAAAATATTTTTAATATATTTGATTTGTGTTTGGCAAGTGTGCAAAACAGACAGTACCTTTTCCCAGAGTCTCACAATGAGCAGGGCTTCTCAGGATATTTGCAGCTCTTCTGTAGCATAAATGTGTCCTATACTGGACCCAGCATTCCTGGGTGCATTTTAGGAATTATGTCTGGATTATTGCAGCAGGTAATCTCTAAAATCAGATTTAAGGCTGACTTCTGTGAAAAAGATTTAGGATAATCTCATTAAACAATTTGTTGGAAAGGCCTTTCAGACAAGGGAAAAGAAATTGATTTGTCTAAGACACATCTGCACCTGACTCATTCTCTGTCCTAGTGGCTTTTGTTTTTCAATTGCTTTATGTCATTCAAATTTGTGAGTTCATGGATTTCAAGGGCCAGAAAATATTAGTAGCCTTCTGTATCAGGAAATTATCCAGTGATTTCTGTATCAAGTCCATAACTTTTGAAAAGCAAGCGGCATCTATTTTTTGAAAGAGTTGCTTGGAAATCTGCAGCTGGTCAATATGTTGCTATATTCCCCTAGTAGGTTGTTGTAGATATTAGCAAACATTCTTCTTAACAGTATAAAAATAACCAACAAAATGAAACAAAGAAAAAGGTGATATCCTTATTTGCAGTCTGAATTTGCTCAGCCTCAACTGTTGTCTCTGAGAGCTCATTATGAACTTAATTTCAGCTTGAAGAACTGTCCTGTACAAAATCTCCTCATGCAAATGCTAATAGGGTGTAATTGAGTTCTCAGTAAACCTTTCCAAGGATAAACTCCTTTAGATAAATTGGTTTAACAAAAGTGAAAGGTTCTGTTGGGCACTGGTGTCAGAATTCACGTTAGACACCTAGAATACTGTTTTTCTCCTAAGAAAAATACTGTGTTTGTCCTAAGGACCATTTCTAATTGCATGATGACCTGAACTGAAGGGTCCCAAAAGAATATGCTCTTTTCAAGAAAGTGCAAGAAGGTGCAAAGGGGTGGAGGGACCATCACTTGGAAGAATTTCTGTGCAGCTCTTGAACAAATAGCCCAGTTCCATCATCACCCACCACAAATGGTCCCTGCCTTCTAGATGTATTTAAAAAATTAACTACATTGATAATTTTGTTATAATACCTTGGCTATTTTCCTTCTCTCTTTAAAAACCTAAAACAAAACAAAACAAAAAACCCAAACAAACAAAAAGAAAACAAACAAAAAACACAGACAAAAATCCCCAAACAACAGAAGAAACAAGAAATGCAGTGTTCAACCAGAAAAGTAAAGGAAACATGTAGCTTGGTCTCCTCTGAAAAAACAAACTCTAACTTCAGTTTTACCTTTTCTATTAGACCCATTTGTCCTATCTTATCCTCAGGGGCTTGAGTTTCTTGATTTCTACAGCAGAAATAATGGTAAGGTAGAGAGCATTTGGTCCATCCCTGCAGGTGTGGCCACCTCTGGGGCAAGTGACCACTAGCATGATGGTGCCCAAGGACTCAGCTGGTCCTCTGCCAACAGATTATTTGGTTGTATTATTTATAAAGGGCTTTGATAGGCTCGTTTACCAGGAGCTAAGTAATGGCAAGGCCTTTGAGGGCTGGCTGCTTGTCAGACACTACTACATTAAGTCTACAAGTGAAAATCAAACCTCCTGGCTTCAAAGAGGTTTGGTTGGTGTAAATTAACCTGTATTTTAGAAGTTCTGGAGCAGATGTCATGCTTTGCCCTGGAGATCTCATTACTGCTCAAATGTATGCGCAGATTTTGCCACATTAATAAAGCAGCGGGGCCCCCTCCCCCAGAAAGCAGGATTAGTGGCTGGTGTCTGTAGTTATTTTTGTCAAAAACCTTTTGAAAGTGTGTGTGAGAAGAGGAGGAGGGAAAGTTCAGAAAAAGCCAGTATCTGTCTTTATTAATTACAGGATGATTAATTATTTAATCTGCCCAGATATCTGTATGCACAACTTAGCTGATTCTCATTTATCAGGTTTTCAGCATCATTAATCAAGGGAAGTTTTAGATGTGAGGGAAGACAGGTTGATTTAAGGTGTTGTGTGGTGACGACCCCTCCAGAGCACACAATGCCTGGCCCCAGCACCAGGACCATTGATCATGGCAAGGGATGATCCTACCTCCTGCTGAAGAGGGCCTGGCATTTGGGACACTCCGTGATTTGCTTTAGACTCCTCCAGGGCTACTTCTCCAAATTTCTCCATGAAGTTTGAGACCCACCAAGTGAGAGCACAAGCTAAATAGCGAGGGAGCGTCTGAACGCAGAGCAGCCGAAGAGGAGTTGCCCCACTCCAGCTGAGACTGTCATGGTTCCTCCTGTGGGAGCATCTTCTGGGAAGCTGTGCATTTCTTGGGAGTGCTGGATGGTGCCTTAGCTTAACCCTACTCCACCATGGTGTGTTACCTCAAAAGTGCAGGCAAGTTTCCAACAGGCACAGTCACTGACAAGGTCCCAGGTAGTTTGCCATGCCACCAGGTTGATCATACCTACTCAGCTCCTGAAGCACACATGCAAGCAGAAGTCATTTTCCTACCTCCTTTAACTGTCTAGGAAAAACCCACAGCTGGGATTCGGGAGGGAGAATGACAAACATGCATGGACAATAAAGCATCTTACATTGCTCAGGTACTCTTCATAGAATATAGAATGGCCTGGGTAGAAGGGGACATTAAAGATCATCTCATTGCTACCCCTTGCCATGGGCAGGGACACTTTTCACTAGACCAGGTTGGTCAAGCTCCATCCAAACTGGCCTTGAACACTTCCAGGGATAGGGTGACCACAGCTTCTCTGGGATGCGTGTTCCAGTGCCTCACCATCCTCACAGTAAAGAACTTCTTTCTAATATCCAATCTAAGCTTACCCTCTTCCAGTCTGAGTCCAATCCCCTTGTCCTGTCACTCCAGGCTCTTGTAAAAAGCCTCTCTCCATCTTTCTTGTAGGCTCCCTTTACATACTGGAAGGCCACAATTAAGTAATCCTGAATCCTCCTCTTTTCTTGTCCAGTTGAACAAGGGTGTCAGGAAGATGTAGATGGATCTAAGCTCCAAGCTGGGTACAGACTGTTTTTTCTATTTTTTTGCCCCACCTTCTACTTAGGATTTGGAAAGCACCAGTTTATCAGACTGCAGGTGTCAACTCCAACAGTTTTAGAACAGTTTTAGAATTAATCTGATGTTATCAGAATGGCTTTTAGATCCTTAGCTCCTGAAATCAAGTTTTACTGGAAGTTGCCAGATTTTTTTTAAAGCACAATTTAGCTTTATGATTGCTACAAGCAGCTTAAGAGTAAAACCCAAAGGATTATTGCAGGCTTAAAAGTCAGATAACATATACAAACCTGAAATTTTATTTTTCATGTACTATTTTTTTCCTGATTTATGGTGAATATCGATGACTTTGGGTATGTAGAAATATTCATAAACAATTGAGCCAAGGTATCTGGAACACTTGCACACTACTTTGTCATGGCAGAACCTTCTCATTACTAAGATATCCTCATCCTGTTTAATTGCTTTGCTTGCCACTGTGTGGACATACCTGGCAGTGATTTTGCCAAAATCTGCAAATCATTCTTGTTCATCCATTTCAAGAGCTAGTTAGAAAAAAATACAAAATCAGTGTCCAAATTTGCCTGTGCTGCACTGAAGGTAAATGCACACCTTGCCTTTATAAATGAATCTCAGTTCAAAAAATATAGCTGGATAGCAAGGAAGTCTTACAGAACACATCAGTTATTATTGTAGGATAAGGAAATTGGTGACTGATTAGAGCCTCAATCCTTTTCTGGCCCTGGGCGGCAGAAGAGGCACAAGCCCAAAGTCTCAGATACAGCTCCTCTGCCATTTCACTCACAGATTCCTGCTCCTGGAGAAAAGACAAGAGCCTCACACTCGTTAGCCATGGCACCATCTTGCACATTAAACTTACCCATTAGACCAATCTCCAGGCATGGCTTTAGCAGCAGAAGGAGGTGTGTCCTGTCTGCCAGGAGGAGCAAGGATTATTTTCCTTTCTAAGCAGGGTTAGAGGTCACCTCCCATTAGAGTCCTGGCAGTGAGCAAGGTGTCCTTGTCCTGCTGTTAGATGATCAGGGAAGGGTGGATCAAGTCAGCCAAGGGCACTGTAGACCACAAAACCCCACTGCAAACAGCTCCAGGAGCTTTACTACACCTTAATTTATTTTAGGCTTTTCCTTTCTAAGCAGAATCTCCCTCTTTCCCCTGCACACATCTCATTTTCAGGAATGGCTGTGCATTAGTCATTATTGCCATGTTAGGCTCCTGAACCTACCAGAGCAGCGCTTCAGTACCCAAAAAAATTGTGCTGAGCAATTCGGATGCCACTCAGGCAGCAGTGTGGCTAGTACAGGTGTGGGCAGGCAAGAGGTGGCCTCCAGCAGATGCCTGAATATAGATTCTCATCCACTCCTCCTTCCCTCCACAGCAAGGGGCCAAGGGCTATTTCTGTAGATTTGATGCCATCCTGTGAATTCAATCCCCTGCCCAGACTGCAGCAATTCATGTGGCACCAGAGAAGAATGAACATAAAATCAGAATTTACCTTATAATGAGGCACCAAGCTAGGAGCCAAGGGATAGGAGTTCTCTGCCTATTTTGGCTGCATTTTTTGGCAACTCCCCTAATCTCCCAGGCTGCCATTCCTACAAAGAATGGAAAAACTCCTATCTGCTTTTCCTCCTAATATCTATGTGGGTAAATTTTCATTTCACTGTCCTCATTAATTCAGTATAATTTGAGCTGGGAACTGCTGTCCAATGGACAAGCATCTGAACATCTCTGTAGAGTATTTTTTGACCTCCCTTTCCTCTCTGTGTCTCAGAGATGGACTTGGTCTCATAGAACTCAGCAACAGAGCCTCTTCCCATCATAAAATTCTAATTGCAAATTAACCTTTGTTTGATTCCTTGTAAAAACATTATTCTCCCTGTAATTGAAAAGGAAGTGAGTGCAGTAACAAAGCACCTGTTTATTGCTGAGCTTTCCCTGAAATGTTAAGTGTTATGTTATCAACTGTTGCCTAACTTGTGAACTAATTAAAAATATAATGTAAGTACATTATAGGATGTAAGTACATGTAAGGATTTCTCAGGATTCTATGAGTAATAATTGGACTGTCAGGATACTTTGACATCTTAAAAATGTTGCTTTTGCATAGAGCTACTACAATATGTTTTGGATTTTTAGCATGACTACATGTTCATATAATGAGGAAAAAAATTTAACAGTGCTTGTAGCTAAATTATCTTTTGCTATTAATCATTTCTCTACACTGACATCAGTTCAGTTGTTCTAAAAGCATTTAAATGCTGAGGACAAATTTTGCAGTCTCTTAGCATGCAAATTCTCAGAGAAATCATTTGAGATTTTTATGTACCATCAGCTTGCAGTACATTAATAATCTGATTTAAAACATTGTGGAACAGTGGGAAGCCTCTGTTTGATATCAACTAGTTTTTCATCCAGCCATAAGTGAAGAGCAGAGATATTTTTTCTGCTGAAGTTCTTTCATATGAAAGTCCCAATAGATGCCAATAAACTGAACATGTGAGTTGTTATGGAAAGATCAGAAAAAAGGCTTTTAGTTAGTGGGGAATGATATCCAGTATTTTCCTGATGCTTTTTGTAGACTGAAGTCAACATGTTTGATGATTAAAAACATCTGTGGAAGTAAGTTCTGAATGTAGTGAGAAGAAAAGTAATATTTCTACTCAAAGTTCTCATGCAATAAACAATTCTTTTTCTGAGTCTCTAATGGACTAGATCAATAAAAATTAATGGTAACCATGGGAGAAGAAGAAGTACAGCCTCCTTTAACATTTATAGACTGATGCTGCTGAAAGACTTTCTAAATGCTTTAATTAAGCATCACAACAGCCCTATGATGTACCATACAGGAAGGGTTATTATCTGTATTTTACAGGTGAGATCAGCACTAAAGGCCCCCTCTCCAGGGTCTTGCTAATTCACCCCCAGTCATTTATCCCCAACTTTGGAGGATGTACACTCATCTCTAAATGTTATTCATAGGTCAAGCTTCAGAATAAATGGTCTTGTGATTAAGATTCAGATCTGAAACAGGTTGTTTTGAGAGGGAGGTGTTGCTGCTTTGGGTACTGAGAATTTGTTATTCTGTGTGTGGGGAGATTGGAAAAAATCAGAACAGAAATTAAGAGCAGACAGAGTGGGAAACTGCACGAAACCAATACTTTCAGAGCAATATTTGCACATCACATACCCACCTATGTGTTCCTAATGTATTTTTTGGTATTTGGGTCCAGGTTATCAAAGGTCCTGGTTCATAAGAGCTACTAGGGGCCCTGGATGGTCCCCAGTGTGTGATCACCTGCAGCTAGCCAAGAGACAATGAAGAAAACAGAGTCTACACCCTGAGATTTGATATATCAGTGTCTCCAAACTTCCCTTCAAAAAATTAACCAGGGATTATTTAAATAGAAATATTACAGAGGTGAAAGAATCTTCCTTCTTGTCTTACACTGTTCTTTCCTAATAAACTGAGCCAGGCTCAGTTTTCACCTCTGTCAGGAAGTGTCACAGATTCCCTGCCCCTCTCCCAGGAGCATGTCCAGAGGTGTCCTTGGACATACCCACTCTCCATCAACCCTAGTGAGGCCTTCCCACCACATTTTCCTGGAGAGAAAGGAAGCATTCAAGAGCAGGAGAGGTCTTCTCCCAGGACCTCCCCATTATTTTATCTGATGAAGCTCAGCACAGAGTGCATCTGCTCTGGGGTTTCTGAAGTAAAACTGCAAGATATATAGTCCTGGATGCTCAATTGGTGCATATCAAAACTGGCTCCATTCCCAATAGGAGATTTTCTGTGTCTTTGGTTTTCTTTCTCCCTCATCCTTCCATACCCTTTCTATGAAACATGAGCAGTACTCTTTCCTCTGCTGCCCCTGTCTTACTGAGCTAAACAGTAGCTCCTGCCTTGCTTTACTCTTGGCACATTTCAGTTTGTTGGATAATGGGCAGCTCCAAGGGAGTGACATGTTATGAAAATAAACAAGACCAAAGCACTTGCAAATGCAGCATATCAGGTCTACTAAGAACTGGAGGCTTCTTCCTGCACTGGCTTTTCCCAGGCTGCTTTCACTTCCAGCTTCAAGCCCTTGACCTTAGCTGGCAGTGGCAGGTGTGGAGGCAACAGCAATGAATGGACTTCAGTGTATGCAAAGATGTTCTTCCAGGCAGAGATCCTGAAATCCCCTCATTAGGTGCAGAATGAGCCATAAGACATTTATTTATTCAGGGATGATTATGTCATCTTCCATTACAAGCACATGTGTGCTCAGGGAACTGAACTGTGGCTGCTCTTCTGCATCACAGACCCCTCCCTGGGACATCCAAAGTGAGTTTCTCTTGGAACCACTGAATATATACATGTCAAAAACCATGGCTGTGCCTATGCATCCTCTGCATGGTGGGAGGCACACTTGGGTCTTCTGGAGTTAAATTTGGCCTTTCAGACATAAGATATGAAAGGAAATGTTGTCTTTTTACTATGGCTGAGCATGGGTCCTTCTCAGTGCTTCAGAGTGGTTTGTCTTGTCTTGAAAGCCTTTATCTACTGAAGGCAATCACTTTCACAATATTATGCTAAGGGACCAGCCTCTGATTCAGGAAACTGTTTATTGAAATTAGGCTAAATTTCATTACTCAGTTGGCAGACATCATTCTTCTTCTCTCATCTCAATTTAAAAAATTTTAGACCCATCACACATTCATTCTCTTTATTTATATTCTGCCTCTCATTGCAGCAAATGTCTCTTCAGAGCACATCCAAACCCTCCATTGTGGCTTTGAGTCACCTCCTGGGCCTTGGGCCTCTCAGTTCCCCATCCCTGGCTGCAGATGACCTCACATGGCAGCTGTGTCCAAGCAGCTGATGTCCCATCCTTGCAGTTGAATCAGTGAGAGTTTCTTTTGCACTGACCCTTTTCTCCTGTTGGGAGCCATGGCAGCCTATATTTGAGAGAGAGATGAGAAGCTGATGGCAGATTTCTGTTTCCCATGTATTTTTTTATCCAAGCAGTGTTTGGAGTAGATTGCATTTACAGGCATCATAATTGCCTGGAGTGCTTTTACCAAAGAGTGCCTGGTAAAAATGGCCTTTTGCTTTCCCCTCCACAGTGCTTTCAAGTATCTCAGCAGAGTGCATCTTTTATCTTCAGCAAAACCAACCAAGAGATGGAATTTTAAGCAGGGACTTTTTTTCCCTCTTTGCTTTTCTGTTGCTGCTGCTGTTGTTTGCTTGATTTTTTTTAGTTTTCAAGCTAGACTTTAGGGCCAAAGAAATGTTTTGACAGAAAGAGATTATAATAGATAATGTAGTAATCCATTTGTTGTGGCTGCTGTACTACTGACATTTGTATATATTAGAGACCGCTAATAAAAATGGAGCCATCTACACATAATTTAGCTGATTGAGTTAGTTCTAACTCTTTTGCAGCTGCCTCTGAAGTGCATAGTTACTTAAGGTTATTATTTTGAGAAGATTTTTAATTTAGATGGATGCCAGAGATGTAGGCTACTCTTGTTAGGAGACATTCTGTGCTGTCCTTGTACTG
Organism: Peucedramus taeniatus; assembly: GCA_013400575.1. Taxonomy (NCBI): domain Eukaryota; kingdom Metazoa; phylum Chordata; class Aves; order Passeriformes; family Fringillidae; genus Peucedramus; species Peucedramus taeniatus. The sequence goes on along the minus strand of WBNO01025929.1, from coordinate 262,535 downwards.
TGCTTTATATAATTAGTACATACTTAAAGAGTACAGCTATTTAATAAACCCTTTGTGTGTTCCACATAATGATTATAATTACACCAATGACTGAGCACAAAACAGGGGTATCCTACAGGATGTCTTTGTGGTGCAAAATGTAAATTTTAACCAATTCCTCAGACTTGGCCTGGATATTCCAGGTGCAGGCTACTGTAGTGCACAGCACGCTTTGTGGAAACAAATTTCTTTGTGAGGCAGTCCCAAGGACTGACCCATCTCCCAGTCAACAAGTCACTCACACATACTGAGAATATTTAGAGATGCAGAAATGCAGAAAGCCTTGGATCATGTACATGCACAGTAGGAGCTGTAAGCAAAGTCATCCTCTGGCTGAGTCAGTGGTGGCTAAAATCTAATGCTTGTTCCCCAAAATAAATTTTTAGTATAGTTTTTTTTCCCTTTTATTAACTGCTCACATATCACCAATACACTGTACATACTTCTTGGCAGAGAGAGCTCTGCAAAGGATGATAGATAAGAAAAAAAGCCTAGAGTGCAAGGGTAGCCATGTGCCTACAGGCATTAGAATCAGCCAGCAGTTCCCCCAGTTCGTTATGCACTTCTCTGCAAGTTACATTTCAGCAGCTGTGGCATTTGAGCCAAAGAGGTACAAAGCAGAAGTTGAAAAAAAGCATACTTTTCTTTCAAGGTTCTTTTCCTAGTAGGAAAAGCTAGAAAACCACGCTCACAGCCTTTAAAAGTAATAATGCTCTACAAGTTTTGTGTGAAAATTATGTTTTTTGTTTGTTCACAAGCCTGTCTGCACATTCCTAGTGTATGGTCTTGAAACATTCTTCTGTGAGGAAGCATATCCTAACAGCAAAATGGTCCAGCAGGACCCCTCCCCTGCCTCTTTGAGTTTGTGCTTCCTGGCACTGATGACAACACTTGGCCTAAAAAGTCACATCAGGAGTAAGAGGAGTCCAAAATTCTCAGTGGCGCTCAGTGCCGTTCCTTTGAAATCTTTTCTAAGGATAAGCATTTATATTGAAAGAACAAAGTAGATGTACTCCTCTTCACAGATTTGTCCATTAGCAGAGAAAGCTTCACCTCGTAACTGGATCTCTACTTGAGCTTAGTGTGTGCAGGGAAGGCAGGGAGGCCAGCACTGACCGGATCCGAGCGCTGTCCAGCACTTCCTCCATGTCCCTGGTGCCAGACCCCACAGAGAGATCCCCATTCAGCCTTCTGCCAAGTGGGTGCTGGCCATGGCCAGGCCACCATGGACTGCTCTTCCCTGCAGTCATTCATTACTTTCACCCAATTATTCACAAAACAGTTTGTGCTAACAAACTTCAGCTGGTCAGTTGTTTCTAAGGTGCCTCACTCCCATCACAGATCCCACTGCAGCCAGAATAAACTCAGCTATTTCACACCAGTGGAAGAACTACCCTCAAAATGCTGACATCCCTGATTTGCCACAATGTTCTTCTCATTATCCCCTTTTGAAAAGGAGAATAGCAAAAAGCAAGTGACTTGCAGAATTATTCATGTTAAACTTCTTCAAAGCTCTTAGATATTCAACACATTCACAAGCATTTGTAAGATCTTGGAAAAATTTTGCAGAAAGAGTAATCTGGTAACAAACCCTTCAGTTTATTTACCTGCAACCCAGTCTGCTCCTTGAGTTATTCCCTTTAGCATAAAAATCCTTTCAGGCAAAAGGTCTTTAATGTTCTTCATTGCCAACCCTTTGCTCATTATAACAGGATGTCTAATTTCATTACCTTGCTGGTAAGAAGAAGGACATTGGCTCAGTAATTTTAATTTCTTTGGAATAATAAAATAGACAGATTTCTAGTGCAAGTTGTTGAAATGAAACAAAATTATACCTGCAAAACGATAGAATGAGCTAAATGTATTTTGGTGTGGTACACTGACAAAAGTTAGACCTTTTCCTGCCTCATACAAATGTAGAACTGTCTCTGCTGTAGCTAAGGGAGACACACAATCCATGACAGTGGTTTCTGCCCTGCTGTGTCTACAGCCATGCCCCAGGGTGTGGAGAGGTGGACAAATCTCTGTGCTCAGCTCACAAAGAGCAGCAGAAAGCTGCATTCTGGATTGATCACAGCTGCTCCTATCTGAAACACCTACCTGAGAAGTGCAGGCTGCCCCAGGCTGCTTGCATACTCCATGGAGAGACAGGCACACCAGGCAGGCGAGCACAAGTTGGGCTGAATGTCACAAGTGCTCCCTTCTAAACATATTTCTGCTCAACTTGAGACTGAGATCTGGTGTGAAACTCTGATGTAGGGCCTTGGTATCTTTCAAACCTACAATACTATCACTACCTATCAACCAAGAGCACCTTGAGACTCAGATCTCCACACCTCATGCAGGGAAGAGGGCTTTTATTCTAGAAATGACAGTCATATTGGAGGAGTGACAGAAAGAAGATTTGCTAAAATGAACTGTGCCAGTGAACAGAGAAAATGTGTTTCATAGGTTAGCACGTTGCCTGTAAGCAGATCTGACAGCTTAATTTTCTAACATGGTGCCTGGAAAACTTGAAATGAGCTTTTCAGTTGAGTGCAGGACACAGTCTCCACACTGTGTCCACTGAAGACTTTCAGCCATATCTCCTCTGCCTGCTCCTCACCTTCCTCATTCTGTCTCTTTCCTCCTGTGAGATGCATTTCCAGATATAGGTACCAAACCAAAAGCCTCTGTTTTTCTGCTGGCTTTACCATGGCACAGTGTGGACAGGGATACCCTTATACACTTTTTTACAAAAAAACCTTCAAGACCTGAGTTCTGGGTACCATCATTGCACATATGATTGTTTCTGGCTGGGAGAATGATGCAAAAGTGCTTCAGCACACATGCAAATAAGGCGTCATAATGGAGTTATCTTTGTGTTTAAAAAACCCACCTAATTTTCATATTCAGGATATACAAGATACTAGTCAGCACTGACATCCTTGTTCCTATAATGTGAGGAATAAATGGGACACCTCTTCCTGGCCCTGGGAGAGGGAGAGGTCTGAGGATCACATTGTCTAGCATAGGACACATATGGCTTAAGGTACGAGGTAGACACCAAACTGCTTCGTGTTTTTTCAGGACAGCAAAGCCTTGCACAACTCCTAGAGGAACAAAACTCTGAGACCTGGATGTGTTTAACCAAGCACTTAACTTACAGTGATGTACAGCAGTTGACATTGCAGTACTTAAAGTTTTACCTGCCATAATAATGACGTGAACTCTACATCCCAGCTGAGGGTCCCAGTGAGTAAGCAGTGACAGCAGATAGTGCTGCAGACAAATGTAGCTACTGTGATCCAGGGCATTCCAGGGAAAAGGAAAAAAAAGTCCAAGCAGAAGTCTCCAGACTCAGCAGAACAATGGCAGGCATTGGCACAAACGTATCCCAAAGTGCTTGATAGGCATTAAAAGAAAGTCTTTTGCATAAGTCAGATGCTCAGAAATTCATTCTGATAGAGGGCATAATTTTTTCCACCTAAACCATGTGTGCAAGCATTTTCCAGTCAAATGGTTTCTGATGCTGATGATAACATTCTGGCCTAAGACACCCATAGGATGCAGGTATGAACCTTAATTTCTGTGTGTGAGGGGGTGTCTGGGACAAAATGAGAGAGACTACAGCTCACTCCCTTCTTGCTTTGACTTGCTTTTGGTCACCTGCATGGAGTAATGCCCAGGACACCATGCCTGAGTGCCACTGTTGATGTGAAACCACATGAAGCTGTCAGAAGTGCAACAGCAGATGTTTCAGCCAGCCTTTCCCTTTGCTTCCCCTTCCCACCATGGAGTCCCAGATCTTTAAGGCTGTAAGATCTGTTTTGAATATCAAGCTGTGGCCCTTCAGTTTGCCAGCAGTGGGCAGCAGGCATTGCTGTGCTTGGGGTTAATGGAGAAAGAGGAGAGTGTATTTCCCCAATGTGTTTCTTGCTCACCAAGGTCATATTAAGGCCAGTGAAGACTTTGATCTAAGTCCCTGTGTAGCTCAGGAACAAGCATCCTCATCCTGAGATCAAGCTCTTTTCTCTAGGAGAAGCTTCAGCAATCTCTGTTAAAAGTAAAAATAAAATACTTCAGGCTCAAGTGCTGTCAAACCCATGACTGGACCATGGAGGATCCATTCCCAGCCAGCATCCCTCCCAGTCAGAAATGAGTGCCATGTTCCCAGTCTGATGCTGTCTGACTGCCATTCCCAACTGTTGGATCTGTTCTTCCAGCCCCCCCACCCTCCTTTGAACCTTTCTCTCAGGATTGCCCTGATTAGGACGCTCCCAAGAGTCCTTTTTCACAGCCAGGTGATCGAAGAAAGAGTCAGAGCTCCTTGGCTTTGGTTCTCAAGGTTGTTTATTTTCTCTTATCTATAACATGTTCTCCCTGCCCAGCCCAGATGGGTTCAGCAGGTCAGCTCAAGGCACACTGCCTGCCCCTGGGGCTGTGTTGTCTTTTTATACTATAAACTATGCAGACATTTATTTACAGTCAATTTCCAATACCTATCACCTATGTTAGACAGTCAGTTTCTACTCTAAACCAATCCCAAAGTGCCAACATCACCAAGAAGATGGAGGCCACGAAGAAGAAGGAAGGAAGGCAGTACACACCCAGATTCCTCCATCTTGACCCCCCTGTACCCTTATCATATAAATCTTAACATTCTATTTTTCCACTCAGTAAAAAGATAATCATTCTACTCTACTTTCCCTGGTTTGTAACTCTTCACATAAAGTTGGCTATTTTTTTTCCATGGCTCAAGATCGAAGGCAAAAGGGTCTTGGGCTTTGTGCCAAACCCTCTGAGCCCCCTGCCTGGGGCTCAGCCCATGCAAAACAACAAGAGAGATGTCCTGGTTTCCCACACCTTTCCTCCCTGCAGACAGTGGTGGGTTGTGCTGGTCGCAGCTCCTGACACACACATTGTGTTCCTCAACTCCTTGCAGCTCCTGCATGGTTTACAGAGATGCCACTGTGAAATGCTATGTGAGCAAAAACGTTATCGTTCCTTGTTGGCGGCTTGAAAAAATTATAGCTGAGTTTCTGGTTTTTTTAAAGCTGGTAGCTCTATCTCACTGCCCAGAGTAATTTAACTTTGCAGACTATGAAGGGAGAATGCTAAAGTGGTTTTGACTGGGAGTTAATCCATTAATTCCACCGAAGTACCCAAATATGTCAATCTTTGGCTCCAGCTTTCAGCTTTGAATAATTGCCCAGGGACCCAATTTGGGTGCTATTTCAAATGTGAGATGACGAGGAAAACAACCCAGGAGTTTATTGCAGAACATGCAGTGTTTAATCTTCATTATCAGCTTCCCCCTTGCAGAACTTGGGGTGCACCCAGCAGCTGATGGGGAAGGCTGACCTCTGCCTCCCCAGCCTCGTGGGTAGGCTTTGCAGCGTGCAGAGCAGAGCCAGCCTTCCCAGAATACAACACAGCTGGAAATCTCATTTGGCTGAGCTTCTCATTATCTCAAGAATTTTGTCAGTCAAAGCTGCAGTAACCAGAAAAAAACTACTTCAAACAGCTCTGTTTGTGTTAAGATCCTTTAGGAGGAAGGGGAGATAATTTCAGGATGTTTTCATTTTGGCTTCTCCAGAATCATGGACTGAAGACCAGTACACAACACAAGAAGCACTTAGAAACATCTCTACATGGAAATGAGTGAAGCAAGAATCAGGGCCTATTATGTACATCAGCTCAGCCAATAGAGCTCTCTGGTTTTATTGCTGAAGGATTTTTGACCTTTCTGATCTAAGGAGCACTGAGGTGAACCCAGACTGGGAGGGGGTTTTTTTATAAATTGTAGTTTCAGATACATGATGGCTCTTGCCTGTCTGGAAGAAATGGATGTGATGCAGCCTGTGTGGAGGTGCATGTGTGCTTATAGCTCATGATTGTTGGGTTTTTAATAGATGTCTGTTGCTCTTTAAGCAGACTGTGATTCCAAGTGTCTTCATGGTCTCCGTGTAGGGTGAATGACACAATGTTATTGAAAACATTGCTCTTCCAGACACAATGATTAACATAAAAATTAATTGGACAGCTAAAGAAACCCAAAGCTAAACTTTGCTCAAACAAACGTGCTGTGCATATGAACCATTGGTGTCTAGTTAGAAATACACACTACACAGAACTCACACACAAACACTGTTTTTGCCCACAGCAGCATAAAGATGTAAAGCTTTTTGTTTTCTTGCTGATATCTATCCCAAGGGGATACAATTTCTTACAGGAATCCTTCCCAGCAGAGTTTAGCTCCTGCAAATATGTGTCTCACCTTTACATTAGAGTGACAGTGAGAATCTTAGTTCTGTTTTTTGCCTTTACTCCTGCTTTGGAGTACAGTTGTACAGACTGCTGAGCACCTCTGCCTTCCACCAACATCAGGGCACATCAAAAGGCACAGAGGGAGCTCAGCACTGAGCAGGATCAGGCTGTGATGCATCAGTACTGAGGTCAGACTTGCAATGCATTAATATCATTCAGCAGAAATATTAGCTGTCAAGAAGCTTAGAATTATTCTTTTTATGGCTTAGGGAATAGTATTATTGTAGGAATGATGGGAATATAAATTCAGAGGGTGTTTATAAGGTGAGAAAACACGAGTCAACATAAACAGGCTATTATCTGTGTTTGGTCTTGCCTGATTCTCAGTGAAATGAACGTGGACAACTTGTGCTGAGTCGGCTTCTCCAAGGTTAGCAGAGACAGGGACACGTTCCCAGGGGAGGGAGAGGAGCAGGCAGTGATGGAGATGAGCTGCAACACAAGATGTCAGGCTTTGCACCCCACAGCAGTGCTTCCAAAAGCAAATGATGGAAGATGACTATGGCACTGATGAAGCCATTTGGCTCATCATGATCTATGAAATACTGTCTTTCTCTCCTACCCCAAGCCCCCAGCAGACCTGCAAGGGTCAGTGGGGTCAGCTCCTTCTGTCAAAAATGCCGTGGCTTGCCAAAAAGAGGTTGAGACAAGGCAGAGAAATTTCTTCAGAGAATTAGAAAGATAAAAAGCCTTCCAAAATAGCTCCAAATAATAGAAAACCTGTGAATTCATTATGTATCTTGCTTTTATAGCTTAACACTAACACAAAAATACTACCAACACAAGAAATCCAGAGGTGAAACTTCAAGAGGAAAACAAGTGAAGTCAGCCACATATTTGTTAATAAATGTATTTCAGAAAACATGTTTTGCTCTTAGGCACCATTAAATCCACTGGTGACACCAACTCTTGAAGTTTGTCACAAGAAAGCCTGGTCAGGTCAAAGGAAACATTCTGGCTTGGACTTAAAAGGGAGTGTTTTAAAAACTTTTGGCAGATTGGAAAATATAACAGCCTTCAATTTATATAAAGATGTTGATTCTAAATATTGTAATATCTTTCATGTAATGGAACACCATGAAGTTATTAAAATATCTCGCAGAGGAAGTAGTGAGACAAAAAATAAATATTGCTTGTAAAGAAAACCTGAAGTAATATTTGTCTTCAAGGGCCATGTCAGGCACGCATATGGGTTGTGGCAAATCTCAGTCAGATATCAGTTTCTAGTTTAAAAATGGTTAATTTGATTTCAGAATTCACATTTCCCAATTATTTACCACAATTCAAAATAAAATGGAAAATCTTTTTATTATCTTTTTTGCCTTTTCTGGAGATAAGTCTGCTAATTCAACTGTATCCAAAACTTCAAATAGTTTGGTTATTTTTCAGAGATGTTTAATCAATAACTTGTTATTTTACTTCCAGGATAGAGTTTTACAAAAAGGTCATACATTGAGTGCTTCTGAAATATAAAATGTCTTGGAAAGCTTCTAGAAAATATTTCCTAAAATAATACATTAAAATGATTTTTTGGGAATAGGAAAATCTGCAGTTCTGCCACTGAATTAATGGAAAAAAAGGAATAGATTTGAAAGTGAGAATGATGAGGTGAAATTCTACAACCTGCTGTTTTCAGGTCAAGCTAAATAATGAAAATTGCCAAACTGTAGACTTAATAATCTATGAAAAATATCCTTGAGGTGTCCCAGTAATGCAGACATTCTTCCTGTCTCAAAAGCAATTTTACCACACTGGGTTTTTTTCTTCTCTCTTCCTCATGACAGAAGGTCCCACATCTCAAATACATCATGATATTCCTACTGCCTCCAATTTAATCCACCCATGATCATATTATACTTCCCCTGTATATTGATCTTGATGAAGCACTGGCTCCTGCAGTTCCCTTTAGTGTTTTTAGGTGGAATATCTTCAACCACTGGAATAAAGTCTGGTGTAATTAAAGACCTGGTGCTGGAGACTTCACATACATGAATAGTGTTTGGTATGCATACACTGAGTTAGTCTTCACACAAAATGGGACTGCAAATGTTTGGGTTGCTACTAAAACAAATAATTAATTTGCTTTTCCTAGTATCTCTGGTGGTACTCACATTATGGTAAATATTCAATCCTGAGAGATTCTGCAATGTGCAAATAAACCCCAGTCACGGCACCCTAGAATGGGATTGGTTTGGGTTGGAAGTGTCAGGGGTACCTTCCACTAGGTCAGGTCACTCAAAGACTGAGTTTTGTCTTGGTCATGGGGCAGGCACTGGGCTGTGGCTCACTTTGTGTGTGTTAGTGTAGAGTAAGCAAAACCCTCCCACCATGTGATGATGGCTCTGATAGGTGTTAGATGTAGAAAAATATTATCCTTCCTTGCTTCATAAAAACTTGGCATTGAAAGTACTTGATTGTCACACACTCATCACATTTATCTCTGTATTCATGTATGAAGACAGCCCACTTCTTAGCATCACTGACTTTGCTTAAAAAAAACAAACCAAAATTAGCAAATAAATCTTGAGAGACCTCCAGCCCAGCATTCCTCAATCCACATCCACAAGCAAATCTTTCAAACCCCACACACAAGTCACTCCTTCTTTTGACCTGACTGAAGGAAAAGTTTGTCCTCCAAACCTTCAATATTAAGACCTTCAGACGTGGACATTTCTTCCCATCTGAGAGCTGAGTGGAGGCTACATCTCCTCCCTGACCCCCCCTATGCAGTTTTTACCTGACTCCTAATCAGGTCTGACATGATCTAGCTATGTAAACATCTTCTGAAAAGTCCTCAGTACCTTCAACTCTGTCTTGATATTTAAGGGTTTGGCTGTTCCTATTTGGCTTCTCCACCACTGTGAAGTTCATCTGTCCCACTGCTTTGGGGTAATATATCACAAACAGCTGCAGTCAGGACAATTGCCCAACATGGAGGGCACAAAACTGATCTGTGTTTGTGGAACAGTGTTATTGTCTGTACATTTTTCAAACAGATTCATCCCTGGTTGTTTCCTTCCTTGAAGTCAGGGTGGGATCTGAGGTGCCCCAGTGCTCTTTACGGAGCACACAGAATGAGGAGAATTGGCCTCTTGTAGCTTAATATCCAGGATGCATTAAATTCAGTGCAAGTGCTGGTTAGAAAGGCCATACTTCTTTAGCAATTAGCTATTACTTATTTGATATGGGAAATAAGTAGGTTTTTATGTATCAGAAAGAAACACGTTGGCTATGTTTTAATGCAGCTCACTAAGCTCTTCTTTATAATAAAAACTTTCTGAATGGCAATTCTGCATAGAAAAGATCTCATTCTGTGTTTGAGAAGCTGAGGTTCCCCTGCTAAAGCCAGGAGACTTTTCCCTGCTCCCTTCCCTGGGCTGTTGTTCCTAAACTGCCATTCCATGTTTTGGGTCTGGCTGTTAGCTCAGACTCGTCTGGTGCTTCTCCTGAAGCGATTCGCGGAATGAATAAACTCCACAGCCAGGTTTAGTTTTGCAGTGGGTGTGTGTGTCAGCGCCCTGGCACAAGTGAGATAGCTCTCATAAGGACTTGTGCCCCGAGCCTCGGGCTGTCCCACAGCTTTATTCACAAAGGTGTTCCATGTGCAAGACATTGCACAACTTTGTTATGCATATTCAACCCCTGGCCCCACCTGTCCTCGCCTCATATGGTGATCAAGTCCACGCCCTTCTGGGCAGGCCTTGTTGGCTCTGGTGGTTGCACGGGGGTCTCTGGTGGTCTCTAAGGCTGAAGATTTGTGATCGTCCTCGTGGCTGAACTTTTGAACTTTTTCTCCTCTGAGCGTGCGCTTTTTGGTCCCTTGGTTCTTATCTGGGTGCTCTGTGGTCTTAATGAGCTTGGAGACAGAGGGTTTCTTTATCTGGGCTTTTTGTATCTCTTGATCTTCTCTTGGTATTGTTCTCTATGCAAGAAACCTCAGAAATTTGCATTTTCCTATGCCCTTTGTACCATGGCAGAGGTTTCTTAAGTAAATAGGTTAAAATTCAACACATAGTTCTACAGATTAAGCTTTAAATGCTCAATTCATATTGCTATTTCAAGTGAACTCCAAAATCTCTATTTCACTACCTGTCCACAACCCCATCCAGATCCCCACCTTCTGATCACACTGGCATCCATAATTCTAGAGATTAGGAACAGGAAAAGGGAGCCCAGCCCTTCTTACTAACCTGTTTTAAGGAAACAAACTACTTTGGTAACTCCCCTTCATCACTGCAACCCCACATGAGGCTCTCTCCTCTCCGGCTAAGGTAAAAGGTCCATGGTTTTGGCTATTTCAGGGGGATCCACAAGGATTATCACATGAGCAAAAGCCATGGAGGGCAGCTGGGTAACCCTCTCTTTGATCTACAATATTCTCTGCAGAGTCAGTAAACCTTTCAGAAATGGGATCAAGTACAAAGCACCCTCCTATCTGTGTGTCCCGCACCTGCTGCACACTGACTTGCCTGGAAGAAGTGCTGTCTGAAAGGATATCCTCCTCCTTTCAATGGGTTTTGGGGGGCAAGGAGGGCGGGGGGAGGTTGGGTGGCTTAATCGCCTTCCCAGCAAGTTTCACTAGATGGCAGTAAACTGAGGGAAATCAGGGAGAAACCCCATTTTTGAAGGACCTGGTAAAACCTCAATGACAGCTGCTTACTTGGCATTTCACCCCAAAAACAAGAGACTGCTCCTCGGAAGTAGCACCTCTGTAAAAGACATCATGATTTATTTACAATTTACCTCTCTGCAGCCTCTGTGAAGGCTTCCATGGTCAGGAGACTGTCAGAGCTGGAAAACTCCTGCCTTCACCAGCTGCTCTGCAGGAATGCAGAAATTTGCCTCTTGCCTCCCAACTTCTCCCTTTGCCAGGTCAGCTCAGCACATCATTTCCTTTGGGGATCCTGCTCTTCTGTAAGCCCAAAACAACCCCAAAGGGTCAGTTCATGCCCAGAAGCCTGGAAGACTTCTGTGCCCACCCTTAGGACACTCAGCAGGACACAGTGCCAGCAGAGTAGTTTGGTTTCCCTGCTGAGCTTAGATGCTCAGAAGCTGCCATTTGGTTCAGGTGGGAATTTTTCAGCTCAGTATTTGGTGTGAGTAACCCTTTGATTTGATGCTGGGCACCTGGCTTTGCCCCTTTCCTCTTCCTCCCTGGTGGCAGGATGGCTGGTGGCAGTGTCCTGCCCCACATACAGTCTGGGGCTGCAGTGCTGGCTCAGACTGTGCAGGGATTTCAGAGAGCAATGCAGCCACTCACTGAGCTGGACTAGAAGGTGCTAATTGCTGCCACGAGGCTTTTCCTTACAGGTTCCCTGTGGATATTGTCAAAGCAGGCTGAGGGTAGCCAGGGAAGAGCCACTGGGGAAGTGCTGTCAGAAATGAGAGACTGTCAAAAAATTGTCCAAATAAGTTTGTTTTAATGGGAGACTTCCCAGGCCAGCAGTGGGAAGGAGTGTGTCAGGGTGACCAGTCACTGAGTAAGTCACTGTCCTCAAGCCCCTGTCCCAGGCAGGACTTTCAGTGCTGGCACAGGGACACCTCCTTCTCCAGGCTCCTGTGAGGAGGTCCAAAAGTCTCTCAAGTTTTGTTTCCTGAAAAAATGCAACAACCCCCAAATTTAAATTCACATATTTCTACCCTAGAAAACCTTCTAGTGGAAGGTCTCTGTCCATGGCAGGGAGGGGGTTGAAACATAATTATGTTCAAGATCCCTTCCAATCCAAGCCATTCCCTGATGCTGTGCTCAGAAAGGAATTTGAGGATTTTTTTCTCTCAAGCTCTGATCTCAGTTTGCACAATGGAGCACATGAACCAACCTCCCTGTGCATGAAGAGCAAAAGGACCCAACTCCCTGTCAGACCCAGGGGAACCACAGGGTGCCCTGGTGCAAACACAAAGCCTGAACACCAATTCACATTTTAGCATCGAGTTAAAAAACGAGATAAATGTTTGCAATGAGTTAGGACTATGTCAACACAGAGCTCACTGGAACAGAGGACAAGAAGGGGACCTGAGCTACCATGAAGGACATTCCTCATGGAATAGAATCAGCTGCAACATCCCCCCAAGAAGCCCTAGAATCCCAGTCTCCCAGCTCACAGCCTGTGTCTCTAATTGGTGGGAGGCATGTAAATCAGGAGATGGGAGTTTATGAAGAATGCTACCTGTAGTGGTGTCTGGAAGGCTCTCCCTCTTTGTGTTGGCTATTGGGGGAACTTAGACTCTTATTTTAGGAGATGTGGATGACCTGCTTATGGCTAATCATTTCACATTTCAGTAAAGCAATGCCTGAGTGAGACAGAAGGGCCCCAAAGCCCAAGGCTGTATGGCTCATATCAATCTCTCTTACAAACAGAAATAGCCTTCCAGCATCCAATTCTCCCCGGTTTTGTTATAGCCCTAAATAATTATTTTGAATTGAAAATCCTTTCTAAAGTGTGGTATTAAATGAAGTATTTGCTGCTTGGACAGATTTACAAGTTGGACAACACTCTGCAGAGATTTTCTCACCTTTTTGTAGCCTTTCTTTTCTGCAGGACATTGAAGTGTTCTACAGATGAACAATGCAATGCCATTTTCAGTCACATAAAATCAACTTTACTTTAATGGGTGATAAGAGCTCCCAAATACATCTTAGCTATCCCTGAGGGTTGGCTGTGCAAGATCCATGCAGCCTCACTGGCATCAAGGATGACACTGCCTTGACTTTCCAGGACTTTACTCCCTTTTTTTCCTCATGCCCACTTAGAATGAAGTTGCTATAATGAAATAAAGATATTAAACCCAGCTATTTCTTATGCATACTTGTCATGAACCCACGAGCTGTTGTCCCAGGAAGTCTCAGCAATCTTTCAAAATCGTTGCTATTAAGCCTCTTAAAATTACTACAAGCAAGCAACACCAGCGCTTGGATTTTTTTAAAATCAGAGGCAAAAATGAACTTTCAGTAATAACACTGATATTGATAATATCAGTCTCTCCTACCCTGGGCGTGAACAGTCATCTTCTGCTCATAACCCATCAGGGATTCCAAATCTGTATCAGTTACTCAGAATATGAAGCTTTTGAAAGCACCAGCTGTGCTGTGTTAATTTGCTACTACGGAGCTTAGTGAGGCTGGGACACCAAATCAACCCTCGTGGTGTTGATGTGGCTGATCAGGAGTTTTCAGGGTTGGTTTGAGGTGATGTAACCTACACATCACTAAGAAGATTAAACACATTAAAAGGAGGTTACTGTAAGCACTGGACTGTTGCATGCTTGGCAAAACTCTGCTGGTAATTATTGCAAAGTCTCTGCTGCAGAGATTGTGTCAGCCTTTGCACTGGTTTAGGAAGCAAAGAGACATGGGGTGCATTTTAGCATTCCAGTTAAAAAGGAGCCCATGGAAAACTGGAAGAGAGCTGAGAATACAACCAAGAAATGGACAGCATTGTCATTTTCCTTGCATTCATAGGTGCTGTCTTTACAGGCAGCTGTTTTCTAAAAGCTTTTAGGTTGTCACATAAGATGGAAACACAGCCTGCTACTGCTAATGAGATTACAGACTCTAATGCCCTCCAGAGAGACCAAAAATCCCCATTCAGTAGAGGACTTAGAAAACAGGGGAGGGGTGATTAAAGGTGAGCTCTCACACAGCACTGTCATAGCAGTGTCCATCCCCCTGCAGGAAAAGTTACTGCACACACCAAGGATGCCTCCAAACTCCTCATCCCACTGCGGTCAACCGCAGCTATTTACTCATAAATACTCTTGAGATTGTATTAATTGCCACTTGTTTCATGGGATGACATCATTCAGTGGAGGAGGAGAGCACACAGACCATGGCACTAAGCCATATTTTAGGTAGGGCAAGTCTAAATTTTGAGTAAATCAAACCCAGAAGTCCCTGCAACCAATCCCCCTTAAAAAAACCCCAACCACAAACAAACAAATCCACCAAGAAAACTCCTCTTAAAAAAACTTCAAATAATTAAGTTTGTGACAAAAATAGAGGTTCCCCAGCCCCACAAATCCAAGGTGTTTTATCTGTTTGCTCAAAGTAGTGTGACATCTACACATTTCTATACATAGGAGGAGGAAGAGGGTGTTGGTATCTTGTATACTGAGAGTCTCTGATGGAGTAAAGATGAAAATAGGGCACAGTGTTATTAAAATAAAAAGCCTCTGGTGAATTGAATTCCTTATGGCAGCTATAATGATGGGAAATCTCAGGAGAAGGCTCATCTCTCAGGTCAGACTTCCTGGCATGAGGCATGAAGACTTAGACCTTCCAGCTTTAAGGGATAGGCAGCTGCAAATGTAGAGCTGGATCTCTACATGGATTGGACATAAAACAGTGAAGTCAGTGATTTGGGTAGCTTAGTCCCACTTTTTCTGCTGTAAATGAGAGATTAGCCAGGTCCTTTGTGTGTGGTGGGTACAGTGGTCTAAATACAGCATTGTTTGGACTCAGAGGAAAAAGGGGCTTTCCCATGGGAAAGAAGAGCTAAGGTTTTACAGATCCAATTCCTACCAACACCTCTGATCTCCTCAGGCAAAGTTGTCCCTATCTCTCAGTTTCAATTGCCTTATAATAAGAGGGGGTATCATCCTGCTTCTCCAAAGGAGAATGTCTGTATTGCTCAGGGTGCACATCCCTGGTCTGCTGTGCCCATTGACCTCACAATGTGGAAGAATTCCACACAGTGAGGAGAAGCAGATGGAGTGGTGATATTTAATGTTCCAGTAGCATCAGAAGAAAGGATACTTTCAGCACTGGAGCCTTGGGATCATTTCCCTAGTTCCAATAGTCTCTGACAGGAGAGGGCATTTGCAGCTGCATCAGTGCAGACCAAAACTTGGTTGCACATAGACATCTCTGAGCAGCATTTTCAAAGTGCTTGGTAAAACCTGCCCTGAGCCATAATTGTGCTCTTAATCTTCTCTCCATAACATTTTCCTCTTTCTCTCACAATCACTTTATTTTGCCAAAGTCAATATTTCAGCTGTTGTTTGCTTTAAATTTGATGTTTATTCTCAGCGTTCAGATTTTATTAATTCAACTTCTTTTTATTACTGTTTGTCAGCCTTAATTCAGGAGTGTTTATCATTTGTAGGTGGAGTAGCATGACTACTAAAAGGCTCCCTGACATAATTTGCTGCCCTGTTAACAGCAGCAATAATTTGAGCAATTAGCAAGGCCTTGACATGGGCCTTAGCTTCTCTGTCACACAGGAAAACCTCCTTGGTGCAGCTGCCATGCTATTTATACTCCTCCAGCAAGTCCCAGACTGAAACAGTGCCCAGGAGAGTAGCCTATAATCAGTCCCCTTGCAATGGCTGTGACTGGATGAGTACTAAATAAATCCTGGCCTTGATTACATTAATGAAGCTGAGTGGGGAATGCCCACTGGGAGATCCACAGTCTGTGTGCTCACAGCATCCCTGACAGTCCCTCTGCCAGTGACCATGGCTTTCATAACAGAAGGGTCATTTCAGCTCCTGGAGATCAAACCAGGGTGATCCTGCCCCAAGAGAAGCTGAACCAATCTCCCAAATGCTCACCTGCATCTTCTCCAGTAACTCTTGGCAGCAATGGTTTTTGTCCCTCACATTAATTACACCTCTGTGGCCCCTTGTATGAAGTGCAAGGTGGCAACATTAAGTTTCCTACACCAGTAAGTACTGGGAAAACTCCTGCAGACCAACAGAGCATCACTGGTTCAGCCAAGTGATACAGCACAGTCTCAGAGGAGATCTCCAAGGCACCTGGAGTTAAAAAATAAAACCTGTGTTTTACAATCTCATAGTTTGGACAGGGAATTGAGATGGGGATGTCTCACACAGGATAGAACTCATGATGGAGCTGGAATTGTCTCAGACCCTGAGTCAGTCCCTTTCCCTAGCAAGGCAGGATTAAACCCTGAATTAGAGGAGCCATGGAGAGCAACCCAAGCCCCTGACTGGCCAGTCAGGTGGGACTCAGAGCCCATGGGTCCCTTCAGTGCACTGTGACACAAAACACAATGCTTTCACTCTAGGAAAAAAACAGCTTTATTAAACACCCTGGAAAATTTCACATTAAAAAACCCCGTGCAATGTCAGAGCTTAAAGCCACCATGTTAAAGCTCTATTTTTGGATCTTATTAAAATAGATACAATCTGTGCATAAAATAAATTACTTGCCTTACAATTTTCAGTTCAGTTAAGGATTTACAAGTGCAGTAATTAACAAACTTGCTCTGCTTTTTGCCATCAAGACCCTGATTCAGCAGAGGGTTTTGGTGAGGTCTGTGCTTGGCTGGCTCCCCTCAGGTGGCTGAGGTCAGGTCACAAGGTCCTAGCCCTGAGCTCCCCTCTGCCTCTGCCCTGCAGGCTGGGAGGACTCCACACTGGGCAGTGCCCAGTGAGCTCATTCACCCTCACCTCAGCCTTTACTCTGCACAGCAAGACCCACACAGGAGGGTTGGAAGCCACTTCCCCACCTCAGCAGTGTCTGCGATGCAGTGGACACAGGGTGACAATATTTGCAGGTGTCCATCCCAGAAGGATGGGATTCTGGGATCATGGCTGAGATCCATGCTCATTAGCAGTTTGGGCTGCAGGCAAGTTTGAGCTGGCTTGTAAGTGTCTAACACACTGTGTTGATTAACTATAAATCTATAGATTATCTGTTCAGGAGGGATCATTAGGATCAGCTAATCTGCCCTACAACACAACAGGTCCTGCAGCCTCACTCCTGCATCAGCAGAGTGAGGAGAGGTCTGTTCCAAGAACCTCTCCTGCAGGACAGGTGCTTGGAGCCACGCTTGAGCTGCATCCTGGACTTACTCCTTCCTTTCACTGAAGTTCATCAGAAGGATCTCAGAATGAGCTTAAAGCTAAGCCAGCTTAGACCTGATGAACTCACACCTAAAACAAGCTAAAATCTGGGTTTCACAGAATCAGACCTCAAGACTGACAGGTTGAAAGACTGCACAGAATAAGGTCAGAATATACAAAAGAGTGCAGTCTGCTTTAGCAAGCAACTAGCATCTGCAATCAGGAGCAATTTCATTCTTTTTCTGTGAGTTGCTGCATGACGTGATCAAACAGGAATAAGTATCTGGAATTAAAGGCCAAAAAAACAGAGCAATTGAATTGCTGATTTCTCTGTAAGGCTCCCTGAGATAAAAGAGTTGTCCCCAGGGAAAAGAAAGACTTGGGGAAAGCATGAAAGGCATGGCTGATGTTTTTCTGCTTTGCATATAATCCCCTGAAAATTGGAATGTCCAAAAGCTTGTGACAACACAAGCGGGACTAATGCCGTGGGATCAGATGAGCCATTATCTGATTCACAGGTGAAGATGGTAATAAAGTGGCTGAAAAGCAAACTGCTAGTGAGAGAGTGAGGAACAGCAGGCTCACTTGGTTATGGGTTGTGCCAGAAACACCTCTTGAGATCAAGCAGTAGAAATAATTCGGGTTGGGAAGGCAAGGAGTGAGGTTCCCAGATGGTGCGGGCGATAGATAAGGAGTCGTCCTTTTTATCTGCTGCCAGGCCATCCGTTCATCCAGTTCTGGGGCTGACTCAGATTCTGTCAACATGCAGGGCTCTGTGCCACTGGAGCTGTCAGGGCACTGCTGCTTCCAGCCTGCATTCAAGGCTAGGCAAGCCGTGTCTTGTTTTGAGGTTTGGTTATTTGCTTGTGTGTTTATATAACAGAGAAGAAACTCTTGCCAAGGCGAGGGTGGGTTGACACCCCTCTCTGGAGGATCACAGCTGGAAGCCTGAGGGTGGATAACCTGGCTGCCCCACACATGCTCCCACACCAAGCTGAGTAGCACTGGGTGCAGCAGGGATGACCTTTGCCAAACCTGTGGTCCTGCATGGCACATGTGGGAGCCCTGCCCAAAGATCAGCTCCATCACTGCTTGTTCATTTAGCAAATATCAAACACAGGGGTCATCTGACCACAGCCATGACCAGCTCAAACCTCAAATCTGCCTCTCCTTTCCAGGTCTGCCAGTGTCCACACACAAAGTTGTAATTTGCCCACAGAGGAAGTCACAAAGGGTCTTTCATAGCTCCCTGTGTATGTGATTTCTTGCAGGTTTGACTTTGGTTAATGGTGCACCTGATCAAGACCTTTATGTGGAGCATGTGGAAGGAGTGTCCTCTGTTGCTGCACTTACCTGAATAGCACTAGCATTTGCAATTACACTGGCTGCAACAAAAATCTCTCAGGCATCCCCAGCCTCCAGAAGACAAGGCAATCAACCCTGAGGTCAGGAAAACACACTGCTCCTCAGGGCAGCATTGCACAGGCTAGGGCTGCTTTGCAATTCCAGTGCCTTTCTTTCAAAGCACACGGTCCTAAGCCTCCAACAGACAATGGTGGGTTTTTACAGTGCAGAGATGTGTCTTAGAAGGACAGATCTTTGAGAGTGGTGAATAACAGGGCTGGTCAAAAGCAGATGTCTGTCAAAAGGTCTGTCTGAAACAGTAATCAGAAGCTGCTGATTGAGCTGCCCCAAATTTTTCTGGCTGTGTTGGTGATGGCAGAGCAGAGCAGACTTAGACTTTTGAGTGTTCACTTTAGGGCACCTGTGGTGGAGCCTTTCTTTATGGGTCATGCAGAGAGGATGCAGAGAGGACACAGAGTGCCAACATTCCCTACACCCCCTGCATTTGGTGATGTTCATGGAAACCTGGTAAGGGCTCAGAGAGGGAAAGGGAAATCTATCAAAATCCTTTGCAGTGTGGCTGTGAAGCAGCCTCCTTCCCAAGCCCATGCTGCTTTTGAACAGCTTCTTGCTCCACAGGATTGTGTCAGATCCTCCTGCTTCAGACAAGATGCAAAATGTGCCAAAAGGCCAAAGACACAAACCTGTGGAGGGAGGAGAAACCTCACTGGGGAGAAGAAAAGAAACTGGAGTTACAGAAGGAAACCCTGTGTTCATGGGAGCTTGGTGGGGGTAGTACTTGCAAGGATATCACCAGGAACCATCAGTCTTTGAGCAGCAGTGAGAAGCAGAGGGAACACTAGGTCGTGCTGTTTCCCCAAATTCTTGTGCAGCAGGGCTGCTCTGGATTGCACATTTCTCACAGGGATTGAGGGATCTTTTTGTGCTGTGGGTTAGCTTTTATCTGTTTGGGTGTTCTTGCAAGGAAAATAATTGCATTTTCTGCATGAAATGCCTTGAGCACACAGGCAAAGGAGTAGGGCAGATTTTTACAGGGGACCAAAGCTCCTGTGCTAAAATGTGAGATAGTGCCTCACTTTATAGGGAAGGAATAACAAGTATCAGCAACAGTTCAGAGTTTAATTGGCCTTCCTGCTATTCCTATCAAGACAGAAAAAATAAAGTTGGAGTTGTCTAAGGATACAAACTCAACTATGTGCTGACATGAGGCATGAATTAATGCCACCTGGGCATGGGGAGGAGGTAGCTCTCTTACTCTTGTGCTGCTCTAAGTGTGTGGAAGACTTGAATTCACTCTACCTGAGGGCTGAGCATTTAGCAAACTGCTGCAGAGTTATCCCGTGTATCAGCAGGGAAAAACCTTCAAATGAGTGATTTATCAGCTTTGTTTCCTCTGCACAGTAAAGAAAATTCTGCTCCCAGAGAAGAGTTTCTTTGTGCTGCCACTGTAAAGTGTGGCTTGTGCCTCCCAAGGCTTTTCAATGAACACATGGAATCAGTGGGGGCAGTTTCAGCTCTGTTATATTCATTGCTGTGTGTGCATTTGAGCAGCACACAGGAGCTTTAAGCATTTTTCTTTAATTTAGCAGGGAGCTGTTGCAGCTGCTGAGGCACTTCAAAGACCATTCTGTGTATTGCTCCTGCACCTGACAAACACAAGGCCATGGTGTTGTTAAATTGCCAGTTTGGAGGGAAATGGCTTTTGCAAGTAGCAGCCAGTGCCAGCTCACACTCTTAGGTCTGGCTGTAGCCCCACCATGTCTATGTGTGCTTCTCCATCACTACAAACCTCACATGGCTTCAGAGACACAGCAGGAGTGTTGTGGATCTCAGACAGACTAGAAAATGTGAGCTCCATAAATAATTTGCAGGTTATAAATAGTGGTTTCCCCCCCAAGAACCAGTACAGGCAGGGCTGGACCAGCTCTTGAGAGCCAGGGATTCAGTGTCCAGCAGCCCTTTCCCCACCACAACTAACCAAATGATTTATATGCAAATGTAATATTTAGAAATCGATGCTCTTGTACCTGACATTTTAACCTGATCCCTGAGCTGATGGCTGCAAAATGGCCATGACATGTAGAAGACTGGTTAAAAAAATTAGAAGTTTCTGTTGCTTAGCTCATATAATCATAGAGTGGTTTGAGTTGGAAGGGACCTGTAAACCTCCTCTAGTTTAACCCCCCTGAAATGAGCAGGGACATTTTCCATTGGATCCGATTGTTCAGAGCCCTGCCCAACCAGACTGTGAAGGTTTCCAGGGATCCACCATCACTCTGGGAAACCTATGCCAGTTTTAACCCTCCTCAATGTAAAAAACTTCTTTTTTATGTCTAATCTAAATCAACCCTCGTTTTGTTTAAAACCATCACCTCTTGTCCTGTCTCAACAGGCCCTGCTAAAAGTTTGTCCCCATCTTTCTTACAAGGCCCTTTTTGGTACTGAGAAACCACAGGAAGGTCTCCCTGGAGCCTTTTCTTCTCCAAGCTGAACAGCCCCAACTCTCTCAGCTTTTCCACATAGGAGAGGTGGCCCAATCCTCTTTGTTTCTCTCCTCTGGACACACTCTAACACATCCACATCCTGTTTATGTTGTGAGCCCCAAAGCTGGATGCAGGTCACCAAGCTTTGTCCCATCTGAGTTAGTAGCAGCCAGCAGATGCAGGTAAGAAGGCCAATTTTGGTCACCCAGGGGCATGAGGCAGCTGTGAACCTGGGAAAACCTGGGTGAACCTGGACCATCTGTCTTGCTGGGAAGAGGAGAAGCAGTGACTCAGTGAAACTGGCCAGTGAATTTTTGCCTGCTTGGCATAATAAATATAAAATAAATAGATAGATTGAGCCTGTTGGCTGCTAAAGGAAAGGTGTCAGCCCTGTGAGGGCAAGAGCAGCTCTGTGAGCAGGGATTTGTCACACAACCTGCACACATTGCCCAGGAACTGTCCTGGAGGTAGCAGGGTCACAGAGCACAGCACCAGAATGAGTCAGGACATGTGTTCACATCACAAAATCATTTGAGATTGGAAAAGACCTTTGGAGATCATCCCATCCAACCACCTGATCAAAGCAGAGTCACCTACATACAGCAGGTTGCCATGTCCAGGTGGGTTTTGAATATCTCTAAGGATGGAGACTCCACAACTTCTCTGGGCACCCTGTGCCAGTGCTCAGTCATTGTCACAGTGGAAAGTGCCCCTCCAGCCCTGCTTCCACCAGCCTCAGGGCAAAGGACACATTGCACAGCTTTCTTGCCTCCTGCAACAGAAGCTGAGACACCTTGGCAAGGCATGTGTGTCTCATTTTATCTCATTCCAAAGCAAGCAATCAGACCTCTAGACAATCCTCAAAATAATGAAAAGTATCCCCGACTAAGCTGCACCTTTTAATGCTTTTTTTCTTATCTCCATTTCTCTTTCTTCCTTTTTTTTTTTTTTGGCTGTATAATGACAGTTTTGAAAAGGACAAAGTTCCCCATGCTTCAGCCCAGAAGCTACCTGTTACTAAGAGGGGTTAGGAAGAATGCTTTTATTTTACTGCCTGGCAGGTTTTTTGGGGGGGGAGCTTTTGGTACAGGGGGTTGGCAGAGGCCTGCCTACATGATGCTCCATTGATCTCAGCTATTCCTGCCTTCCTAAGCTGTTTTGTGACCATTTTATACCTCAAAGCTACTGAGAACAGGATATTTCCTTACAAGAATTGCAGTCATATCTGTCAAATACTGTAAGACTGTGGTCCCTTATAAGACATGGTAACTGCACAAACAGGCACTGAGGCTGCAAAATGGAATAGCTTAATTGGTTTGCTTTCCCAGGGAGATACAGTGCCAGACAATGAACACAACAGCTTAATTCTACACTCAACAATAGCTTTGTCTATAAATAGGGTATTTTTAAGCAATGGGAAGAACACTTGGGGTAGAACTAGATAGCATTTTTCAGGTGGATAGTTTATTTGTAATAAATGCTGTTCAGGCTGACTGAAACTATTCACAGACTTAGGCTGGATTCAGCTAATGTTTTCTGCTATAAAAAGGGGAACCCCATTTTTCTTGACAAACCAGAGAAGGTCCATTTTAGCATTTCAATGTGAAAAATTTAAAACATGAAAAAACCACTCTGTCTTAGACTTCAGCTTGATTTTATGTCTTTACTTTGAAAACCATTTTATTTCCCTACTTTGAAATGAATTGTTTTATTTTATATCCATCCCAAATAAATCCTTTCTGTTTTATAGCAGGGAAAGCAAGTCACTTAAAAGAGACTTTTTTTAGTCTGTTCCCACAGGCCTGCTCTGGGGCTTTGCTTGCTTTCTCCAGTGGCTTTGGAGTGTGAACATAATGTGCAGCTGGTGAGCTTGTCTTTACAGCTGATAAAGTGAGTTACACCAGGATCATGCTGAAATGAGCCCTGCATACAGGTCGAGTTCATAAAATAAGAGTTCTCCTCCAGCAGCCTCGTGTTACAGACCTGATTTATGTCTCCAGTGCTTCGGTTCTGTTTGGAGCCTGGCATGGTTACGTGCAATCTGCCCAGCCGAGCTTGAAAGCTTCCCTTTTCTCAACTTGCTTGTGCAAGGTAGGGCAGGTAAGAGGCATAAAAGACAGCCTGAAAGGTCAGAGATGGATGGAGGCAGCACCAGTGGGTCTTGCTGCACCAAATGTGTTTGCTGTCTGTAACCTGTGGGAAGAAAACTTGCTGAAATACTTTCTGCAAACAGATAAAATATGTCTTTTCCAGGCAATCTAACACTTGAAAAGCCTCATTAATAAGGATTGCAAATTGTGGAGAAACTATAGCTTCTATCTGTGGGTCACAAGGCATTTTTCAAGTATTACCTGAACGTCAGAAGATAAAAGGGAAGAAATCAATCTAGACCTGATTTTCACAGAAGTTTCATGGTGATGCCTGCGGAGATTATTAAAAACATCTAAGCAGATTAGACACACCTAAGCCCTCTTAAAAGCAGTGGGGTTTAGACACCTCACTTGCTATTGCTTTTTGCAAATCATACCCAGAAATGGGGACATTTAAACTGAGCAACTTCAGGTGTTTAACGCACATGCTTAAAGAGACCGTGATGTGCCCGTGCTGCTCTGCAGGCCAGGCAGGGTGTGGGAGGGAGGGGAGGCAAAGCTGCAGCACAATCCTGCCCTGAATCACACCTGGGAGGACTCTCCTTGTAAGATAACAAGACCTGTGACATAACATCTTCTCTTTGCTAGCTCAAAGCAAGGTCCATCTGCCCCAAACCAAACAGCAGCCAGCCACAAACGCTTGGGAGAAGTGTAAAACAAGGCAAGGCTGGAGAGATGCCTCAACAGCACATCCCTCCACTGCCCAGGAGTCACCAGCTTAGCCACTGCCTGACTTCACCAGGTTTAACAACCCTTTATGAAGCTTTCTGTGTGATGCTTTCCCTACTTTTACCCCAAGCTATTCAAATAAGAGATTTCTCTTTTTCTAAATCCGTAGCCTCATCATGTAGGGCATAGTTCTTAGGCCTGGTGTAATCATATAAAGTAACTTTAAAAAAATAAATTATCCTTCTCTATTCACCATCTCTTTCCCCTTCATGATTTTATACACTTTGATCATATCTCCCCTCTATCATCTTTCCCAGCCTGAACACTCCTTCTCCATTGAATCCCACTGTACAAGAAATTGCTTCCTACCTGTGCAGGGAGCCTGTGATTAAAGCTTAGTGTGGGTTGCTACATCAGTCAGTGAGGATACATTCCCCTTGCCCAAAACTGAAGTACAGATACCTTTGAGGTGGCAGACAGCAGGCATTGCACTGTGCCCAGTGCCAGGACTGAGAGGGAATGGGATGGGCAGAGCTGTGCTCAGCTGCCTCTGTGGAGGGAATGTATGAGGCAAGAGTAATAATAGACCTGTTCAAATATACTGTCTTTAGGACACACATTTCTGGACACACAAATGCTGCTTCTCTGGAATTCACAGACCATGAAAAAAGTCTGCAAATCTTTTAGGAGAATCCCCAGATACTGTTTTTTTGTTTTTTTTTCTTAAAAGTTGTGTGGACCAGAAGCTGCAATGGATTCAGACCTCAGTCCATGATGTGCATAGTTCCAGTTCCTAGAGAGGCCCTAAAGAAGTGTAGATTCTCCACATTTATCATAATCAGTCCAAATGTAAATGAGAGAGTCAAAATGACTAAGGGTTGGCAACCACATCAAGAGTCTGGGTGTGCTTCTTGTTCAGCTGTGCTCAAGTGTTCTTCTCAGAAGGTGAATTTTCACAATTGGTTGAGAAAGGCTTTCTTCAGCAATCCTTCATGCTGCCTTTCTTCATCCCTTTTCATTTTTCACACTAGAAGGAAAACCAAAACCGTTTCCAGATTGGGGAGAAAACACATGGAAAAGGGAGGCAGAACAAGAAAAAGTGATGTATTACAATAGGTGAGAAGCAAGTGGCAGACTGTCCTAGGGAGGTGGGAGAGCCATATTCAAGATTTCTGCTGCTGTCCTCCTCCATTTGCTGAGCACTCATTTCTCTCTTGTTTTAGGAAAAAAAAAAATCTGTGTTGGTCATAGAAACCACCCCACCACAAATTTGTTAAAATTAGCCAGTCATCCTAAAACTATGAACCTTCTTTTTGTTCAATAGATGTATTTAAAAACATCATAAAAATATTTTTCTAGGTGATCTACAAATGGAAGTGTTCCTTGTGTGTGAATGTCTCCCCATTCCCTCAACCCAGTAAGAGTGATCACATAAACCAAGGGTATGCAGATGCTTGCAAGTGACTGAATTATCATAGATTAGCTACTTATTACTGTTAGTTTAAATTAATATGCTTTATATTATAATGTGCTGGAAGCATGAAAACATCTTCAAGATGGTGACTAATCTGTTAAACCATGATAACTTCTGCTCTTGCAGTGCATCTCCTTTCTTGAGGGAAAAGCAGAAACATTCTGTGATGGTTTAACAGGTGACTGCTGCCAGTGGCATAAATAAAATTTGCATGTCCTTGGTGCTTGAGTCGGAGCACACCAAGACATCATTTTGAAATTAATGGAACATACATTTTAATGCCTGCAAACATCAGAAAGGTGTTTCAAAAGAACAAACAGATCTTCTTCCCTTGGGGTTAAATGTTCCTTGAGCTTTCCACCATCCAGGTCCAGGATCAGTTCAGTAGATGTGCAGGTGAAATCCAGCCCAAATCCTATCTTTGGAGAGTCTCATGCACCTTCCAGGAAGGGGAAGCAGTTTTACCACGACCCCAACCATCCTCCACAGATGTTAAGTGGTATTTTCACACACTTCAGCTGATTGCTCAAGTGGTATGGCAGGCTTTTGCCATACAATCCCAGAGCAGCAGGGATCCCCAGGCATGAGGTCCCAGCCATTAGGCTGCTCCTTTGAGTGTTTTCCTCTTGCTTTTTAGTGCATGTGACATCTCTGTGCTGTGTGCTTTTTAATCTTTAGAGGTCTCTCACCACCCCACGCCGCCAATCTTCCCCTCTCCAAGCCCTTTGATCTGAGCACTTTTCCTTGCCATACCCATCAGTGTCAGTGGACACATGGCCCTCTGTAACTGCTGGGGACATCCCCCATGGACAGTGATGAGCAGCTGATTTCCAGGCTGCTCTTCCCTCCTGGATTGTTTCCCCCCTTCCCCTCAGGCCACTGCTGCTTGCTTCCACCTAATGAAGGCTCATCAGAGCCAAGCTGCTCTCAGGGGAGCTGGGCTGGGGAGTGGCTGTGAGTGACACTGTGCTCCTCAGGACACCCTCTCCCCCCTGACCTCCAGGCAGGTGAGACAATGACATAGGGAATTGCTGAACTACATGGCTAGGATGGTGAAAAGAATGGGGATACTTCCTTTTTTTTGGTGGCTTTCCTTGAGGTGATGAATGAACCAAGCACCCCACCTGATAGCTCTGCACCTGCCTGTTTTCCTCAGCAGTTCCAGAGTAGTCTGCCAGAGCTGGCTGTCTGCTTGTTGGATATGATGGAAGGGAAGGGATGTATCAGTGAGGGAGATATTACAGCTCCAACATTGTCCCAGTGCCCCCCCAACCTTCTCCATTGCCTTGGACTAGGCCAGAATGACATTTGGGACTCTGTACTTATTTTATGGTATATAGAGTGTAAAGGTACAGAGACAGCCAGAATCCCTTCCATGGGTGTTCATGTGACACCTCACACCCAGGCAATGCACTTCTGGGGTCACTGGGGTCCCTAAGGTGACTTCTTAGATATGGAAAGAGGAAAGAGAAAAATAATAAATGAACATTGCTGAGAGAGAAGCCTCAGGAGGGACTGGGCCTCAGCAAAGGACATAACCACCTTCACCTTATTATTAATATTTTTTTAAGGAGGAAGAGGGTCATCTTGAAGCTGTCTGGTGTCTGGGCTTTGCTAGAGCACAGTGCTCTAATGAAGGGCAGGGTTAGAAGCATTTCAGTACTGAAGGAATTAAGGAGCTGGCTTGTACCCAGAGTTGAAACAAAAATTGCTGTGGGGCTCAAACCTGTTTTTAACAAGAGTATGTAGCCTGCCAGATCTGGTGAGAGATTAGCAATTTAATTATACAGTCCCTGGCTTCCTGCTTCCCACTAAGTGCCTAAAACCCCTCTAAAGAGGCCCATTACCTTCCTTTTTTTTTTTTTTTTTTTTTTTTTTTTTTTTTTTTTTTTTTTTTCTCTTGCATTAACTAGGCAATTCAGAGCAGCTTAAACACAGAGGAAGGACAGGGGTTCTCTCGCAGAGATCTCGGGGTTTTATGGCTAAGTGCCTCTGATGGATCTGTCAGAGCATCCCACAAGAGCAAACCTGTCACTCCCCACTGCGACCATGAGCTTTATCTCCAGCATCCCTGGAAGCATTTTCTGTTTGTCCCCTCTTGAACTCACTGAGGAGAGCACGGGCTTTTCTCAGGCTCTGGCTGACTTTGAGAGAGGCAGAGTGAGCAGCTGGGCTCTGGGCACAGGGCTTTGGGGCAGAAAGCCTCGGCAGGAGCCTTTGGGGATGGCTGAGTGCTGTTTCACGTGGGAAACAGGGCAAAGGCAGGCAGAAAGCTGCTGAGAAACATGTGACATGCAACCTGCTGAGCTCCAAAAGGCTGTTTGAAATAGGGAGCCAGGAGGAAGAAGTGGCAGACAGGACATTTTTGTCTTTTTCATTCACAGGAAGCAAATTTATTAAGGATTGTGAGGCTCCCATACCATAAGCAATGAATTCTCTGCAACTGTTTTTTCTTTCCAGCACTGCCTGTGGGTGGGTTTCAGACAGTCCTGCTTCACAGATGCTCTTCAGAGGTGGGAGCTGACGTGTTACTACTGCAAGTTCACCCATGCATGCAGCCATTGCAGTCCCCTTGGTTTCCATGGACTGTTTTGGTGTCTCTGGGTTCAACCCTGCTCTGCTCTCCCAGCACCACATCCCCAGCCAGGCACCCACTGATCCACAGTGTCTGGGTCCCACTGTTGTATGTGCCAGAGCTTGTTTTGGCAGTAAGGTTCCTGCTAAGGAGTGCAGGGAGCAGGTACCAGATACTTTTAACAGGTGTGTTCCTGATAAATGCCCTTATGATGCAGAAAAGTAGTGATTTCTCCATCTCCTATGCCTTTGTACATCCAAAGGGCAGAGCTAGGAATGGATCAGACCCCAGAGCACCATGCTGCTGCTGTCAGAGGTGTTGGCTGTTTTATCTAAAATCCTTTAAAAACCAGAGCAAAGATATCTACTCTGCAGGCCACAGGAAATCTTGCAAGCGTATGCTGGTGTGTAATCAGTGACAGATTTGTCATCTCTGCTCCATAGCTGAGGAAAAACACTGTGATAGATGAGACCATGGCCTCTTCAAGCTATTTTTATGTCATGCTAAGCCAGGCTTTAATTTTTGGGACGGCAAGGGAGAACTCCATTCCTCTTTGGTCAGTCACTTGGCCCTGGGGGTCAGCCCACTTTGGGGTCATGCTGGGGCAGGGAGAGGATGTAACACAGCAGTGGCACCGATTGAGGTGCTGCTGTCTCCCCAGTGCCAAATTTGTGTGATTGCACCTTCAGAGGTGAGCCACACCACAGATTTGGGATTGGAAAGTCATTTCCCCCAGTCATACTGTCAGGTGTTTCACCCTTACCTGGTTTGTCTTCCAGTCTGCTCCCTGGAACCAACTGGGAAATCTTTTGGTCGGGTGGGAGCATTGGAAATGCATTGGTGCTTCCTGCCCTGGTTTCCAGCCTTACTTACAGTTGAATGTTGGAGGGGTTTGTACACATAAACCAAGACATCCCCTCTGAGATCACTGAGGAGATCACTGAGGGTGAAATGAACCTGGATGTCAGGTCACAGAGAATGGTGTCCCTCTGAGATTCTCACACTCCCTGGACCCTTCCTAAAGCCTCGACTCCTTCAACCAAGAGATTATCTGGCCTCAACAGACTTAGTCATCAAAAAGGTTTTTTACATTTCATTGTCCTGGGGAGGAGCATTAAAGTACAATGAAGTATATAAAAAACCTAGGAGGCCCTGAGAAAAAGCCAAAACAGCATTTTATTTTTTGGGTTCCATAGTTGGAGGATTTTTTCTATTTTTTTTTTAGCAAATAAAATCATGCTGAGGTTTGATTCATGTTTTTTTAATTCCTCAGAAGTCTGCAGTGTCATTCTCCTGGTTTGGCATCCTAATTCAAAGTGAAATACATAAAGCCAAAAGGAGTGTGTCAAGGAGTTTCTCTAGCTTTCATCATCTTTTTTTTTCCATCAGCAGACGCCATCCTTTTTGAACTGACTGGCAGTGTGTAAAAGGAATAGAGGGAAGGGCTTGGTAATAAAATGTTAATGAGATTTTTATTATTGTTTTCAGTGGTATCAGCATAGAACCTTTATGCATATAACAGCAGCTAAATATTCAACTACAGAAACTTGTTTTTAGCAAGCTTGTAACAACTCACTGCAGCACGCTGGCAGTGTCCAGCCTTTAGGACAAATTAACAGCTATCAGTACATGCTAGCAGCAGCTGGATACTCACCATAAGAGGAGCTTTATCTTTACCAAAAAAAGGATAATATGAAAAAATACGCGAGGATGAGGCACAAGCTCCCGCGGCTCTGCAGACCCCCGCCGCGCGTGCCGGCCGAGCTCAGGGTCTGCACTCCCCTGCCAAAGGTGAGCTGCTGGCACCAGGGTGGAGGTGGGTGCCAGGGGATGTGGAGGGCTGGGATGGTGGGGTAAAGCTTCATTATGGACTTCTGTAGGAGTTTCCTGAAGCTGAAATCTTTCAAGACGGGGAAAGGAGGGGGATAGCATGAGATGGGGAGGTGGGGATTTCTTCTCTGTGGGATGAAGTCCTCTGGGACATCCTCTGTCCAGGTGAAATGAGAGGTTGCTTCACTGCATTAAGTCTCTTCAAATTCAGGCTATAAGAGCAAGAAGAGGCCCCAGGGGTGCTGAGAGTGGTCAGCTGGGAGCAGGTTGAAAAAACATCCTCCCTAATCCCCATCTGTGGTCACCAGAGGCACAGGTTTCTGCTCCAGTCTCCCTCTAGAGAAACCTCTCTCTCTCACTGACTCTCTGCAGGGCAGTGTCCTTTACAGGGGGGGTTAAAATCTCTGAAGATCTCCCTGCTCCCCCTGTCCTCCATCACCTCTACAGCATTATTTTATCCTGTGCATGTTTAGAGTATCAGGACATTGCTTCTCCTTGAGTCATCAAACTCTGCTGTCCAAAAGCCCATGAGTCACATAGCAGGAAACACTGCAAGTGTTTCTAAATGCTTGCCTGTACAAAGTGTGCCAGGGAAATACCCTGGAAGTGCCTGAGGATAACTTCTGTGAGCAATGTGGATATGAGCTAGAGGAGGAAGGAGGCAAGGGGATGGGAGTTCAGTGGTTTGAGCACAGGTTGTTATTTTGGTACTTCTGGGTGCGTGGGGTTCCTCTGTGCATCTCGCTGTGAGTGGCACTTGTGAGCTGAGAGCATCGTACCTGCCACAGGCAGGGTAATTCCCTTCTGCTCCCAGCACAGCCGGGAAGCTCAGCCTGAGGTGGAGGGAGGGGTGTCCCACGTTCACTGCAGCAGACACGGCTGATAAAACCCTTCAGCAAACACGGTGTGATGGAAATGCCTTGGCAGCCCAAAGCCTCTCTGTGAGGGCTCCAGCCAGGGGTAACACAACAACAGGAGTGGCTGCTTGCATCGCCAGGGCCCCAGCTCTCTGGCTGTGCCAGACTTTGTAGAAATGCTAAAAGCAGAATTATGAGCATGCATCTCCAGGGTACCGTAAATATCATTTTTAATTAACTGGCAATTCTACAGAGCAGACTTTGTGCAGTTCTGTGAGACATGGGAACAAAGTTCAGCCTGTCCCTGTGACAGAGCTCCAAATTTCCCCTGCACTTTCCCAACCCAACGCCAGCAAACAGATGTGCTCTGTGCCTCCTATTTATGCGCTCCCAAGAAATTAGCACCCCGTTAAGCTACACAATGCAGTGCATTTATTTTTATTTCACTGTGCTGCAGCCTTTCAATGGGAACTCCACATTATTTCTTACTGGAATAAAATCCTGAGTAGCATCAAGGGCTTCTTAAGTCAACAGCCTATGAGGGTTTGAATTTTGTGCAGCAGAACTAGTGCCTATAGTTTAAGATAAAGATAAAGCAGTTGCCAAGATGCTAAGTCCAGTGTTTGACTCTGGTCCAAAAGGGAAGGGACAGAGAGGAAGATTTAATTTCCAAATACCTGAAGCTGGGACTGTGATTTGTTTGCAGACCCAGTTTAAGGCAATAAACAGCTATATTTATATCTCCTGAATGTGCCTATTATTTCAAGATCTCACCCACCAAGTGAAAGCGACATGACAAAGCAGCACTGTAGGGAGCCAAAAAATGTATAAAAAGCAATTGATCCATTATAGATGCAGTCTCAGGCAAGCTCAGTCTATTTTTAATCATTTTAATAATGCAGCTGATTTGCTACATCAAGGAGGGAAGCTAAAGTGGGATCCCTCATGGCGAGCTAAATAATGGGCTCGTGTGGCCCGGGGGCATCTGGACATCTCTGAGAGTGTGCATGGCTCAGCCATCTCCCAGGGAAATGGTGTCACTGCAGCAACCCTGCCCAGCAGGTCACCTTGAGACATGGGAGACCCCAGAGACAAATGGAGGATGCTTTAGGAAAGCAGGGGAAGGAGTCAGTGGGCCATTGAATTGTGGGAAGTGGGATTAGAGAAGGGGAGGGTTTATCAACAACATTTAAAAGGTTGTTTACCAACAGCATTTAAAAGGTGCATTTCTGTTGCTATGATTTGGGTAGATGGATTGTGATGGAGGTTGCTGCCATGCAAGGCAGATTTGGGCATGCATAGCCAGACTAGGAGACTGATTCCTCCTTGTTCTCCACGTTCTCCATGACCACAGTCCCTTCTCCCCACTTGAAAGAGACAAAACCCATCTGAACAACACCCACTCAACTTATTTGTGCCAAAATGGCTCCTTCATCCTTGGGTGGCTTGTTTGGCTTTGGGGGAAGTCTGGAAGAAAGAAAACTTGAGGTTTCCCTTCCTTTGCCCAGAGTGGCCTCTAAATGAAAGCGCATGTGAGAGGGACAGTAGACAAATGCCTTTAGCCAAAGGGTGGCTTTTAGGACACTCAGTTAAATCATGAAAATATGACAATGCCTTAGCTACAGAGAGCAGTGGGAGGCCATCAAGGAGAGAGGGACCACCCATGAGAAGCAATGCAATGGGAACAGTGAAAAAAGTCAGACAGCAGCAGCTATGCCCAGGAAGAAGATGAGATGTTGGTTGAATATAGTGGCAATAAAATAGAAATTATAGCCACCTTTTTTAACTTGAAAGCTGAGTGCTCTGCAGCACCTGGGACTCCTCAGAGTCAGGATGATCTGGGACTCCATTTTGCTGAGTTCTAAGCTCATTTCATAAAGCAAACAGGAATGTCCCAGTTAGAGACTGGGTTGGGATAAGCCTTGGTGCTAAACCTGCCAGGACTCTGGTCACTGCTTTTCTTCCCTGCAATACCTCAGAGCTGCTGGCGTCTCCCATTCGGAGACTTCCTTATAAAAACGTTTGTCTTGTTGTCGTGTGGAAGCAGCATTTTTTCCTCCATAATGGAGCTATGTCAATCCCACTGCGGCCAAGAGGTCGGGAATGGGACTCCTACGCTCATTCTTCATCTGGCAGCACGGGCCAGCCCCAGCCTGGCAAACCCCTCAGATGGAAGCAGTGGCTCCTCGGTCCCATTGCCAGTGAGAGGACTGACAGACATGTGGGATCTCAGCTGGCCCCAGATGTGTTGTAGCCTTGCCTGGCAGTGCACTGTGTACCTGCAGGCTTGTCCCACACATTTAAGATGGGTAGATGCTCTTGAAGGAAAGGAATGTTTTACCCTTTCCAGGTTACTCACCATCATTCTGTAGGTTTCTTTCTCCTTATTTTTTCCTCCTGGACCAAAGAGTCCACTTTGCTTACTCAGTCATTTCTTTATAGAAGCCATTTTTCTTACATTTAATCATCTTTATTGCCTTTCCTTGAATCCTGCCCCTCATCTTTATGTCTTTTCTGGAGATAAAAGGATCAAAAGACAGTATTCAAGGTGTAAGTGAACCCTGGTTTGATTCAGTGGCATATTAATATTCTCTTTTACTTGCCCCTTGGTAAATGTTAATATTTTATTTGCTTATTCAACCACTACCGAGCAATGAACTGATGTTTCATAGAATTATTATAATCCAAATATCTTACTCCTCAGTGAGTCCAGAGCCCATAATCTTATATGTGAAGTTCAGAACATTTTTCCTGCCGTGAACATTACTTCACATTTGACGACATTAAATTTAATTAGCTGTTTTATTGCTCATTTATTTAGTCTCATCATATCTTTCGGCAAGGCCTTGTTCTCCCTAGCCTGAATTCCACGGTGTCACCTAGAACTGTGCTCCCTCCCTGCTCTCCCTCCTTCACAGACTGCCTGTTAGTAGGTAGAGCACTGTGTGTCCTCACTCAGATCCTTGGAAAAAACTCAAAATCATCTCCCTGCTCGTTGCCTTGACTGCATGAACTCAAGGTTTGCAAGATTCCTTCTCTGGAGATATATCACAGCTGGATGCCTTCATCAGATGAGGCATTTCATCCTGGATCAGAGATTTGAGGTGGAGCCGTAGGCTGATGTCCAGCCTTTGCTGCAGCACTAGTTTAATTAACTCATTGAAAAATTATCACCAAGGCCTTCAGGTGACATTGAAAGCTACTGCAGGATGGGGCTGACTTACAGCACCATGAACCAAGGTGAGGGCAGATGGCTGTGCCCTGGGCCAGCTGGAACCTGATAGGCTTCACACTCAGCTTCAGATTCAGTGAATTACCACAATCCAACCTGGAGGTGTCAGGTTGATCAGTTCTTGTGTCCAGGTTTTTGTGTGGAAAGGAAAACTGGAGATGGAAGGAAGGTTTTGGAAGCTGATGGTTCTGTGTCATCCAAGTTTACCAAGAGTATGGGATGTCCCTCTTCACCTTCCCCAAAGAGGACAACTCTTTGTTGAGAGGAGAAAGCGTAGAAAAACCTGTGGAGGAGATCCAAAAGATTCATCTTCAAAACCTCCCTTTGATTATTTCAAGCAAAAAGTTCATAAAAGTTCTCTACTAGTTGTGTAGAAGGACAGCCTGACTTGCCACAGATGAATTGGAGCCCATTCCACACATGTGGGATGACAAAAGCACTGCTCCAAATGGACTTTTGCCCACATTTGTCCCACAGGTTCATGACTGAAGCCTTGGTCCCTTGGCTAGAGCAGCAGAGAGCCAGGATGCCTTTCCTACTGGGCTACATGACCCAGGAATGTTTTTTGTCTCATGGACAAATAACCTTCCCATCCTCCCTGGACTCCTCAGCTCCCATCTTTGCAAGCTGGGCTGGCCCAAACATAACATCCTGGGACTAATTAAACTCAGGTCAGCTCGTTAACCCTTTCTTGTCAACTTTTGGCCCTACTTAGTAAACTTTTTGTTCTGTTTTACACCCCTATCTTTGTAAGCTGGTGCTTGCAGGGCAGCTCTTTCCTACCTTCACCAACCATCTTCACTCCTGGAACTCCCCTAAGAAAACAATTCTGGGACCCCATGTGTCCCTAGATAGCACTTCAGCTTTTGAAAAACAGCATATTTTGCTGAAATCTCCTTTTGGCAAAAATGCTACAGTAGTCTCCCCTTTTGAGCTCTTTTCTGGTCTCTTATTCCCAAATGGTCAAAGAAAACTAGGAAGGAAGAGAGGAGAAAATGTGGGTGTAGAAGAACATCCTGTTCTGCACAAATACCCTGGTGTGTTGTCAGATGGATGCTCTGCTTTAAATAGAAGAGGTCTCATGCTTGCAAAGGCCAAAGTAATACATTCTCAGAAATCAGAAAAGATGGAAATAATTATTTAATAAAGAAACTGGACCTACTGCATTAAAGAATTAACCAGGTTAGAGCTTCTCATTGTCACACGTGATCTCATTTCTGTGTGCACCTGTAATGCACATGCACAGAGGTTTTGGGGAAAAAAATCCCTGGGGAGCTCAGAAATTCTTTCTTGTTTACTCTATTTGAGTGGCTATCTCCATAAAAAAAGGTCACTTGGGGTAAGCAACATTGAAGCAAGAGCTAGAAGAGATCCAATGGGATAGATTCAGAGCTTTTACGTGTTTGAAGAAGTACTTCTGCTTTGATCTGATTTTGTGACTCTGATTTCTTCTATCTGCTTTTTCAAGGGGTTGTGTGAAACAGCTTTCTAGACTTTGGTGCCCTTTTTCTTTGCCATCAGTATAATTTTACCACAGCCACACCAACTGCTTCAGTTATCATTGGAACATCGTGACTCTTTTTTCTCTTCTGCACATTTTCTACATTTTACATTTTTTCCCATTGTTCTTTTCTTCAAATCTGAAATTTTATTGCAATTTGCAGGAAAAAAGGAAAGACATATACCCTTGAGTACAAAATTCCCTGCACTCTGGGAGTCAGGAAAATTCCACAGGACTTTCAGCAAATCAAATTTTCCCAGCAACAGAATTTTTACCCAAGCTTCTGACCATCTCTACAGACAGTTAATATTGATCAGCAGGAGAACTTCTCAACTGAATATTGCAACTGCAAGAGCCTAAGAGCTGCTGTATCAATATATATTGTTGTAATAAGGGAATCCCAGGCCATGTAGAGCTAAGACTGGGTGAGAACCCAGGAATTCATTAATCCTCCTTGCCATTGCCAGTGGAGCACGTGGTGTTCTTAGTGCCAGGTGTTTCTTGAGTGGGTGTCAGAAAAGGCGTTATGTGTTCCCCTAAGCCATTTTCTTGTGCCTGATACTATTTTCTCCATCAGTTTTGAAATAATCTCGAAATTCATCTTTGTGAAGACAAAAATGAGCTTGTGTTGGAGTCAAAGAGTCTGTCACGTGGACACTGCATTCTGACCCTGGAAGATGTCTCCTGTTGTTTATCTCTGTAACCAACACAATGCAGCTACAGGGACAGTCAAGGGGCACAAGTGACATGCTTGCTCTGTTCTATTGCACAGAGGGACCCTACAGAAAAGAATCTTTAATTTCGTATTTCAGTATTTAACACTTAGCCTTTGTGCAATAAATGGGGTGGGGAGGACAGAAGGGATCACATGTTTGATTCCAGTGAAGTTCTTGTTGTGGTCAGACTGGTTGGACAGTAGTTGGGTCAGTTAGAGGTGAACAAATGCATGATTCAGTCTGGCTGGCTCATCTGACACAGCCCAAACACTGATCTCTGGGGCCAGGGACCTGCAGAAGGCCCATCATGTGTCCCTGTACCCAGCCTGGTTGTGTAGAAACCATAGATTCCTGAAATCTCTGAATTTCCACACATGCTGGAGAGGATGAAGACCTTACCAGCAGTCAGGTCCTCTTCTGCAAATACTTCCTAGAGAGCAGAACATGTGAAATCCTGTCTGTGGTGAGTCCTGTGGCCATGCACACCAGCTCTCTCATTGCCTTACTGCATTCTGGTTCCCTGGGTTTCCACCACCTTCCCTCCAAATGTATTCCTCTTTTTTTTGATCCAGTTGAAACACCCCTCCACTCAGACTGGTGAAGACAGACACTTTGTCAAAGCTTTAATGAAAGGGCAGCATGTGAATGATTAACAGGCTTTTTTGCAGTAGACAAGCTTCCCGTGCTGGATTTATTTCTGGAGCAGTCAACCTATTATCTGATGTAGGGCCATGTGGGAATGAGAGTTGGCCCTGCTGGAAAATGGATGACATGTCCTTCTTTGCTGTTGAAACTATCCATCATAACATGTCCCAAATGGTCCATCATGTTGTGGTTTAGTAAAACTTGGCCATCAGAGGCAGCTCCTGTTCAGATGCTAATGGGTACATGTCTGAAAATGTGATTTCAGCTGTAACTCTAAGAACATTTAGTTGGAATTTATGGCTAGAGGTCTTTCTAAGCTCCATCAACTCTAGCCATCTCATACCTTTATAAATAATACTGGTCTTCAGCTTCTGAAGCCTTTAGAGCAGCCTCATGGAAATTTTGTCCAGTGTCTGGAATACATCACATGCAAGATTTCACTCTCAGACTTCAAACTATGTGGGTACATGTCAAATAAATAAAAAATAAATTAGCTGAGCAATGTGAACATAATGAAAGGCAGTTTGATGAACCTGGCACTGCCTAGGATGCAGAAGACTTTGGCACCAGTCCTGACCATATCAAGACTTTCAGTATTTCTCCTTTTTGTGCCTCAGTTTCCTTTCTAGTTGGTTCCAGTTAACATCATGGAAAATCCTTGAAGGGAACCTCCACTGGGTTTTGCTTTGTTTGGGTCATGTCCATCAATACCTTCCCACTCCATGGGGAGCTGTGAGAGCTACAAAGTGCTAAGCAAGCAGAAACCTTTCCTCCATTAAGTGGGAGCAGATGTGTGGAGGAACTGCAAGCACTTGGGCTCATGCTTTAAACTTCCCATAAATACAGTAAACAGAAGGGTCTAGTCCTGAGAAGTGTTATGGGGACAAGGATGCTGCAGAGCTGAAAGGGTTGAGTGGTGGGAGTATGTGTCAGAAGCAGTGTTTGCAGGGTCAAACCCTGCAGTATTTTTTGGGGTTATTCCCCTCCATACATAACCTCAGCAGTCACCACTGCACACCAGTGCCTTGGGGAGTGGGTAAGGAGATCTATTAATCCTCTTAGGAAAGAATTAGTATCCAAACAACTTTTGTTTCCTTGTTTTTTACACGTCTGTGCTCTCCTCTGTCACTTGCTACAGCACAGAGCCTGGTATGCTGTGACAAAGAGCTATTGATGGAGTGCTTGTGTGAATTGGCCCAGCACTGGTCACAGCCAACTTCTGTGGGACCCGCTGCCCCTGTTGTACAATACGCTCCAGTGTGCTGGGCCATTTGTGAAAGGTCAGAAATGAACAGAGAAATGGACTGGAGTCAAAAACAAGCAGTCCTATAAATATCAGTCATAGTCAAAGGCAGTTTATTCCATTCCTCCCCTCTCTCTCCTTCTGTGTGTGTCTCTCCCTCCCTCTGTTGTGGTTTCCCAGATATAACTCCATGCTTCTGGCTGGGGAGCTCTGAAAGGAAGGCAGCACACACGCTGCAGCTTCTGCTCCCATCTTGCACACATGGAATAATCCTCAGTCCTGCAAGCAGGGCTGACAGCCGGCACGGAGTCCAGGCGTCATCTGGACTCTGATGTTAAGTTTTGATTTCTTGGATTTTCCTTATCTGTGAGAAACTCATTTGTGACAGTCTGAGAAGTGGATTTGGCCACAGACACTTTGGATTGCGACTCCTGACAGCTTTCCTCTGTTTGACTTCACAATGACTTTAGCAGCTAAACTAGAGGATATTGAAGTGACGCTGGAGCACCTTCTAATGGATGTGTTTGTAAGTAAACCACAATTTCCTTTTGAAATTGAGATTCCAATAATCCAGAAGGCAGCATACAAATTTTATGGCATAACCAAAGTGTTACATTGACTTAATTTCTTTACATTTCCTGATAAACTGTGTGCAATCCAACTGTACCAATATGTTTTGGTTTAGGCACCTCCTGCAAGCCATAACATGCAAAACTGGAACAGTGTGAGATCCAAGACAGGACAGATTTTGTGCTGATTTTGTGTGTCATCTACAAATGTGATGTGAAAAAGAGGAGAGATTTGGTCAGTTTGAGGAATATCTCTGTAAAACTACTGCATTGACAGAGATTTAAATTGTGCATTGCTTGACATCAAGTGTCCTTGACTCTAGGATTTTGACAGCTATTAGATTACAATTTTGACTCTTGGGTTATTTTGTAAGAGATGTAGGAACAAGCAAAACAGTTGTGTTTTCAAGAGACTCCAGTTTATTACTCCTGGATGTATCAAATGCTTTAAACCACAGTTTATCAGGGATTGCTTCCTTGGAATCATCAAATCTTAGTGAAGCAATGTATGATTTGCTTCTACATAACTGAGATAAGAATTTGTCTTTATAATCTCATCCTAAGGTTTCTTAAAAATATCAAAGCATTTCTAAACATATTCTTGCCTTTTCCAACACAGCTTGATGGATTTCACCTAAAGGTCAGAGATGGTCATGTTTTGGAAAGTTTTTTGATGGGAGGGGATGGAAAGTAATAGTGAGGGATTGCCAGTTCATTTGTCTTTGTGAAAAAAAAGTCATGCTAAGGTGATATGTACTCTCTGAATTCAGGCTGTAAGAAATAAGATGGCAAGTGACCTTCTGAATTTTCAGAAGAGTTCTTGGCATCCCTTAAATGCCATATTTCGAATTTCAGGGTCTAGGGATGAGGAATCTTAGGCATCAACCACAAAAGTGAAAAACATGAGATCTTGCCAGATTTCTAGCAAGAAAGGTCCAGTTATTGAGGGGTCCATCTGTGCTGTGAAATGGATTCAAGTTTCTCTGTGCTGGCATCTTCCCTCTGTACTTTGTAAAGTGCCTTTACTCCTTTCCCAGGCTGCTGAGATTGGGGTAGATGAACATTATTTGAGACTGCCCTGTGAAAGCCTCTACATAGGGCACAAAATACTGAAATACTCTTTGGGATGTAATATCTGAATCAGCCTGATGATTATTTGCCACTCTGGGTTCAACTACTTTTCCCAGCTCTCAGTACTGTGAATCCCAGAGAAAATCCCTAAGGATTTCAATCTCCATGACAAGCAAAGATGTAACATCTGCCTCTCATGACCACAGCACACTGTGAAGGTTATTCTGTGTGGGAAGGGGCCAGTGCTTTCTTTATAATATTTGCAAATGTTGTAGGATAAACTTGGCACCACAATTCCTTGGTCTATTTATAGCTCAGCGTTGCTTCACTGACTTGGGTGTTTGACACCTGGGGGACAGAGACCCTCCTGGCACAGGTGTCACTGAACAGTGGGTGCTTAAAGCACTTTGTCACAGGGTAGATCCAAGCAGAATCTCAGAGACTGACAACATCTAGAAAGCCAGGGCTGACTGAGGTTGACCAATCCTACATGTGTCTGGTTGTGTTTGGAGGGCATGAAAAGCCTCCTGTCTTGCTGGGAACCACACAGCCCAGTAACACAGGAAAGTAGGGAATCATATCTTCTTCATGTCTCATTGTCTATTTCAATGTCCATGCCTTGATTCCATCCAAATGTGTCTCCTCATGAATTTCTGGGTTTGGTGTTTGGTGATTTTTGCAATGAGGGTGACAGTTGGCCAAATAAAACGTGGGCCAAATTCTCCAGAGGTGCAGGCGACCTCAGTTTGTGAAACCAATGGAGCTCTTCTCAGGTTGTGTTTTGTACTGGTCTCTCAAATTTGTAGTTCTACAAACCCAGTGAAACATCCCCAGCTGGGACAGTGCAATCACAGCTGAAATTGTGATGCAGGGACATGTCTGTGCAGTGCCATGCTGTGCCACCCCTGAGCACAGCTGGGTCTGGAGGAGCTGGGGTGTGTGAGCAGCATTGTGCAGGGGCACTGCAGTAGTGTCACAGCTGTCTGCTCTGCAGGGCCTGGGGCTGTACAACCCAGGGCCAGCATGTCCAGGCTTCACATCTCACCTCAGGGCTGGGAATCCAATCTAGCCTCCATACAAATCAAGGAAAAAGGTTTTCCCTTACGGGCAACTATGTTTGCAGCTAGCTGGGCTCTTCTAAAACCTACCTAGGAATTAAGGCAGGAAGAATTTTGGATAATCTAGATCAAATGCCACATGCAGAATCATCACTATCAGGCAGAATTTTCAGGTTTACTCATACATCACCTTGCCTTGCCACTGTGTTTGATCTTAAACCACCTATTCATTTAGCAATGCTAAAAATAACCTCTGGATATATTGGATACAGAAAAGTAAATATAAAACTCAATATGAAGGAAGGGCAAAACGTCAAGCTCTGGCTGTTACAGAGCATTCTAGCAGCAAAATTTGTCCAAGGTCATTGATCCACTACCAAGCCTTTTGCTGCAGCAAGAGGGGTATTTTGGTGAGGAGCATGGGGCCAGACTGGTCGGGCTGGATGGGCTGTGGGCAGACTGTGAGGTAACGGGACCCTCCTGGGAATGATCTTGAAGTCTGCTCCATGCCATGCATCTTCATCTGTGTCAGGTTTATTGCTGAAAGAGCGAAACCATCTGTCACCATAATGTTCCTCTTCCAATTCTTCGGTGCCCTCCACTGCTCCAAACCAGGTGATTATTTACAAAATTGGGAAATTGTGGTCTATGGAGCTTTGAGTTACCTTTTTTTTCCTTCTGAAGAAACTTAGTTTTAATGCTTCTTGGATCTCAGGGGCAGTAACCCATTCCCAGATCAGTGGACCCTGACAAAGCTCACTTTAATAGCTTGTACTAAACCATCAAGCCCATTTTGTCACAGTGTAAAAGGTTATAGCAGACAACAAATGAGAAGCAACCACCAGTTTCTATCGAAAACTGAGACATAGCACAGCTCACACTAACACACCTTGATGTAATTTGGCTTCTGCAGTAATGCAGACTGAATTAAAACTGTAGGATTGGGCCAGTTTTTCTCTGGACAAGTTTTTCAGCTAAATTCTCCTGCAGGA
This sequence comes from Peucedramus taeniatus, assembly GCA_013400575.1. Lineage (NCBI taxonomy): Eukaryota > Metazoa > Chordata > Aves > Passeriformes > Fringillidae > Peucedramus > Peucedramus taeniatus. Next base: position 220,951 of record WBNO01025929.1, on the reverse strand, counting down.
ACTCGCTTGGAGTGAATTTAGCTGTGTTTCAGGGATGATGGCAAGCCTCGACAGCAGATGTGTTAAACACTTTCTCTGGAAAGCCAGTATTACACGAGAACACTTTTTAAAACATTTTTTTCTTTCTTTTTGCGGAGACCAGAGATTTGCATCTACATGGCACGAGCTGCCACTTCCTCCCACAACATGGTATTCTGGCCACATTGTCACCCCACTATCAGAGCAGCAGCTGGTGCTGCACTGACACTTCCTTTCCCTCTTTCCAAAGGGCACTGGAGAGCTTTGCTGGGCTGGACGAGATGAGATAAAAGGGAAGCCCCTGACATGACATTTCATAATTAGCTGTCATCACTGGCGAGCTGCTACCCAGCCACGTGATGAGCTGGGACTTGGCTGCCTGGAGAAAGCTGGACAGGGAGACAGGGACCAAAGTAGGGGGGCAGTGCTGGGACAAGCTCAGCACGTCCCTCGGGTGTGCTACAGGGAAAAGGGATTCTGGATATGAAATGCAGGCTCTGAATCCTTGTTTCATAGCTTGCAAAAGGCATCCCTGAGCTAAACCCTCCTTGCCTCTGGATACACTAATTATTCTTGAGCAGTCTGTGAATGAAAGGTTTCTTTGAGGGAAACCTCAGGATCAATCTTGCTGCCTTCCAGGCTCTGCCTTAGGCACAGGTAGAGCAAACCTCCAAGATGTACAATGCCCAGCATGCATGGGGCACTTTGCATGGGATGTCTGGAAGTGAGAAGGGTTGTGGAGCCTGCCCACTGAGGGATGCTTTTCCTTGCATTATGGATGTGGCTTTAGACCTGCTAAAAAACAGACTTTCAAGCAAACAGGCTAAGGGATAATAATCCTGTTAGGAAAGTGAGCCTGAAGTAGTCAAACATCAATTGACATCAAAAAGGAGACTGAGGATAGACATGATGGAGCTGTAGTGGATATCCCAGGAGAGGAAAAAAAACCCTTCAGATTAAACCATGAACCCTGTGTGCTGGCCCACTCCAGATATCACCTGGAAGACAACAGGCAATTTATCTCCAATGGTTCCTGGGGTCTTAGAGCCCATCCAAACACATCCTGTCATATCCACAGTACACTCCATAGCTCCTTCTACATTTCTGCAAACATCTATTTTCACAGCTGGCTCCTCAGGTTTCTTCCCACCACAGTCCACAGAAAAATATGTACTTATGTGTATGTCTATATATGTCTATATAAAAATATTTTAAATATATATTTTAAATATCTATATCTACATGTGTATATATATGAGAGTATCTTATGAAATTAAATTTGTGAGGACTTTCTGGCATGGGGAGGGGCTGTGATTGCTTTGCCCTGGGTGGATGTAGCAATCCAGACTTGCTGTGCTCCAGCCTCCTCCATCAACCAGAGAAAGAGCTGCTCCTCTCCCTCCCCATGTTGCCAGGTTCTGGCAGAGTTAGCACCAAGATAGCAAGAGTATGAAACTCAGTCAGAAGAAATTACCTGGGATGAACTGGAATTAAGGTGGGAGTCAAATTCCTGTATCCAGACAGATCTAAAGCTGGATATTTGAAAGAGAGGGACTCTAATGCTAAAACTGAAGAGTCTGAAATGAGGGTCAGGTCTCTTGGCCAGTGGCACCACAGGAGACAGAGCTCCCTGGTGGACTTTGGAAATGGGGGTGACACTATGAGAGGGACAAGGCCATCATGTCCCAGTAAGGATTTGGAGTGGTGGCTACCAATACCCACAGATTCCAGCTCTTAAAACTAAGCTGTGAAGAGAGGGGCATTAGTTGACCTGGGTCTTTATTAATAATAGTGAAACAACAATAAAATCAACACTGATAACTTTTCATGTAACAGAGAGAGAAGCTGAGACAGAGGGACATGGAGACATTTAAGCAGCCTTCTCCTCCATCTTCCCATTTGGAAAGGAGTAGAAATACAACTTCAGAAGCTTGGTTTGGTGATTTGTTCCCTCCAGAGTATAAAACTCCACGCAACTGCACAATAATCCAACTATCAGTGTCTCAGATGTCTCTGATACCAAGGATGAAGCGTGACTTTGGATCTAGTCCTAGCATGCTCTGGCATAGATAGCTGTGAAATTTGTCCATTCTTTGGGCAATTACACCATTAACCTTCCTGTTTTCTCATGCCATCAACACTAGTAAGCAGTAGCCATCCTCATAGCTGGGACTGAGGACAATCTGGAGGCAGGAGGGGTGCAGGAAGATGGTTGTGATGAACTCAATCACCATTTGCACCATGAGCCCTGCATGCAGCAGTCCCCCTCCCTAAAATAATCAAACAAACATTCTTGCAGTTGCTATCGACTCCTGGTGTCTATCTCACATTTTTCTTAATAACCATTGTAATAATAAAACATTATCAACATGTAAAGTGATCCATTAACCTCTACAGCAGCAATAAATTGTGTGGCTTTGCCAGGCTGCCAGGCTTGCTAATCGAAGAGCAAGAAGCAAGTTTGTACCCAGAGCAGTCACAAATCATACATAATGCAGAAGTGTGGGTGCTAACCTCATCCCTTGCAATATAATGGGTATTTCCATGTGTTTATTTATCTGAGAAATTGGTTCTTTGAAGCTCCTAATGACTTTCTCTCTGGCAGCTACAGCATCCCCCAGTTTTTCCTCAGTATCCAGTTTGCAGGAGATTTAAAGCTTCACCCTCCACTACAGGAGTCAGCATGAGTTATGGCAGGGCAGAGAAGAGAAGCAGAATCAGGCCCCTTGACCTGCAGTAAAAGCTGAGTTTTTTTAGCAGGATTGTGCCATTAAAGAGATCTAATTAGGTAGCTTGCCTCAGGTTTTGTTTAGACACTTCTAAAACTGAGAAATGAAAAATAATCACGAGGTCTTCCCAGTGAATGATGTAGTCCAGCATCATGTTTTGAGCAGCAGATAGCATCAGGTCCCTACAGACTGCTCTAAAAAAGGGTAAATGCATAACCACAATCCCCACAGTTACCTTTCAACAATCAGTTCCTTGTACTCAAGGATTTTATGATGCAGAAGTAGCACCTTCAAATTTAGCAGCCCACAGTAGATGTCCTTTTATGAGTTTGTTGGCACCCTCCACATGCTGCCATCAGCTGCAGAGAGCTCCCATCTCACTCCCATGAGAGTCAGGTTGTGCTGCTGACCCTCAGAGAGCTTTTGTGGAACAGAAGAGCTCTGTGGAGCAGCCTAGGCTTGGCCAACCATGCTGAACACACAGACACGAGATAGTGAGAATGAAGAGCCGTGAGTGTGAATGCCAAAGGGGATGTTAGCAAACACAAGGTAATTAAATTCAGCTACCAAGAGACAGAGGAGAGCCTTTGAGAGCTGGCAAGGCAGACAAAGAGTGGCCAGTCATCATGTTTGTTTCATAATTGGTGGGGAGACATTGACACTTTCAGGTTCCATTCAACCCACCAGTAAAATAAGCAGCTAAAGCAGGTCTGGTGTCTCAAATCTTGCAAGTGCCCATTTCCTTCCAGCCATGACAAAAGGAAGTTCAAGTGACAAGCTCACATAAAGGGACCAAAGTTAGGAGAGGCAAATGCCACATCAGGTGTATCCTGCAGCTGAGGGTGGGCTATTGTATGAACAGATAGGAATTACAGGGGGAGACCCCAGGATTCCAAGACTGAAGATCCAGAGAGTCAAACTTTTCACATTTCTTCATCTACCCAGAAAATACACACAAAACAAATACAACCCAGTTGGGTTTGTATTTTGCCAATGTTAGCAGCTCCTCTTTCAGCTTGTTGCAGAGTTTTCTTCTCACTTGCAGAAAAGTCATCATTATGCCATGCCTGTGAGACCTCAGCTGCAAAACATAATTTGCCTGAGAAGCTGTTTACCAAGTCTGGCAAAGTTTTAAAAAAACCCCTTGTAACGTCTCTCAGGGGTCTTCTACTTCTCTCCTTTCTTTAGGGACATGTTGGTCTCTCTGCTATTCATGTGGCTTTCTCTTGGGGCAACAAAACTCTCCCTCCTTCCCTCACACATATGCTTTCCCACAATATATTAAGATTAATCAAAGCAGTGTAACAAGGATGAAGTTTTAAAAGAGAAAAAATTGCACAGAACTAAGAAGCATTTATCTTCACAGTGTTTGACATAGTCCATATGCCACATATCCTGTTTAAGGCTTAAATCAAGCTCAAGGCTGAGTACCTTCCACGCCATGCTGGGCAAACCCCTATTTCTTCAGGAATTGAAGCAAATCAGCAGTGCTAAGCACTCCATAGGAAAAGCCTGCTCACATGTTAAGAGTTGATACTGAGATGCACCAAGTATTCACACATTTGTTGCAGTGACCAGGATTAGCAAAGGCTTTAGCCCAGACCCCCAGTAGAAATATTTGTGTAGTCATCCCCCAGCTGAGAGCATGCCTGCTCGTGTGTGCATCACACCCTCCTCTGCTGCACAGCCTCCATGTGGGAATGTGCTATTGTTGCCAAATATCTCCTCCTTTGTTTATATTAGCCCTGGAAGTCAGAGGTGGCCCCTTCCATCCCTCGGTGATGTTTACAGGGGCGTGTCTCCAGGGCAGTGGGGTCAGGCGAGTTCCCTCCCTAATTAATTACTGTCTCTGTGAGTTATGTGGGAAAAGAACTGACCTGCCAGCACACTAAAACCCAAGGGAAATGTCCTTCCATCTAGCAGAGGCCCTGCTTGCTATCTGCTGCTGTTCTTGTGGACAGGGCTTTCCAGGAGCCCATCTGCCTGGCTGCTCAAAGGCTGGGACCACTTTCCCCAGCCAGGACCACAGAGAGGTCAGAGGATGCAGAGGAGAACTGGAGGTGGGATGGAGGCTGCTCTGGGAGAGCCTGCCTGGTGGCAGGAGGGGAAGAGGAAGGGTGCAGGTTGCTCTATCCTCTTTCCTGAAGATATTTCCTGGGGTGTCTACACCTGTGTCATGATTTTCAGTAGGGGCTGAGCCAATAATTTACTGGCTTGGTGGACACAGCAGCTGATGGGTCTAATTGCTTGGCTGGGCACAGGCTCAGCAGGTGACAACCTGGCCTTCATGCTCTGCTCTGCCAGCCATGCCCCAGGAACACCCAAGGCTGAGGTACACAAAGCAGCTGATGAGCAGCCAAGCAGATATTTCTGCTGGAATGCCAGTGAATGAGGACATTTAGGACCACCTGACATGATGTTCTGTGTCAATCTACAGCAATGTGCATCAGGTATGAGTCCAGAAGGGCTTGGTTCTGGGTTTCTGATTAGGCTTATGCTAGTCAGACCCACTAACATACCTGTGAACTGCAGGTGGTTAAAAACTGTGCTGCAGCACGACGTCAATTTGTGACAGGAGCCCAAATTCCCCATGGCCTTTGTTGGTACAAGTGATGGACATGCTGCCCCGTGCAGTCCAACACCACCTTGATCACTGCGTAACCCAGAGCACTGAAACAGTGAAACAAAGCACAAATCTCTGTTCCAGTGTGGGGCTGACCTTCATATTCAGCCTGCACAGTTGCACACAGCAAAGGCACTCTCATGCACTGCTTGCCCAGGGGAGACAGGGACAGGATGGTGCTTGTGGCCCCTGATGTGACACAGCCCTGCCACACACAGGGGAAGCCCCCAGGCTTTCTGTGGCTGGAGACCACAAACAGCCTCTCTCTCTCTCACCCCTGCAAGCTGCTGGGTTATTGCCAGCTCTGATGGAAAGGACTCACATGGGAATGGAGCTGCACCCAGTGTGTTTTCCTACATCCCTCCCCAGGCTAGAGTGATCATAACATTTCTCTGTAAAACACCATGTAAGACTGGAAAATTGTTTAGCTTTTTTTAAATCAAAGGCAAGCTGGATTTGCAGTGACAACCTCTGCACATCTTTCACTCCCAACAAGGCAATTTCTTTTGCAGTCTGATTCTGAGTGCAATAAAATGTAAGCTAAGTCACTGTAGGGTTTGCAGCCCCAAAGCTCTGGGGAAGCTCTGTTCTCCTCGTCTTTCCAACAAAATAGCTAAGGAGGATTGCTTACAGTGGGAAGTAAGAAATCCCACAAAGATTAATAGGAGCTGCTAAAGAGCTCAAATAGAAGTGGTTTCCCTATCAGGACTCCAGGGAAGAATTTGGCTTTGCTACTGACAAACCATAGATATCGTCCAGGGTGGAAAATACTGCCAGGAGCTGCAAATCATCCTTATTTTCCCCTCAGTCTTTTGCCATACTTATGTCTTCATGGAATACCAAACCTAAGTGGATTTTTCTCTACTGAGTGACTTTTCAATTTAACAATACAATGTCTTATTGATAGATCTGATGGATACCACTCACTGCATTTCAGTCTGTGCCACTGCTGTCGCTGGTTTCCATTCATTGATCTCCACTGGGAGTACCCTGACTTGAAACTTGACTCCCGTGTTGCAAATATAAGACACACTTTGCAGCAGTAAAAGGTTCCTCTCTCCTTTTCATTAAAGACCAGAAAAGAAATCTAGTCCAAATAGCAATCCATTGGATATACTTTCCTCTGATGCATTGTTACCACAAACCACTGTTCCTGGCAGCCTGCAATTAGTACTGAAAAGCATCCACTGCTTTAAAGAGCCTTGTCTTTCAGCAGTCAGTAAATACAGTGTGTCCCTTCTGAGGGTCTGTGGAGGCAAGGTCAGGATGTTCCCTTAGAATATTTGGGGATTTATTTCCTACAGTGCTGTTCAGTTGGAGATGGTCTCTGCAGACAGTGCAGTTAAATGAAGACTCAGTGATGAGCCTGGTCATCTCAATCTGCATCTGCAGCCACCTAAATGGGAAAGGGGGATTTCCAGAGGCAAATTCAGAAATTCATGGGCTGAAGTGCCCTTGGATGTGCTTATTCCTGCCACTAACACCCAAACTCATCCTCTGGGAACAACTAGAAAGACCCTCATGGGAGCATATTTTACATTACTACCTTTAGGCAACCTATCAAATGAATCCTAGTAGACTGCCCTATACAGTTGCCTACCAATATGTTTTGAAGAAAAATTATAAAGCAAACATCTCATCCTCCTGGATGGTTTCCACAGTCCTGATGATTAAGGTTTGGCTTCTTTTCTCCACCTGGGAAATGAGGAATGAAACAGAAGAAAGTGCCATAGTGGATCCAGGCCTCCAGTTTTACATGGAGGGTAATTGTGCCATAGAATTGTGCCTGGGGTGCAGCACAGTGAGGGAGCAAGGAGTCAGGCCCAGTGGGACATATGGGGATCTTACTGGAATTGGTTCCAGTAACATGAAAATGGATGGATTTCTTCTACTTTTCACACGTGCAAGATGTTTCCTGTAAGGAAGAGTATTTTTATTATCATTCAGCTGCCTTGAGCAATACACAGATTTGCATTTCATTGGCAAGACCTAAAAATCTAGGCAAAAACACTTGAGGTTTGTGAAAATGACTGAATGAATGCTCCCCTTTGCCCTGTGGAGAATATCAGTGTGTGGTGTTTCGTGCTGGTACCACTGGACTGTCTGTGCCTGCTGCCAGAGCCTGCTGCTTACAGACACATCTCCATGTGTCTACTGGCTCTTTGTCCCCTCTAGTGGATAAATTTCTATCTACAGAGCTCTTTTTTCCATGAGCTGGATCTGCAGGAAGGAGAACATGCTTGCAGGAATATGAGAGCTCCTGGGGAAGGGGGCTGGTGTGGGCAGGAGCCCCAGCCAGGGCTTCAGATTGGGTGAACAGGGACACCTTTGCTGCTCTGCTCTTGTATGAAACACTCAGGTCCTGACTCAGGCATGACTCAGCTTTTATTCAGGAAAATCTCCCAGCAAGGCTAATTGCTGCCACCTTTGCCCTCTTTCTCCAGCAATCAGTCCCAGGGGCTCTGCTGATGCAGGCAAAGGTTCCCCGTGGGAGATGCCAACCACTTCATGCTTGACAAAAAGAGGTAGGCAGGCTGTGAGATAGCAGGGGGGGCACTAACAATCATAAAAACAAAACCTGCAAGAAGCAGAGACCCTAACTATACACCTATTCCACAAAAAGAACCTATATAAGTCAGTCATGCTTAAGATATTTCCATCTTTTCCTGTCTCTTTCACTCTCTTTGGCAAGAGACATATGGAACTCATTATGAACAAAGGCCAATTGTTTTAATATTTAGAGTTTCCCACATCAAGCTGCAGTTTTTTTCTTTGACTGGTTTTAATGCATGTACATATGCTCAGCAGATAGAGTTTCTCTTTTTTTTTATTTGAAATGGTTGCTTTAATGTCATGTCCCTAACACCTTCATCCCAGCTTTTGGACTTGGATCAAAACAAAGTATTTTTAGTTTTGCATTAAAATGAGAACAATACATGAAGGAAGGGATTGGGTCTCCAACTCAGCAGATTTTTGCTCTCCCAGCTAGACTGCTTCAAGGAAAAGGACATGGGCCAACATCTTTTCCATTTTACTGGGCAAATTCAGAGTACCACTAAGGAATTGCTGGGTTGAGAAGCTCTCACTTAGCTCACATTAACTCTAAACTGCATGTGGGCCAATACCTCCAACAGAGTATGGAAATGAACACAACCTCCAAAACACTTTCCTATAAAAGCACAGGATTATACCTGGCTGCTTTAGGACAACTCCTGGTCTTACAGAAAGTCTGTGGGAAGGAGAAGTATTTTCCCCTTTCCAAAGCATGTGTGTACAATTTAGAGTGTAAATAAAGTTTCAAACTTTTCTAGCCTTTAAAGTGGTTTTATAAGCCAAAGAAAGAGTAGACATTGAGAGTGACTTTGTGAAAATAACACTTTACAATCACAGACTGTAACATAATCATTTTTGAGAGTGAATGAGTACACATAGAAGCTGCAGGCATCACCCATCAGGCTTTCAGTGCTGTGGGTGTGAGTGGTACTTACTGCCTGTTCCCTGTCCCGATGCATGTGCTGCTCTGTGCCACACAGAGCCAGGATCTGGGAGTGCTCAGTTCAGCTGAGCAGCCCAGAGGAGCTGCCTGAGCCCTCTGCTCTGGCTCTCTGCTTTCCAGCATCGAGGAGGGAGGAATATCTGAACCCAGGAATTAACACTAATCTCTTCACCAGATGGTGATACACCAGATATTCTTTTTAAGGTGAACATGTGATCTACTGTACAGCAAACCAGAGGGGTCTGCAGTCACATGGCAAAATGTATAATAACTCAGATAGAGCTTTGATTAGACAACTGACCTGGTTACCATCTGTAGCAACAAGAAGCGGGCTTGACGTTTTTGGAACATTCTCCCCAGAAGCTTAATTCTTCCACCTCTATGGCACAGCAATCCTGCTGAGCAAACTACACCAAGAAACAGAAGGAAGCTAAAGATATGCTGCTTGAAGCATGTTGTTAAGGTTACAAGGCTTGGGGTTTCCTTTTTTTGGTTGTTTTTTTCTTTTTTTCCCATTTCCCCCCTCCTTCTTTCAAACAAGCCACATCTTGACTCATATGGTCTGATGTGAAAACCCACTCAGCTATTTGATAGTTGGGAAATCTAGATGAGACTGTAAGTTATTTCAAGGGAAGCCTGTGTGTGCTGTGAACTCTCTCTCTCTCTCTCACACACACGAGTTAGCTCTGCACTATGGTAGTTCAGACAGCTGTGACTCCGGGTAGGACCCGAAGACTTTTATTCAAAATACCATATGGATCACTGAGGAGACGCAGTGTGGAGAGGGTAAGCCATGATTTCTTTGTCCTGAATGCATGCCCAGAGGATGAGGAGGGTACCATTTGATAGCAGTTGTCTGACCTGGTAGTAGTCAGAACTAACAGGGATTATGTCATGGTGTGAAGAAATTACTACTGGTGTGTGCCATGGTAGGAATTACTGTTGGTGGGACCTGTGTGCTAATGAATGGGAATTAATACTTGTCAGAGGCTGTGTGGTAGCTTAGAGTGGAAATTGGTGCCAGAAGGAACTGTAAGATAACATTCAACAAATGTAACTAGTTAAAGACTCTGTGGCAATAGTTGGGGGTAATAATTGCTGAAAAGAAAATTTAGTTTTAAATATTCAGTACTCACTGTGAGAGCATGATGGCATATGGCAGCACTGACCTGTAGCAGTGGGGAGTAAATAAATAATAATAATAATAATAATAATAATAATAATAATGATAAATGCCAAATAATGAACACCAGAGGAAAGCTCAGGGTGGTGTGGAAGGGCTCTGTGTAAGTGAGCAGAGATGCAGGTGCCCACCAGGGTCTGTCCCAGCTGACATATTCAGCAGGCACTGGTGGCAGTGAGGGCTCTGCAGTGCACAGAGCCCCTCTAAGTGCTGCCAGCTGAGGTGACACCACAGGGTTGTCCCTGGACAGCTTGTTTAGCGCTGCTGCTGCTTTCATGCTGCAGCAGGACTAGCAGGGGTCCTGGGAAAGCTGCAACAGTGCCATTGATTACTTGGAAGCACATCACCCAGCAGCAGTGCCCAGGGAACCAGGGGGTCCTGGCACTTTGAAGAGTGATGGGCTGGCACAGAGGCAGCAGCTGGGACAGGGGCTCAGCTCAGGGCATGCTGGACACCCACAGAGCACACACTGAGTGCACATCTGGCACACACCAGGTGCTTTCAGGCTGCCTTTGCCTGGTGAGCTGCCTCTGACAGAGCTGGCAGGGGCAGCACAGCCCCCAGGGGACAGGGACACCTTGCACACACACTCACAGCCCAGCTTGTCACCACTGATATCCCCAAAAGCAAGGTTGGCTCAAGGGAAGAGGCACCCTCTGCTTGTTCCTGCCCACAGGGGTTTTGGGTTGAGTGCCCCATGGGTGGGCAAGGGGTGCTGCACTCACTGCTGGCAAGTGTAGAAGCTTTATAAGCCCAGAGTGGCTCAGAGTTGGTCCTTTCACCCAGGACAGAGGAAAGCCTTTGCTTCAGGCTTCTGTTTTGCTGAAAAGCAGTCTGGCTGCAGCTGCAGCCACCTGTGAGTTTACTTCAAGTCTGCTGCACTCAAAAAAAAAATCTGCTTTGTACATTTCAAACCTATTTTTTCTGCATTTTTTCTTTCAAAAAGAGTGTAATTTCATTTAGACAAAATTCCTTCTTTTTTTAAGGAATATGAGAAAAATCTCAAAAATTAAAAGCTTTTCAAAAAATGTTTTGGTTAAACACAAAGCTTTTTTTGTTGTTTGTGTTTCTTTCCCCTCCATTTGGCAGAAGAGAGGCAGAATAACTTTGTGTCAACCTGAAAAATATTTCTTTTGCCTTTCCAGTCTGTCAAGCAAACCAAAGATAATCAATTATTCACACAGCTTTGGTCTGCTATTGTTTGATTGTGGGTTGTTGCTTTGGAGAGCATTCAGAAATGTCCCTCCTGGTAAATTTGGGCTTTGTGGTTCAAGATGCTCGTTCTGAGGGGGCCCAGGGCAGAAAGCCCTGATGCCTTCACCTGCTTTGGGTCAGGTTTTATTGTGTTCCTGTTCCCTGCCTGCCACTGGGCCACGGTTGGCATCTCGTGGTTTGCAGCTGCTCTTGTGAGTGTGGGGAGGCAGAGTGGGGTGTTCCCTTCCAAGGTGGCTTCCCACAAGGTGGCAGATGATTTTTCATCCAGAGTGAGCTCTCAGCTGCTGCAGGGCCACCATCCTCTGCTGCTGATGGCCACAGGGTGTCCCTCCCTGTCTGGAGTGGCTCACGATTTTACACAGACTGTGCCTGAGGCTGAGTAGTCTAGAGACAAATCATAAAACTATAGAATGTTTGGGTTGGAAGGAACCTTAAAGATCATCTCGTTCTGATCCCCTCCCTGAGGGCAGGATGCCACACACTGCATCAGGTTTCTCAGGAGTGTATCCAACCTGGCCCTGAACACTTCCAGGGATGGGGCATCCACAGCATCTCTGGGCAACCAGTGCCAGTGCCTCACCACCCTCACAGTAAAGAATTTGTTCCTAACATCTAATTTAAATATCTTCTCTTTTAATTTAAAACCTAATTAATTAATTAATTAGGTTTTAAATTAATTTTAAACCATTCTCCCTTTTTCTATCACTATTTGAGAGACATATAACAGTGCAGAAAATGTGAGCCTGCTCTCCTCCATGCATGCAGATATCCCCTTTGGAAACATTTTCTCCATACTGACCTGCCTGACAGCAGCTGCCTGAGCCTTTGCTTTGCTCTGTGCCTTAGTCCTTGTGATGGAGAGGGGTGAAAACCAGCAGCACTCTCAGAGGGTGTTTGCAGGATATAACCTCTTGGCAGGGAGCAAGGCAGAGCAGGGAAATACCTTCAGAAGAAGGTGTTGGAGAATGTTAGTGTTTAGCTAGAATGCAGCAATTGCAGCTGCATAAGGATGACCAGCACTGCAGGAGACTTAAGAGTGTGTGCAGACTTAACAGCTCCACACACAGCCCAAGTGACACTGTCAGAGGGGTTGTGTTGTTTTATTTTCACTCACATCCACAGTTTATTTCTCTCCTTCCCACTTCTTGACCTAAGGTTGGGGTGGTTTAGACTTCTCAGGCAAATGCTGGAGCCTTGCTTTAAGGGTTGCCAGAGAATTTGATGGGATGATTTTTGCAATCACTTCTTTTTTGTCCTGAGACTCTTTCCTTGCTGCTTTTCTCTCTGCCTTATCACAGAACTGCCTCATCAGGCATCTGGCCCATGAGGTTGTGGTCAGCCTGGCTGAAGGATGCATCTTGTTTTCTCTCCCTGGACCCCCCCACCAGCTAGAGCTGGCAGGGCAGATTCTCTGCACCTGGGGTCCTGAAGCCCAAAAATCTGTTTCTAAGCTCAGAGTCCATGAAATCCCCCAGCAGCAGTGAGACAGCCCAAAATGCAGTCCTGAGTGAGCAGGTTTCACATGCAAAGCCTGAGATGTGAGAGATCTGTGCATGGCACACACCCGCCAGAAGACAGGGCTTTGCAAAGGCTTTTACAAGTCCAAGTGGAAAAGGGAATTGCTAAATATTAGTAGGTATGACACAGAGACCACCAGATATATCAGCTGAGGCAGAATTGAACTTTGTGCTTTGTGCCACAGGGCACACCAGCAGCTGGTGTCAGGACTGAGGTATGAGTTGGGTTCATCTAATTCAATGCTGATGTCCATGACTTGCTTTCATCCTGACCAGTACTTGGGACTGCAAAGGCAGTCAAAATACTGTGGGGGACTGCAAAGGAGGTCCCCTGAACACATTTTTGACTGATTGAATAACTCTTTCAGCTGCAGCCAGCTCTACTTTAACCAGCACATACACTTTGGTTAGATGACAACCCCCACCCCCACCCCCCAAAAAAACCAAACCAGGAAACACAAATCCCATCCCTAACACAACATTTCTCAGCACAGAGCCCTCCCCACCAGATCTTCCTTCTCTGGATCTTCCTCCCCCAGCAAGTTAAACATGCAGTCCCTTCTGCCTTTGCATTATTGATGTGAGGCAGTTGATGCCTCCCAGCTATGTTTATTATATCCATGTGCTGCAGATGTGTGTGAGAGGAAGATAAATAGAGCCCTGCTAATGTCTAACAAATGCCTAGCACCATCCAGAGATCTCCTTCTGCTGCTCCAAGGCATTCTTAAGGAAGAGCACCATTTACTCCTCTCAAGACCTCGCTGGCTATTTTCCATCCACGGGAATGTTTCTCACCACAAACACAAGGCATTGTTTTTTTGAGGTAGAAAGCCCAGAGAAAACATGCTGCTTTCTTGTATTAAAAAGGAATAAGTCTGCCCTCTCTTATGCCTTTGAGGCTCAAAGCCTGGCACTACAGAGGCTGTGTAAAAAGGAAGGCCATCTCCAGGCGAAATGAAGTGCTGTAAGAAACTAATCAAGCTGAGAGAGGTCTGGCTGGAAAAGCCAGAAAAAAAATTGGGTTTTGCAGTTTGTGCCCCAGCTTTAGGTCCCAGTTCTCAGCTATGGTAAATTAAAGGCCTCGTGCCCATTTGTGTCAGTGGATGCTTGCAGCTCAGCAGGAATTTAGTCCAGATTGCTTTTTTATTTCTTGTGCTTCCAAAGAAGATAAGATTAAAAATGTGGCCAAAGCCCCAAGCCACAGCTCCACTGTCCATTACACAAATGTAAATCTATACCAGCACGGAGCTGGGACTGCTATTTACCTATGACACTTCCTCTCTGAATGGATATCCATGAACACTCACTCGTATCATGACTTTAAAACACACCAGGCAAAGATAAATCCGTAAATGGATATTTATTGCCATAGAAAACATATGGCAGAAGACAAAGCTCCCATGTTCTTATCCCAAGCTGCAAGCACGTTAAGAATGCAGCAGGAAACGTCATTCCTCCTATAAATAAATTTCTCTTGAGAAGAGAGAACCCAGGGCTGAAAAAAAGTCAGTCTTTCTGCTCTGCAGGCCAGCTCCGAGGCAGGTTTTCCCACGCTACTCTGCAGCTTATGGTGACCTTTGCTTTTGGCAAGAGAGGAGATTGCCTTCAAGCAAACCCAGCAAAAGAGTTCCAATATGTCTTGCTGCTGTACAAGTTTTTTAAATTATTTTTATTTTTTATTACTTTTATTATTCTGAGCTACTGATTTTCTTTTTCTAATAGACAAAGCATAATTCAGCATTCAGCTTGCCACTAACCATTTTTCCAGCACGGATTCAAGAGCAGAGTGGTGAGAAACCTCTCACAGAGAGGGCTGGAGAGCAAGGCCCAGTGGGGTGGAACAGGCAGACCTTGCAGCATTCACGGGGGAGTGATCCTGGCCCGTGGAACCCTTCGTGCAAACTCTGTGAGTGATGCTGTGAGCACTCGCTCTGACACCTCAGCTGCGCGAGTGCTCCCAGGGAAGTTGATCTTTCCAGTTCACGCTATTTACTTGAAATCTCTTCCACTGGCATGGAGGTCCTGCAGACCTTTGCTTAGCACCATCACTGACATTTTTTGGATGGGTGTCTTACCTTGACAGCATCACTACTGATCTGATAGACTGCCGAGGTGACAGCAGAGTTACTCAGATATCATAGATAACAAACAAACAGTAGATATTTGAGTGCAGAAGTTGCCAAAGAAAGAAGAAAGACCCTCAAGCAAGGAACTCCTGTTGTCTTGGCTGTTTTCTGGAAGTTACTCAAGTCTCAAGGTGACAAAAAATTATTCACCATCCCGATAGACAAATAATTGTATAAAAAAAATTAATAAAAGGCTAATCTTAAGTAGCAAAGCTGTCACCCATGTAATGCTCTGATATAATCACTTGTGACTGCCGAAACATCAATTTTATCTGCTTCATCTGAGCTTTATCTCTTCTGACCTGTTCACAAGTATTTTGGAGGAATTGGTTTAATTTGAACCCTACCTAGACAGATAAATGCTTAGTGCACCTCTCAGGTGTCTGGAAGTTATAATATTTTGTGACACTTCTAAAAGGTGTAACAAATCAAAACAGACTTCTCTGTGAAACGGATCAGGAGCTGTGCCAGACTTCATCCCCCAAAATGCATGCAGGTTAACAGTGCAAGAGGTAAGAGCATGGCAGAGGCTAATGGATGGTGACTGGTGAACTCTGAAGAATTTGGAACCAGGATACTGCTCAAATTGGCTTTCAAATGGTTGGAGCTTGATTGAATTATCGAACGCTCTCAAGGCCTGGAGACCTCACGAGCAGAGGTTCTGCTTTGAAATTTCCAGCGCTTCAGATTCTTATTTTGATGAGAAAATGAAAAGCTTTTTTCATTACAAATTGGCATTTGTTGCCTTCACATTGGCCAAGCACTGGGGCAGAAAGGCCAGAGGACAGAGCAAGGGCAAGCCTGGGCACAGAGGTTGGGAGCCAGAAATGAGCCAAATGTTTTGGATTTGGGTGAAGGGAAGGGGGAATCATGTGAATCCAGTTATAAAACTTCAGAGGGGGTGAAAAGGCTCCTCTGATTCAGGTATCCTTTTGGCTAATAAGCCAGCTCAAACAGCTTTTTTAGGTAGCTTATACCATGATCATACTCCCAGCAGCAGCCCCAAGCTCACACCAAGGAGTTGTGATGGTTTAGAACCAGGTTAATTTCCCTCCAGGTGGTGACCCACAGCCCAGAAGGCAAGAACTTACCACCCCAAATTGAAGGTTCCTGGAAGGGCTTTTCAGTTCTGAGACTATTTCTTGCAAGGTCAGCCAGTGATAGATAATGCAAAGTGGCAGTTTGGGTGGTTGAAATACTTTCTAACGTTTCCCAACCTAAAGTCCTAGTCCTAACCACTCTTCTAGCCAGGACTTATCCCTGGAAGGGCTTAGACATGTCTTCAGCTGGGTTTTAAAATCCAGACATAGAAAGTCTTCAGACTTTATCAGTTCCTGATCTGTACAAGGGATTGCCTGAATGTTGCTTCAACAATTTCCAGAACTAACAGCATTTTCAGGCATCAAGTAGAAAGTTCAACACATGCCTTTTTCCAGTTCTTAACTTCTTCAGTCTTTTCATCCTTTTAAGTCAGGTTAATGTACAGTGTTTGGGGGGAAAAAATTCAAAACAGTGGATGAGCAGCACATTTACTTTTCATAGACCTTTTCCATTTTCACTCTAAAGACTTCTTTGGTGCAGACCAGACATCAACACAAGCCTCTTAAACATCAGCAGAGACTCCAGTCAAGCTCACAAGCACCAGGGCCCCCCAGCCAGCCTGATGGAAATCATGGAAAAGGCTGTTCTGACCGAGAGGGAATGTGTTGTGTAGGTAGTCACACAGTTCCTATTTTGCTGACTCAAGTTCAGAAAGTTGGACTGAGATTTCAAACACATTTCCAAACTCGTGGCCAAACTTTCTGTCTGACCTTAGCTTATTTCCCGGTGAAGTTTATATTATCCTCATTGTCTCAATAATTTCTAATGGCTTCAAAGAAATGGTGATTTTTCATTCCACAAGAAAATGGGTATGAATGATTCCTACATCTTTTTTTTTTTTTTTTTGACCAAAGTTTCACACTCTCCAAATTGCATAGACATGGAGTGCAATTTGTCTCCACTTCCCAAAGATACCACATGAAAAGCTTCTGGAAAGATAATGGACTGCAAATGACACCATTTAGTCACCCGAACACACTCTACAATCCAGCTGTATTTCTGAAATATATTTAGAAGGTGCTATTAGGGTTGTGCATGCTTTGAAATAAGTGAGCAAGCTTCTTAACGGAGGTTGAAAATCATTTTCGTTTCCAGTACTCCCTGCTATAAAAGCCACCAGTCTTGATGGGGTGGGACCATGGATATCTATTTTCTCTCCAAGTTTTGCATCAACACAGATTAGGTTGACTCTGTGTGAAATAGCTAAGGACTGATAACCTGCAATTAATGTTGGTGCACTAAGCATCTACCCTTTGGGGATCTATGTGCAGAACAAGTGCCACCTTACAGTTTTACTATTTTAGTTCAGAATATAAATCTCTGCAAGTGCAAATCAAATCAGCCTTAACTCAAAAGTTCCTGCCACAGGGAGTTTCCACCCTGCCAGCTCCCAATAGAGAACTTGGGAGGATGAGATGAGTTTTGGAAGACACATTAAAGGTAGGGATTGGTGTTTTTACTAATGTGTGTTCCTCATGTCAGCTTCCTTCCAATTGTACCTTCATCCAGCTTACATCTACAAGTTCATCCTGAAACTGTAGTAATTTTTATTACTGTTTTAGGACTCTTCAGCAGTCAAAGAAAAGAGAGTAATGTGTGTCTTCTGGTGATAACACATCCCAATATCTTCAGAGACAATTTTGCATGGGATGAGTTGGCCTTTCCAGTTACAGAACATAAACACAGTGTCTGCTCTGCATGTTTAGTCCTGTGGAACAGCTGCTGATGAGGCATCTGAACTAGCCCATCTCAGATGGCCCTGTGAATCTTCAGTTATCAGCCCAGGGTTTCCCTGGGAAGCCCTGCACTACCATAGCTGTGGGAGTCTTGCTTGTCCTTGGAGAAGAATTCTAGGGGGGCATGTGCACTGCAAAACATATGGGTTGCACCCCACTCTAGAGAGAATATGAATCTGTATTATATAGTTCTGCTTCCTTATTGCTGTGAATCACTAGAAGATCACCAGCAAAGTGAATAATTTGAGTCCCAGCAAAGCTAAAATTTGTATCATAAGAGCAGCAATGCATGCTCTTGTCAACACCATTGTCCACCAAGTTGAACCAGGGTAGGTTTAGACTGGATACTAGGAAAATTTGCTCACTAAAAGATTGGTCAGGCATTGGAACAGGCTGCTCAGGGAAATGGTGGAATCACAATCCTTGGGAGCGTTCAAAAGATTTGTGAACGTGGCACTTGGGGACATGGTTTTGTGGCAAACACAGTGGTTCTGGGTTAACAGTTAGGCCTGATGATCTTAGATCCAAGATCTTTCCAATCTTAATTATTCTATGACTCTATCTGCATGACTCCAGCAAATGCAGGACAGGTGCCAAGCAGCAGAGTCCTGTGCTCCAGCCAGCTCTCTGTGTCCTTGAGGTTGTGTCTACACAAACAGTTTTTCAATTTTCAGAGATTCCTTTTGAGTCTTTTGGGGGCGAAGGAGGTCAGGGGTGGGCGAGGTGTCCTGGTGCTCACTGCTTCTTTTGGAGACATCTGTCTTCAGAGACCCTGAGGGAATGTCTGAAGCTGCTCTGAAGGACAGATCCATAACCATATTCTGGAATAGTGTTCCATATTTATGTGTTTCCAGGCTGTGGGCATCAGGAGAAGATCACTGAGATTGCATCAGTGGCGTGATAAAGGGCCAGATACCTCACCTGAGAACAGGGTACCAAAGGAAGTGGGTCCTGTACTTGCCCCCTCTCCAAATGCTCCTCCTTCTTTGCAGGATAGATTTAATCTGGCATTCAAAGAGATAGGTGTCTCATGTCAGTTTCTCTGCATAAATGCCTGTATTTAATGTGTCTGAAAAAGATGCTGAGGTTTGCCTGGGTGAGAGCACGATGGGATGCTCAGGGGAAGAGCACAGATCAGTGAGCTCCCCTGATCTATGTGATCCATGAGAAATTGCCACTACTCAGAGGGGAGAATGTCAATGTCCTTTTTGTCCTCCACAGTAATTCAAAAAAGCTCTCCAACATCTTGCTTTTATTAACCCATTTGCCGTAGATTCCATAGGCACAGTACACCTCTTACTACAAGATTTGTCCTGCATGGGTTGTAGTATTATCCATGATGCTTTGGAGCATCTGAGGAGGCTGAATGGGGTTGGCATCAAGTAACTTTCTGTCTTTCAGTCTTCTCTTAATGCACCTGCAGACAGAGGAAGGAGGTTGATCAAGGCTAAAACCCTACAGGTAGTTTACCCTCATTATAGCTCCAGATTTTCACCAAAAAAAAAAGCAAGAAAAGTGAATTGCCAATATTTCACTTTGGCTCTCCTTTCCTCAGAGCTGACTTCAAAGCTGTTACTGTTGCCTGAGGGCAGAGCCTGGAGTTCCCAATATTTGAAAACACCATCCAAGAAAATCTGTCAAGGCCAATATGATAAACAGACCATTGCAAGAGGGGAGTTTGGCAATCCCACACCACAATTTAAAATTATTCCTTATAATATATTGGACTTTACATATCACAAGGCTCTGCAGACATTGATCCTCTGCAGACCTCTGCAAGACACAGCCAGTGCTGTTGCTCCCACTTGGCAGCCAAGATGCTTCCAGGGTAAAAGCCAAGGTGAACTGCCAACACCCTGCAAATCTGGGAGTGTTTGATGCAGGATGAAACCTCAGGGCTCCCATTAGCTGGAAGTGCAGATCCACATCCCCTTCCTCCCTCTCCAGCCTCTCTCCACCCAACTCATGCCTGCAAACCACACCAGAGACTGGGAGGAGGCTTTCTAATTTTCATAATTTCCACTCTGAAATGTTGGAAAGCTTCCTTTTTCCATCCCAGACTTTGTTGTAATGCAGGCATTGTGTATCGTCCCGTAAACTTTCAAATGCACCAATAGTGGCAGTTTCCTGAAGGAGAAAAAGGGTTTGATTCAGTTAAAGCAAGTGGGAACCTGGCCAAGAAGAGTCATAAAACCAGAGGATGCTGATTTTTAAAAGCACAGTTATGTTAGTGCATTCCAATGTATCCAATCAGTCATTGGAGAGCAGTTAAAGTGTCCTTGGGGCCAACCTCTGGCTTCTGGAGAATGGTGTCAGGGGAAAGATAATCAGGCTGATGCCAGTGGATGGCCTAGCCCCTTTTCCTGACAATCAGTCACAGCAGACTTTGTGGTGCTGGCCAGGCTCTGGGTCACTGAAGTATTTTGAAAATTTTTCATTCCTGAACTTTGTTTCATATGAATCCATGGATGCTGTCATCCACCCTAGACTGGAAGGGAAATTGCTGAAAGATCCAGAGCAGATCCAGGGTGTAGGCAGCATAAATGTTTTCCTGCAAAGGCCAAGAGATACCATGGGGTCTCTGAACATCCCTTATAGCACTCAGCATTAGTGTTTTCTCTGAAATCATCACCTTTTTCCCCAGGAGTGCTCTATGTTGGAGGCTCAGGGTGAAAGAACCCCATTTTGGCGGGAAGGGACCAACACATTTCTGAAATCACTGCCTTTTAGAGAAATTGCAGATGGAAACCCACAAATCCAGACACCCTGAATCATGTGAAGATGAATCAGGCATCTTGTGCAGCCCAGGGTATCGACCACCTCAGTCTTGCACTCAGCCCCTCTCCTGTGAGGTCAGGACTTTGCAAGGAGAGCCTGCAGGCCTGACCTCAAATTCCCTGGGCACCAGCCTCTGAGAAACCTTCTGTTGTTTCTGTTTCATAACAACTGCCCACTGGGGAGGCAATGACCAACTCTCCCTCCCAGTTTGTAGCTTGCAAAGCCAAGAAATACCAACATGAAAAGGTCCACACTCTTATCCTGGAATGAACTGACCATGTCTGGTCACACAGGGACAGAGCCCAGAATACCATCTACGTGGGCTTTTCTTTCCCATGACAAGTTTCCCAATCAGAGCTTGAATAAACATTAGGTCATCACCAATTTGTAATGGTAGAAATTTATGTCTCTCTTGATCACATTTTCATAGAAGAAGAAATAAGCTTTCCTTCTTGCTATTCTACCCATATCTTAATCACTCTCTGACAAAACCAAACACACTATTTTGAAATCAAACAGATTCACAGCGGGTGTTCTCTGCCCAGGCAGTGATTCTTGTCTGACTGGACCATTGCCGTGTTCAGTGTTGATTTTGGTGGGCTTCAGACATAAATCTTCCCAAAGACCATTTTCTTAGTGCTCAGAATAAGAGCCCCATTGTTACAGCAAAGATGCATTTGGGATACATCTCCATTGCTCTTCAGACCAAGGCAGACAATGGGGCAGTTCTTATAGCTGAGTACCCTTTTTCATCTCCTTTTCCTGATGGAGCAGAATAGTCCCAGGTACTGTACCTGGGGAAGGTTCTTGCTCTCTGTCCCCTCATCTTGGTGGAGCAATGGCTTGGAGGAGTGTTTATACTGAGGTCTAGGCAAAAGCACCACAACAGAAATGTGCAGTCATTTATGCTTCTCCTGAGTCCAGAAATAAATTAAATGAGGTGATACGGGCCAAGTTTAAGCGCCTGGTTCTCACAGACCAACACCTTGGCCTCTGAAGGAAGTTTTCCCTGGCTTTGCAAGGTTGTGACATGGCTCTGTCAGCTGATTCCTGTCCTAGCTAATCTGAACCATGGCTGTCAGAGCCCTTCAGAGGCTGTTGCTCAACCCACCTGTGCATGGTTTATCAAGGCAATGGAGCATGCACTGCTGCTACTGTTTGTGGGTGGAGGCAGTGGTGCAGGGACCAAGGGCAGCTTGCTGTCCTGGACAGAGGTGGAGTGGGAGCCAAATCAGAGGCAACACAACAACACAAATCATGAGTGCAGATCAAAAGACCTTCAGTGCCATAGGAGCTTCATGTCTGGGTAGAGATCCTGCTGTGTCTGAGCTGCATCTGGAGCTGGGGAGGGTGTGGGGGACCTACAGGAGAGGACGTGGTGTGGCATTCCAGGCTGGCACGGAGGGCCTGGTGGAAACTGCCCAGAAGAAATGAAGGCAGTCTTGCATGTGGTTCAAAGTGGATTTCATGGGTAGAATATATGGCTCTAAGCAATGAAGTAGTGAATTTATTTCAACCACATAGAGCTATTCAACTTGTGAACAACATTAGCTGGGTTTTGATTGCTCCTTTTTTCCTGAGCTACTGGGGTGCTTGGGCAGAACTTCCAAGTTCATCATTCTCCTAAAAGTTCCTATATTTGTTTTCCTTAGACTCAAGACTTCTTTTTAAAAAGAAAATCTGCCATATCCTTCAGCTGCAAATGATTTAATAGCTCTTGGCTTTGTGTGATCTGAATATTTTCTTGTTCTCTTGCTTTGCAGCTGTGACCTACTTAATTACAAGCAGGAAACAAACCCCAGAATCATTAGACTTTCTGCCTGGCTTGAAGAAGGGGAAAAAAATAAAAATCTTATGTTGTTAAATACTAGGATGTCCTTCTTAATAACAGGAAGTCAAGCTCCAGATAGCAACAGTGAGCATTTGCATTCTTTGTGGATCAAGATAAGAACAGCAAAGAGCTTATGGGTTTTATTTTTTATGGCATGAATGTTTTGGGGGCAGGGGAAATGACCGCCGCTTCTAACAGCCAAAATGGGAATGAGTCATAAATTTCTAAATCAAGAGCGTAAATCCTCTTTGTTTTAAGTTCTGAGCAGCTTCAGTGTGCTCTGTCCATAGAGACAATGAAGTGACTGACTTGCTGCTTCGATCCGGCAGCGCTCGATCTATTTTATCCTCTTTTCAGGAAGTACGAGCAAACAAGCCAGACAGTGAGTTAGGATCCCCCACGGCAAACCAGCAGGTTGGAAGACAGAGCATGGGAGAGTTTGATTAGCTTCTCTCCACCTCTGCAGGAGTATGGGCTTCTATATACCTCCTGAAACTCAGTTCCCCATCTGGAAAGGCTGGTGTGGCAGTAGCTGTAGAAAGCAATCAGAGAAAAGGAAGGCCAGGACTGCCAGCCTCTGAGACTGGCTGTCCCACACGGGCACTTCAGCCCTCTTGTCCCTGTTTATCACAGCCCTGGTGGCAGCTCAATAGTACAAATCTCCCAGTGTATCATGAGGCAATAGAAGCTGATGTTTGCTCAGGGTTTTAAACCAACCAGCAACAGAAGTGCAAGTTATCCTCTTCTGTCAACTGTGCATGCATTATCACTGCAGATGGCATGGATCCAGCACTGGCCTACAACAAATGGAGATTTTCCATTAGCAGGAGCCACAGGGGTCTGCGTTTCAGGAGCAAACGGGGTAGAGGTCAACTCTTATGCTCTACTGAGAAGGTCTAACTGGTCCCAGCTGTGGAGATGTTCTCAGCAGGAAGATCTGCTCCAGTACAGAAATCCCCCTCTGTTGACTCCTGCATTTCCCATCTGCAGATTAATTGTGCTGTGGCAATAGAAACAGCCAAAGAGCCCCCTGTGGTCCAGCCCCAGTGCAGAGGCCATGAGTGAGTGTGCAAGTGTGTGCACACTCAGGGTGTTGTGGTTTTAGCAGCCCAGTGTGGCTCAGTCTGGGACATCCCCTTCCTCCATGGCAGTCTCCCTGCACACACTTAGCCTCACCTGGATGTGTACAGCAGCACACACGTACATAAGCAATCTTCACCTCAGGGAACATTTATTTATCCACAGTTATGCTCATTTTGATAATCAGTGTAGGAGCTTTCAGCACAGAGGGTGTATTATCAACCCAAGATATCTTAAGTATTTCTGATTTTTGCTGCATAACTCCCATGGAACGTGACCAGTTGGCTTTCTAGAACACTTATTTACTTTTTAATGTGAAACAGTTCCCCTGAGATTTCATATCACCTGACAAATGACAGTGAATTAATCTACTGAGGAAATGGAGACCCATAAAGCTATGTGACTCTTCTAATGTTGCTCAAGAAACTGATGACTTTTCTGGAATAGGACCAGATTCCTCCTCATTTTCACTCTGAAGGTTATATTTGACCTGCTTATCTTCCTCTCTGTCCAGTGACAATTACATCCTAACCAGCAATATCAGTATTTACTAGCAATGATTTTTTTATAAGGAGCTATGGAATAAATTAAATAAGTGTTCTTTATTTTAGGCAGGAATAGACTTTCTAACCCATAAGCAAGATCAAACATGAGAAATCTGGACCACTGATTTTCTAAAATATGTTCCCTTTGCCCTCCTTCTTTCTCACCCTTGTCTGTGAACAGAAAGGACTTTGTACCAGTCATTGAAAGCAGTGAGTGTTACCACTGGGTCTGAATCAGGCAGATACTTAAATATATCTAAAGGATAAGTTGCAGGAAAATGCTCTGCTGCAAGGGGCCATTTGTGCTGTGTGTAGGCTTGTTTTGCATGGACAGCAAGGCTGCCCTTCATTAAATTATCTACCATGCCATAGGGCAGAACTCAGACTGGCTGTTTATGAGCCACCAGATTTGTCCTTTCTCACAGACAAACAGTGCCAGTTAAGGGACATCTGCAACAGGAAAAAGTGTGTCTTCCAAACCACAGCCCTCAGCCAAGGCCATTGGGACAGCTTGATCATCACCTGATAAAGGGTGGGAAGCACAAGATAAATATATAATTCAGAATTATATGAACACAGATATAAAATAAAGACTCTGTCATAAAGAATCATAGAAAGGTTTGGGTTGAAAAGGACTTTAGTGATCATGTAATTCCAGCCCCCAAAGACAAACACTTGCTCCAGTCACCAAAGGAATAAGCAAAAGCTTGAAACAAGAAGGGTGTAACTGCACAAGTGTGTGACTTCTTCTGTGGGCAGACAGGCATGTTTGATCCTCAGTCTGAGATTCAGTGCCCACCTGATGGGCACAGACACAGGTTTGTCTCAGGTTTGTGTTGCTTCACCCCTGAACCTTGTCAGAGGCTATTTTAGACATGGGTGAATAATGTGGAAGGAAAACAGCTCAGCTGCTGGATGAGCTCTAGGTTATTCCCTGTTCATACATGCCTCACAAGCAGGGTGTGATTTTTTTTTTTACTGTTTTCTTCTGGTCAAAAATAATTCTACCAAGCATTTCTGCAGATGATAGCAGAGAGCAGGGTGAAGATGAACCTTGTGGTGATGGGCACGTGCCAGCACATGCTGCTTTGACTGGAGAGCCTGGTCACAGGACATTACAGTGCCCAGCAGGATCAGAGTTAATCATAAGCTTGGGTTTCCAAAGTGAATAATCGTATTTAAGATCTCACCATTCACTTTCTGTGGCTGTTCTGCACTATTTCCTTAATACATTGTCCTGACCTACATCCCCTCCTGCAGACTCATTCACCACAGCATCCATGGAGAAAGAGGATTGAATAGCAAATCTCTGCACAATCTCTTTCACGTTTCTGCATAGTAGAAGTGAAAATCACTTTAGCTGGTGGAATATTAGGGACAAGTACAAGCCCAGCTTTATAGGATTCACCTACTTTTAAACCTTGTTAAATCACTAACACAACTTACTTTAGGAAATGAAATGTGTATGATTTGAGGAGATGACATACTCTCCTATGTCAGTCAATAAAAATCTCTCTAGAGTGAGGACAGCCTTACACAGACAGAGCTGCTGTTGGCATAATGATAATACTCAGCATTACCAGAGCACTTTACATTTTCAAAGAGCTTTAGAAGTGTTATGATCAAGGTGGATGACTGGAATAGTAAATTTTCACTCTGTTATTACTGTGAAGCAGCAGTTCATTTCATTATGGAACATTTTAGGCCATATGGACTCGTGAGAACATCTTGAGGAAATTGGCCAGGATTTCTGACTCATGATGTTCATCCTAAAATGCAACCAGCAGGGAAGTCTTCAGTTTCTTGAATTTTCTCTGCAGGAAAGTTTAAGGACTGTCAGCAGTGGCAGACCAGGGGAGCCAGGGAGAGGTTGTTCATATCTGTGGTTTTGGAAGCACGTGGAAGGTGAGAGTCAGGAGGTAACTGAAGCAGTGCAAGCACAGGTATCATGTTTTCATGGGGCAGCAGATCTTTGGGCCAATATTTCCGAGAACAATTGCTTGTCTAGAGGTTCCAGAGAGGTGAGCTAGGGGTGTTTGTACCTCCACTACAAGCCTTTAAAGGTTCAGGCATGATCATTGTCCAGATGTTGTGGCCCAGCCAGACTGAGGTCACAATTTTTTAGCAATCCAAAATTAATGCAGGGCCAACTCTTAGCTGATCAAAGCTCTTAGCAGACCCAGTATGGATGACATCTATACTTTATTTTCAGTCCTCTTAAATTTGGGAGAGCTTCCTCTGCCTAGAGCATATATGCTGCAAGGTCGTCAAGGTCTCAGGATTTGCTTCTTCAAATCAAATGCCATTCCCAGATCCTTTTAAAACCCTTCTCTCAAAGCTTTCCTTATACAAACAAAGTACAAAAGTACAAGAAATACAACTAATAATAGAAATATAACTAATTGCAGTCCTTGCACTCCAGAAAGCTCCCAACTGGACACACAGAAACCCACCGTGATCCCTCCTTGGGTGACAGCAAGGTCACATGTCAGGGGAAAGACAAAGAAGCCCAGATGAGTCAGCATGAGGGATGACAGCACCTTGACTTGGGTGGAAACAGGGCATTCAGAGACTCAGTTCTCAAGTGGATTTGGTGCACAATGACCATTTGAGAATCTTGGGGGATTCTGGGGTTCAGTGCAGCTACAGGAGGGAGATCACTGCTGTGAGTCCCCAGCGAGTGCCCTGGCTCTGCCTGGGCACATGTGAAGGGAGAAGGGTGGCTCCTCATCCATGTGTTTGATAACTTGGCAGCAGGACATCCCTGAACTGTTCCCATTGTATCAGAGACAAAAATGATATGCCATTAAGGCACAAGGAGAAAACTGTAACCAGTTAAATATCTCAAAATAGCATCTTCAACATAAGAAAGCATGAAGCTGAGACATGAAAGGGGGACTCTGGGCACAAAGATCTGACAGTATTAATCCTCTTTACATTATAAAGAAATAAAGATCAAAAAGGGCCCTGAATTTGAAATAGAACCTAAAAGACCACATTGGGCTGGAGCTACAGGGACAGCAGGGGCCATGTGTGGAGCAGAAACAGGATGTTTTGAGGGCAAACTCAAAGGAAACCGCCTCCCACCCGGCACCTCCTTCTTTCAACACACCCCAACACTTATTGGAAAGTTGTGGGTAGAGGTTTACTCAAGATCATGATGGAGAGAGATGCAGAACTGCTCTTTCCAAGGCCAGAACACAGAAAGGTGAATGTGGACCCATCTCTCAAGTTCCTGGTGCAGGTAGCACCCACCTAGACCCATGCATGGCAGGGATTTGCAGGGTCTGCAGAGAGGAGGAGCTGCCTGCAGGGTTTGGGATGGGAAATCCACCCCCAGCCTTCAAGCCCCAGTGACAGTCCCATGAAACAACACAGCAGCTCAAGGGGGTTGGTTTTTTGCTTTTTGTCAAGGGAAGTAAGGAGCTATTTTTATACCCTAGTAACAGCGTTTGGACTGTCAGTAAAACGTGGGAGGTTTCATAGTAAATGTTTTGGCTGACATTTTCTCAGAAACAGCAGGAAATAATCAGTGCATAATTAGAGAGGAAAAGATGTGCAAATGTCTATAGATCTCTGTAGAGCGCAAAGGGCTTTTTTTCCCAAACTGACCTTAGTGAAGGTGAAGCTGGGCATGTTTTGTACAATTATAAGATGATTTTACAGACATTCCTCAAGGGGTACACCAGTGGAAGAGCCAAGTTGCTAATTCTCAGTAATTTTTTTTCCTCTCTTCTGCCATTCTCTGTAGCAATAACCTCTTCTGACCATTTTGGATAAGAAAGAGCACATTCTGTGGTGTCTTGCTTGAAAAGAGCTCTTTTGGTGGAGTATCCCTTGACTCTAGAGGGGATGGGGTATCTTTGCCTGAGAAACCTCCATGGTTGCAATACCCTTGTGTCCTGCAAGGTGGGTTGAGCAATCTGTACTCAGACAGCTTTTACCCTCTCAAAAAATGCTATGTGTCAGGTCAGCAGGAAAACCTCCACAGGAAACCAGACAATCTGCTCTAATCATGAAGGTAAATCTATCCACTGAAATGTTCACTGGGCCTTCTCTAGACTCAAGTGACTCCTAAGGAGACTGCTCCAGTCTATCAGTTAAATAAATACATAGGAGAACTGTTTTCAGAAAGTCTGATTATGTCATCAGCCAAGTGAAAGGGCTCCTTCAGAGCTGCCCTCATCTGTTGAGTAATTACCGAGTTGGGACAGGGGCTGAAAATCTCCTTTCAGCCAGAAGGAAAGACTTGATGCACATATGGAGCAGCTAATTTTAAAACTGCGGTATATCCTCCATTTCCCCTCCTCTCCTCTTTCCAGAATACCAAAGGGGTTAGGTCACATCCCAGAGCAATCACTTGCTATGGTTTCTTTTCCCCCCTTCTGTTTTCCTTTATCAAACACATTTCTTTCTTTTCCTCTCTTGTGCTCCCAGGCAGAGATCTTGTATATCAGGCTGTAGCTCCCAGGCAGAGATTTTGTATATCAGGCTGTAGCCTGAAGCAAATATTGTCTAGTCAAGTTATATATATATATATATATTTTTTTTTATTATTCTTTTCTTCCAAATGAGGCTTTATAATGGAGATGTTCCTGGTCCCTTGTCTACATTGCTGCTAACAGAAGCAGTGTGTTACCAAGTTTAAAGGCAGGAAAATAACCAAGAGAGGATGAGCAGAGGGAGATTACAGCAAAGGTTGGACACCAAGAAAAGAGGCAGGGACAGGGAGAAGAGGAAGGAAAACTGCACTTTGCAGAATGACTAGCTCCTAACAAGTTCAAAGGAAACATTATTACAATTTTATTACCATATTTTATGAAGCTGCTCTAAAAACGAAGTCCTGAAGAAGCAATTAGGCTGAGAACATGAATTTTGCAGCTGTATTTTCCTGGCCCTCCACCTGCCCTGTCAATGAGCTGACGAGAGTCCTTGTGCCGTTACCGTGACGCACAGCTCGCTTCGTGCCCTTCAGTCCTCAAAGAACAAATTATGGATGGGGTCAATGTGGGACAGACCTACAGAAAATCAAGGAGATATTAATATTCCTGCTTCTTCCCTATCCAGGGAGTTGAATCAGGGAAGATATTCAGACTTTTTGGAAAAGATGCCTTCTCACCTCTGCTAAAGGAGCTGTTTTAGGAGTTCAGTGCATGCAGGTCCTTCATGATTTCAGCTCAAGCTCAAGCTGTCCTGCCTACCCCTCTAAAAAGTGTCTCCTAGGAAGTGCCTCCATGTAGGCATTCTCCAGCTGACTTCTGTCTACTCCCTCCAAATCCTGTGGCCTTTTTGAAAACATTCCTCTGAAGGGAGAGTAAAATGAGTGAAAAATAGCACTGACAGGCAGCTGTCTCCAAGGGCGCTGGCTTGCACCATGCCTTGTTAAAAATACTTACAACCTCAGTTTCCCCACCTGGTGATTAAATAGGAAGAAGAAGCACTCATTGAATTTAGTTGGAAAATATCTTGCAACTTAACTCCATGATTTCATGGTGATTTAACTGAGCTGCAAAATCCTCATCTTGATAATGTATTTTCGCCCTCACTGGACCACTTCCCTCAGCTCAACTCATCATAGATGTTGACAGTATTGAAGTCTCCACCCAGACAAGCTGCTCCTGTGGGGAAACAGGCAGGGAACTGATCTCTTGTCAGCACTTATTTTAGGAAGGGAGTTCCAGGAGTGAATCTTTGTATCCATAGACCAAAAAGGGTATTTTGGCATCCAGTTCTTCTGGAACTTCCTCCTGGGCTTGTTCAGATGAGACCCACCCTTATGAATGTGAGCTAACCAAGGGTTAAAAATATCTCCACATCAGCTGAATCAGACTGATATTAAAAGGCCATCAACTTTAAAAAATATCACCCCTTGGGTAAATAAGGTGCTTTGCAGACTGTTGCATAATTCTCACGCAAAGATGAAGTTCCCTTATGAGTTCAAAATGTAAAAAGGCTCCAGAAAAGACAGCTGGGTGGGAAAAAAAGTGGAGTGTAACTGTGCAGGGATGAGTTAACACACGAAACGAAGGGATGAAATGTTGCATGTGGCAGAGCTGCCTTCTCAGATGTTCTTTGGAAGTGTTTGAAAGAGTTAAGCCCAATAGTGGAATGTCTTGGGAATGCTGGCAGACGGAGAGTGAGCAGCTTTTTTCTTCCCTCTGGATGGAGTCCCAGGACTGAGCATGCAAAGTGATGACTTTGGATCCGAGTTTGCTTCTTGGGTCTGCAGCGGAGAGCTGGGAAGTGATGCAGTGTTACCAAGAAGTCCTTTGCAAGGGATGTGCAAATGCCTTCCTAAGTCAGGAGAGGTATTTTTACCTCTTCCTTTCTCATCCGCGGGTGCAGCAGGACTCGCTCTGAGAAGACACACAGAGGGAGAAACCACATCCTGCAGGGCATATGCAAAGGGAGAAAGACACATCCCCAAACAATTTATTTTGGCTGCTGGTTTTTGTTGTCCGTTTTGGTTTGGTGGTTTGGTGGTTTGTTTTTTTTTTCCTTGCTTTTCGTTCTCCTTCTTTGATGGAAATTTCAGTGACTCTTTAACCTTGCAGTTTGTAAGGCGCCTTGGGATTAGCTGGTTGCCTCGGAGCAGGGAATCTGGGATGATTCACACAGGGAGCTGGCATGGCTGCTGTGCTCTTTGGCTTTGAGGATCTGCTCTACAGCTGGGACAGCCTGGTGTGGAGCCTGACGTCCCGGGCTCTGAGGACTTGCCGCTTTGGAAACCTGAGGGTCCTGCAGCTCATGCTGAAGCCATGGTGCATTTCCAGAGACGTTTATCAGGTAGGGTAACAAAACACCAGGCCAGACCCCCAGACCTCAAGGCTGCAGGGGGGAGACCCCCTGGGAGTCTCACAGGGTCCTGTCCTGTTCCTACCAACCACTTTGGGTCCTACACAAGTGGTGGGACAGAGGGGATGCTGAGGGCAGGGGAGGTGTGGCAGGAGAAACATTTTGGTTTGGAGGGTGGTGATGGGGTCTCCTACGGTGGAACACAGGTCCAAACTCTCCTTCCCACAGAACAGGGGGGGAATAAAGCAAATTAATGCTCAATCTGCTATATCCCCTTTCCTTGAACTTCATACTCATAAGTACAACCTTAGTTTTTCTGCATCCTAAGGCTGTCCCTACAGCTGCACAGAAATAATCTGTAATTTACCCAGAGGATGGATGCCTAAAGGCACCTAATCTGTGGAAAATGGGCATTTTCAGAGGGTTTTCAACTGTAGTAGCACTAATTACCCCTAAGTGATTTGTGCAATGCCTTCTGACTTCATCTTGTGAAGTCCCAGGCATCTGATTGCCTAAAATTTCTGGTTTGCTTGATGAATGGTTTATGTGGTATAGAGAGCTTTGGGGCTTGGACAACTGGCTTCTCTGTAGAGTTACACTAACTGCTTACAGTTTGAGGCATAGTGACACAGCTCTAATAAACTGTGTGTGTTTCTGAGACTGATTAAACTGGGTTAAACAAACTGAAGAGCACAGAAGGAACTAGTCCTGAATGTCACTTTGAAAAGCAACTCATTCCGGTCTATAGGTGAGTGCAGGTTGCAATGTAAACCCACCAGCTTCTCTGCTTTTTAAATCAGCCTTAGACAACTGGGGCTAGACATTTATTCTGCTGTGGGGACAAGCCCATTACAATATTTATCATCTCCACAGATTTGTCTAATGCCAGACGTTGGAGTAACTGATTGGTATTTGCATTTGGAAAATGGATTTTCTGCTACTCCCATTTACTTGGTATTTTGCTTTTCCTGTGCTTTGGAAGTCTCCATGTGTGAAGCCAAGTCATACAGAAGGCAACAGATTAAAAGCCTGTAGAAATTTTGTGTGTTGGTTAGAGGGAGACCAGGGCAGGGCTCTTAGTAATTTCAGCAAACTTTGAACCAGCTTGAAATCATGCTCTGGTTTCAGCAGACTTCAGGAATAGATTTTATGGTCTTTGGAGTTCAGCAAGCATGGGCAGCATTTTTATTTTAAGTATTTGTTTGTTCCAGAAGACACCCACAGCGAGTAACACAAACCCATTACCCAGGGCTTGGCTTTGAAACCCCCCTGAGATGAACCACTGAGATGGCTCCAAGTGAACCACTCTGCCCTCCCTGGGCTCTGCTGGCTCTTGGCTGAGCTGAACCCAGAGGTCAGTGTGTGCAGAGGCTGCCTATGGTGTGGGGCTGCCCCACCCTCTCTCTGCATCTTGTCTTAGGAACCCGAACCTGAAGCAAATCAGCTCACATGGGCCTGGGAAAGGGGAAGGGGAAGCAAGAGGGCTCAATGCTGAGCCTCATTTTTACCCTCCACCTATGTAAAATCATCCTCAAAAACTAAGGAGTTGGTTTTCAGATGTGTCCAGATTCTGATTGCTGATAATGTATCCCAGCCTATGCACCATGCATCAGGGATGCCACTGCCTGTGAAGACTCCCAGGACTGCTGTTCTTCCAGCAGATTTATGTTGCTGTGAGCATTGACCAATCCACAAGTGCACTTTTTCTATTGCAAAATGCATATGCCTTGAGCCATCCCCCCGTGGCATTATATCATGATCCTGGCACATTATTCCCCTTTGCCAGAGTCACCAATGAAATGGGACCAGCAAAGGTCCCTCTCTTCCCACCCAAACAAACATTGATGCAGCCTGAAAGACACTCTTCACTCAGGAAGGACTTAAATAGTTGTTTGTTTCTCAGACAGAATCTGTGAACATCTGCAAAAGCTCAGTAAAACCACATCACTTTATTTGTCAATGCCCATGAACTTGCAATTCTTTGGAGAGGATCTGAAATGCTGGGTCAGGTACCAGGAGAATTGCTGTTGGGTGGAGGTTTGTTGGAAAAGGCATCTCATAGCTCACCACTGCGGAGTTCCAGCAGCAGCATTGTTATTAGCAGCCAGCATGAGCTGATAGCTAACTCCACACTTATGTATATTAATCCTAAAAGCATTTCCTCCAGTAGCCAGCATCGTCCAATTTAAATGCTGGCAGGGTATTTTAGTAGAGTATTGCTTGGACAGAAAGCCTGACAGTTTAATCACTTCCCAGAGACAGAAACTTCTTCCACTGCTGATTATTTAGATGAGCAAATAAGCTCTTGACTATGCTAGTGTTTGTTGTTACTGTATATTAATCCCTGTTGCACCTTGAGAGCAAAGCAGACCAGTGAGGATTTCTGCCTGGTACCAGAACCAGAAAAACCCTAAAAAGAGACATTAAAGAGAAACATTAGTCAACTCTGCAAAATTAAGCCATATCTTTTCATACTCTGAAAAGAATGTTTTGTGTTTTTCTTTGAGTGAATCACATCTCAGTGCATCTCTGGTTCTGGTGCCTTTTGCTGAAACAGGGCTGGGGGCAGCAGAGCAGCGTAGCACACAGCCAGGCTCTGGCTGAGCAGGACCCACAACACTGGGGAGAACTCAGCCCCTCCACCAGCCAGGATCATGGTATGTTTGGTTGTTCAGGTATGGCTCTGACTTAGGTAATTTTTTCATATCCTTGCCCCAGTCTGTTTTCTCCACCATACAAACATCCCAGCTCTTGCCAATTGCCTTCTACTGTCCCATCTACAAAATATATAGAAACTAAGACAACATTGTACAGAAGGTACAGATTTACTGCCAATGCAAGAGGCAATGGGTTCTTGGAAACAAAACAAGTTCCAGGCATCAACATAATGAGTGTAATTAAAGAATTTATGATGAGAGATTTTCTTTGCTCTCAGAAAATCAGCACCAATGCTTTAGATGAAATAGCAGTTTTGGGATGATGCTGGCTGAGTGGGATCTGAAACACTTCAGTGTTCAAATCCAGTCTGACGCAGCAATTGGAAGTCTGGACTTGCTCAAGCTGCACTCTGAGCAGCAGTTGTTATAAAATAGATTAAAACAACAAAAAAATTGTTCCTTCATTTTTGGTCTCCAGACTGTATTTGTCTCAGGGATGCTGAGTGACTCCATTTTTCACTGTCTGTAAGCAATGCTTTGGTGCTCAGGCCATCTGAGCAGTACTGAGAGCTGGAGGCTTTTGGTACCCTGAAGGGTACCATCATCTGTCTCAGACTGCATTTCTTTCCTGGCAAATAAATCCTCCCCCAAGTCTGCTGTGGTTCCCAGGGACACATTTGTCTGCCCAGTCTGAAACAAACCTCTTGCCTTGATCTGTTTTCAGTGGGGCTAATATTCACCACTTGTTATACTTTAATTGTAATGAATGCTTGCTATATTTTAATTGTATTTTGTGATCCACTGTGTGGTTGTCTGACTGCATGATCAGAATCATTTGAAAAAGGAGATGAACAAATAATAAACTTCCAGCCAGGGCTCTCAGACAGTCAGTTGTGCAAGATGTCACCGAGCTGTCGGATGTATTTTTACCAATGCCCAGATGTCTGACTGCTCTGACCTACTAAACAAATGGCCCTGTGAACTAAC
Organism: Peucedramus taeniatus; assembly: GCA_013400575.1. Taxonomy (NCBI): domain Eukaryota; kingdom Metazoa; phylum Chordata; class Aves; order Passeriformes; family Fringillidae; genus Peucedramus; species Peucedramus taeniatus. The sequence continues at coordinate 186,534 of WBNO01025929.1, read as the reverse complement.
ACAGTGCCTGCTTTTGCAGAAATACTCACATTTCAAGAAGTACTGGGGGAGGGCTGGCTTATTATTATGGGATAGGCAGTCAGTTCTGCATTTTAACATCCTGAAGATAATTCACTATTTATTTAATCTCCCAATCCATCAACAAATGTTTTAGTTTCCTGGCTATGCCTGTGCAATGTCAAAGAACATTAGGCAGTGTAGGACCTACATCTACAGTAAAAATGTGTTTATGTGTCTCCACTGTTTAAAATCCCACCAACTGCTCCTACCAAGTCAGAGTCAGACCACTGGATGCAGAGGCATCTCTCAAGGACACCACGTACAGACATTAATTCCTCACTCTCTGTGGACAATGTGCACTTTTTCCACACTGCTTCTTACCCACCAAGTGCTTGAAAAGACAGTTAAGTAATTTTACTGCTATAGAAACTGAGGCAGAATCAGATTAAATTACTTCAGGTTATGGGCACAAGTGCAGAAGTGCCTGCAGCACCTCATTGTTCCCCAAATGTCCAGTTCCAAGCAATGGAATTAGGGAAGGAGGTGGGATGTAGACATTTGGGGCTGGGTGATAATCTAAAATGAGGAAGAGGAAAGAGCTTTTACTGTGCTGGCAGATATGGAAATTCATGGAATTTTCTATACTTTAGCAAAAAGTTTAATTTTGGCTATTAGGAAGAAATTGTTGTATATTTGGAATTAATTCTTCAGTAGGGCAGTGAAGCATTGGAACAGATTGCCCAGAGAAGTTGTGGATGCCCCATCCCTGGAAGTGTTTGAGGCCAGGCTGGATGGGACTCAGGGCAACCTGGGCCAGTGGGAGGTGTCCCTGCCCATGGCAGGGGGTTGCAGCTGGAGGATCTTGGAGCTTCCTTCCAACCCAAACCATTCTGTGTTTCTACTTTCCAGATCCTATCATTTTCCCAGAGGAGAATGCACCTCGGGTGGGTTTCCCACAGAATTCACACTTCTGGCCATGAGGTGCTTCTGGTTTTTCCCCCAGCTGCCAGGGGCACTGGGAATTGACCTGAAGGGTTTTGGGATTTCTCCCCCATTCACCTGGTGTTTTGCTGGTACCTTGCTGGGTAGTGCATCAAAAAAGGGACAGACTGTTTCCACTTCATAGTGGGATCTGAGACATCCCCACAACCCCATGTACCCTGTGAGGAAACATGGTCTTCCTCCTCAGAAAGGAACAGTTTGGAAATTCCATTCTTGTTTCAGCATCATTCTTCACCCTGGGTGCCTTGATGACTTCTTATATTTAAGCACAATTAAAGATTCAGGAGAAAAAGCAGCATTTTGCACGCCTGCCCTGCTGCTGTAAAAGGCTGTGCAAAGCAATTTTGGGCAAGAGGGAAGAAGGAAAGGGCTGAAATGTTAAACACATCATTTCAGATTGGCAAAATTTCCAGGTTTTGATTTATAGCTTCATCACCAAGTAGATTAATGTGGAATTCAAACACAACCAGCTCTTTGCTTTCCTTCCAGGCCTGACATATTAACATTTCCCATTAATCTAGTCAGCTCCAGCACGATGAAGGCTGAGGAAATGGGGGATTAGGCATGTGGGAGTGTTGGGTGGGCAGGGGAAAAGAGCCAACAAAATTCACTTTAGTTAACTAACTAACTAAAGTAGAGAGCATGGGACTTTGTTCAGGTCTCGGGTTCTGTCTGGGGCTCTTTCTGTCCCCCTTAAAGCCTCGAATTCTTTCTCTTGTGGTGCTGGGCAGAGGGGTTTTCATGGGGCTGCTGACTTTCTGTTCATAAGGACAGTGGTGAAGGTGGGCACTGGTGCCCCCACGGAGCAGAGCTTGAAGGGCTCTTTGCTGGCTCCTGCTCTCAGAACATTGTCAGGCCCCAGTGCAGGTGGGGTTCAGGAGGCTCCAGGCCCTAGGCTTGCAGTCTGCCCAATTCCCAGTTTTGTGGGGAGGCAACTGTGACTTCTTTTCCCCAGCACTCTTTGCTGATCTAGTCCACAGTCTCTGGAGCTGCCCTGGAGACTTCTCAAACTTTATTGCCACATATTTAAGCATTTATAAGATTTGAACTTCTTAACTTGAAAAAAAAAAAAAAAAAAAAAAAA
>WBNO01025929.1:53061-184428 GCA_013400575.1 Peucedramus taeniatus | reverse complement strand
AAAGAAGAAGAAGAAGAAAAAGAAGAAAGAAAGAAAGAAAGAAAGAAAGAAAGAGCAACAAAAACACCCAAACCAATAACAGCTAACAAAAATCACATTAAAAAAAAAAAAAAGAGAGAGAGAGAGGGAAAAATAACCATCCACCCAGAGCTGCAGAAAGGCCTAATGAGCCTCACATGTTTCCAAAGGCAGCTCTGGAACTGAACTTGTGGCTTGCAGAGTTTCTTACCCCATCTTCATTACAGGCAGAAGCAAAGAGGGTTAGACAGCGAGAGGAGGGGAGAGAAAATGCAAATGCTAACAATTCATTTTTGCCAGAAATCATATCCAACAGGGAAAAAAAATAAAAGAGCCTGTGGGGAAACCTCAAGCCATTTCCATTCAAGTTGTCATTGAAGAAAGCACAAGAGTGCTCACTAAGTTCCCACCCCCAGGTATTTTTATAGCACGCTGTAAAGTTGCCTTCAGCATTTGATACAGACTTCCCCTGCCCATGTGGGGCTGGGAAGGGCTGGGACAATCTGGTAGGATCTGTGCCACTGCCACCAGCCCCACCACAGCCCCTTGGGGGCCAACATGGAGCTGCACCAGGCTGGGGCTTGTGCTCACTAATTATTAGCAAACACAACCCTCTGGTGTTTTCCATGGGCTGCAGCTTATCCAGTACTGCTGGAAAATGAGGGGGACCTTAAGCCAACATTTACCCTCTTATTTGTCTTTACATTAACTTTTAGGGATGGTAGGAGGAGACTGAGTGGTCAAGTCTCATGACTGAGCTTTTTTTTGTTCAATAAATACAGAAACCTCCTAAAAGAGGAGGTGTACTTGGCATTGGTTTGCTGCCCTGTGAGAAACCTGCACCTGGCTCCCTGTGAGAAACACTCAACCTCAATTCCAGTCTGCTCATGAGAGAGGAGTCAGGCTGTTGGAACATGGGAAAAGTCCTTCATGGTGTTAAATCCACCCCACTAATAAATGGGTTAGGATTGCCAGTGCAGCTTATAGAGGCCACCAGCTTGAGCAGACACAAGCAATGCTGAATTGTTGCTAGACAGGGTGGGTCTGAGTCTGTCCCAAAGCTGAGTTCTCTTGAAGTCTACCACCAATGACTGGGGTGTTCCTGCACCATCTTTGCTTTAGTCTGCAAGGGATAAAAACTGTGCTCTCCACAGGAAATACAAACTGTCTCAGCTATGAGACAATCTCCAGCAGTTCACCCTGCTTATAACAAAAATGCATCTTGCAGCAAAACAAGGGAAGTATTTTTTGATCCCCTGGGTTTGCAGAAGCCAGGTCTGAACTGCTTCTTCCTAGGCTTAGCTATTTTCTGCTCAGTGTCTAGAATCATGAGATGTGATGCATCTTCTGTTCCTTTAGTTATCAAAAATGAGGTAATTCATCCATGATTGCTGATTCCTTCCAAGATAAGCATCTTGTGCAAGTCATTCTCTAGAGGTGCCAAGCCCTTTGTGCAGAGACCAGAAAGAGCTGAGACTGCTAAACCCAACTGCATGCTTAAGTATTAAACACCCACAGTCCTGTGACCTGGAGCTCAGTCATGTTGCTCTGATAAATACATGTCACCCTAGGCCTGGGTGGAAAATTCTGGAAGCCTGCAGGAAGGTCAGGAACTGTCAGGTCAGTGCCCAGCAGTCCTGCTTGAGTCATCAAGCTTCAGATGCTGGAGTTACCACAACATGCTCTGTACTGGGACAGGCCCCCAGAAACCTGCTTTGGTAAAGAGCTTGGCTTCCCCAGAGAGACATTTGTGAACACTTCAAACCTCTAAAGTAATTGAAAGCAGCAGGGAGTTTTGCCTGCAGCATTTTTGTTTGGTTCAACTCCTTCTGCCTCAAAGAGAAATCCATCTGGAATATACAGCTCAGAGTAGCCCCAGAGCAGGTCCAGTCCCATCAGGCTTCCACATGTGTCTTCTCTTGCATAAGAGAAGATGATCATGGGAAAAGAAGGCTCTTTCCTTCACTGTTTGCAACTTGCCTTTGAGGCCCCACCAGAGTCCTTGTGCAATGGATGCCTTTTCCTTCAGATGTTCTCCTGGAGCAAAGGTGGAGCTGACTGGTGCCATTGAGCCAATCCTGCCCTGCCTGTGTTTGCAGCTGCATCCAAGAGGCTGCCATGAATCATCTATGCTCTTGCAGAAACTCTCTTCACACCCAACCAAGAGCATCCAATTGTTTAGAGAGAAACAGGAGCTTGTGGCCATGGGAGTTTTGGGGAAAAAACAGGCCAAATTAGGCGCTCCAAAGATGACTCTTTTGTGATAGCAAAAAAGAACAGAACAAAGGCTCTGAATGCCATCCCACTATAAGTACCAGAAGGCACTCAAGTTGAGGGATGGCTTGCCTCTGCTTTGTTCCCTCTGTCCCTCCCAGGTTGGATTGAGGAGGATAAACCTGTGCAGCTTTGACACCCACAAGTGGCTACAGGCAACATTTGCACTTTAATTACTTCTTAAGCTTAAATATAAAGTTTAGATTTCTAGTGTCCACTCCTTTTGATTCATCTGTAAGACTCTTCATTTTTAACTCCTATGCACTGCATGTGTTCAAGTGAGCTCACAGCAGAAGAGGGTTGTTGTTTTCCTAAATTTGAATCTTATGAGCCCAAGCCGGAGGAAAATATGGGATTTCACACCCTGCCTTTTTTTCCTTCCTCTCCTTTCAGTTCAGGAGGTGCCTTTTTTTTTAACCATGTGAGTCCACTGAGACTCCAAAACAGCTGACAAGGGTAGTTTCAGGCCAGTCCTATCCCCTGCTCCTGGAGAAGAGATCTGCATGGCAGCCAGTGCTAAGTCCCAGCTACAGAAAGTTATCCAAGGTCAAATTCCTCCATGCTCTGAACTTCCATCTACCCCCCAATGGGGATTAAAGTCTGTCCAGCACCTGGCAGGAGTCACCCCATGTCTGCAGTGTTGCTTAACTTGCAGGCCCCGTTGTGTGCAGTTACTCACCAACTTCAATGGTCACTGTGCTGCTGGAGCTGCTGAACACTGGGACTTGAGGGGCTCTCATAAAGCTCCAGGAGGGCAGGAATGTTTACAGGCATTGCAAACCTGCTTTGCTCCACTTCCATGAGGCCTGATCTCTAACCCCGCTGTGTTCAGGGGCTTAGCACATTTGTACAGTTACTTCCATGCCCATAAAGAGGCAGATCATGATGAAGAGAGATCTGATTGAGGGCTGGGAATCTTTATGTTACTGTAAGTTGCTGTACTTGGGTTGACCTCTGCTTTTTCTTTTTTTTTTTTATGTTTTTCTTTAATATTCTTTAGAACCCCACAGCCACAGGAGCCTAGAGTCATGCAGGTCCTCGTGCACAGCCACAGCTGAGACAACAACTTTGAATATCGTCAAGGCTGCAGGCTGAGCTGGGCTTTGCAAAACCTCAGGTGATCAATCAGGGGTTTTTCAAAACCAGACTGCAAATGAGGAACCATTTGTGCCAGACAAATTATATCAGAGCAGCCACTGGGATGAGGAGGTAGTGAAGAAGGAAGGGGAATAAACAGCACGGGAGTTGGGTAATTTCTAATTAAAGTGAGAATAGAGCCAGTGTTCATCTCAAAAAAGAGAGGTTCTGGGAAGTTCACTGCATCGCATATTCTCAGGCATTCGTCATCTGAAATGTCTTTTAATTGCCACTATTAAATCATATCACAAACATTCTTGTAATTTATCAGTCATAACCTCCTACAAAGGGATTCTTTCATTCAAGCCATTTTCACAGAAATCTTTTCCCCCTGGATCCCAGTCCTGCAACACACTCAGACCGGGAATCTGGAAGTGGAACTTTTTTCTTCTTTTTTTCTAACACAAGTTGTTGCTTTGCAGACAACGTTTCAGTAACGGACTGTGTCCCAGTTTCAACTTCTTTCCTCTTCATCCCACAATATTCAGCTCTTAACAGCTCTCCTTCCTCTTATGGTAAAAGCTGAAATGTAAATAATCAGGATGTCCTAAGTGTCAGGAGCCAGCTGAGTCCTGCTAGCCCAGACCGTGGGTCTCCAACACCCGGCTGCCTTAAACATTTGGCTCAGCCAACAGACTGTATTTATAATGTAAACTCCCCTTGTCAGCTCCTAACTCCTGGCTCCAGTTTTAGAAAATTTAACATATCTGGGGGTTGTATTTTCCCACCACTTAGTCAAGAGCTGAAATTTTTCCTCTCAGAAAATACACTTGTGTGTCAAAGGCCAACAACCAAAAAAATATCAGTAGTTTTGCAGCCTAAATATAGCACAGAACTGAGATCCTGAATTCCTGTGAAAGAGCCAGTGTAAACAGCCATAGTCTGTGCAACCTGGGAGGGGGCTGCACCCGGGGCTTTTTCTTTATGTTATCGTACACCACGGTGCCTGGATGTCCTGGCGTGGGTGAGGAGCCCTTTGTGCTGGGACATCCTGGCCAAAGTCCTTCCCATCTATGGCTTTCATTATCCAGCCTCAGCAAAAGGCTTCAGAGGCACCCCAGCCTGGAGATGCTGTCCTTGCACTGGCTTACACCCACAGGTCGTAAGGGGCTGGTTGGGTGGTCTTGATGCGAAAGCCCCAGGTTCAAGTGCTGCCCTTCAAGTCATATTGCAAGGATAAGCCATGAGGATGATTCCCCTGTGAACACAAATCCAGCCAGAAGGAATTAAGCCTTGGCCCTTTGTTGGGTGCTGGTGATCAACGCTGGCTCCAAGGAATAATCCACTGCCATCATGAGTGGGAGAATGTATAAAAACAAAACGAATCACATACTTACCCATGGATGGTTTAACAAGCACAAACTCATTCCTCTGATCCATCTCATCTTACAGTTCATACATAAATCAAGAAGTTCATACATAAAGTCTTTCCTACCAGTAGCTGGGGGTTACCAGGAGAGATGAATCCATTTGCCCTGCAGAGGTCTAGGTTTGCCCAGGACCATCTTCCACACACTTCACTTTCAGCCTAGGCCAGTGTGTCTCATTTATTAATATACATGGATAATGTCTTAACTATTAGCTGTAGATGGGAAAGACATGATAGCCATTAGAGCTTCCCCTCCCTCTTGCATCAGGCTTGGGAGGGTTGGAATTAAATGAAACCTGGCCAAGGGAAGTGCAGCAGGGAATACAGCATGCATGGTGCTGAAATGGTTTGTGAATGCTCAAGGGTGGGCAGAGCTAATTTCTGTCAAAGCTGATAACGCTGCTTTACCGCATCCCTTTTCATTCCACTAACCCAACTCTCAGTGGATCTCATTATCCTGGAATTCATTCAAGAGTCCCCATCTCCTCTAACAGGGCTCCAGACACCTTGCAGGTCTCCAGAGATTAATTGATATTAATACAGAGTAGTCATAAGTTTTCTCAGTGGGGCGTTTGCTCCCGTGTCTCACAAGTTTGTTGTGTTTCAGGGATGACTATATTTGGATGGCCTCTTGGGATTTCCTCCAAAGGTTTTTTCAAAGGAAAGGTCTTTCCAAATCTTTCTACTCACATGCATCTTTTTGTGGGATGTGCTTTTCTCTTTCATTCTCAGCCACTATTTGCTTTGGTGCAGCCAGGCTGCTGTTTGAGTAGCAGGCATGAGACCAGGGCAGAGTGACAAACCCAAAGGGATGACAAGCTTGCAGCCTTGGAGAGCTGCAGTGCTCTTGAAATACCACATATCTGCCCTCTTACAGATTCAGGCAGACCTGCTTCCCTTCACCTTGCTTTCCAGTATTTTTTGCTCTGCCTGTTCTTGCCAGGAGTTGCACCCTATCTCATGTTCATAAGCAAATTAAAGTGCTTGCAGGTGACACTGCTCCTAACCTCCTCTGAGGCAAAACCCAAATGCAGCTCAGGATGCCAAGTGCTGCTTCATAAGTCCATGGTGTACCCCAGGAGTGAGAGCAGCTGAGTGATTGAGCATTGTAGTGCAGCAGCTGTGGAGCATGGGACCAGCTATTTGAAGACTCCTATATTAGGCATCACTGACCTCATTTTGATCACCCATCAATATGCTCGTCCTTTTATTTCAAAATACCCAGAAAGTCTTCATGCAAAATGAAGCACACTCAGAAAAAATACTCCAAAAGGATTTTGCTGGGTTGTTTGGCAGTTTGGGAAATCTGCAGAATCACTAACATTTGACAGTTTTCATAGCTATTAAAAAAAAAGGGGAGTTTTAAATTAGTACTGTAAGAGCCATGTGGAATCTGGAGTCAGACTGGGACAAAGGTGGATCTCAAATCAGCAGTTGTTCTGTTCTGGACTGGGAGGCTTTTGGGCGGTGGATGAATGCTGGGAAGTGGTGAATAAGCTGCTTCATTTTTGAAGGAAAGGCATGAATAGCAACCTTCATTTAAAAGGAAAAATTTGCCTTGTATCCATTGTCCTGGCCTGAGACAAGGACACTGGGCTCTGCACCCAGCTTTGCCAAGGGCTCTGTAGCATCTTGGGATCTTGCAAGCCCTATGATGCCTGTGTGGCTGTTTCCTCCTCTGTTGTTTGGAATTGCTTTAGGACAATCAGAGTTTGTAAAAGTGCACTTGACAAGAGACTTCAGCCAAGCTACAGAAGCTGCACTGTGCATAATGAACAGCTCTCTTAATGAGAGAGAGCACCATCATTCAGCACCAAATTCATGCAGTCAATGCAGTCATGGGCCTTCATCTTGCAAATGCAAGGGACAGCTTGGGCTGATAGGAACAAAGTTGCTGTGCAGGGCTGAGCCCATAAATCAGGAGGAGAGCTGGATTAACTAGTATGTACAGCAGGACCAGGTGTGGAAACAAGGGTAGGTGTGTTATGTGGTCCTGCTGTGCTGCTTAGACGTTCTTGCACAAGCAAGAAATATCCCCTTTCCCAAGTTCTTTCAAATCCCTTGAACTTGGATTATTGCCAGGAAGCCGAAGGAGCACAGTGAAAATCCAACAAATCTCTCTGTTGTACTTTTCCAGGCAGTGATAATACTGATAAGGGATCTTGTTAGCAAAAAAACCCAAACAAACAAACAAACAAAAAAAAGAATCTTATTTCTTTTCTTTCCCTGTTTTCATAGACCTATTCCTGGTTTCTTTGGGTTTTCCTTCCCTTTCATGAGCCTGAGCATCTGTACCTGAAAGGTGTCATAACCCACCACTAAACAGCTTCACAAGGCAGCCTTAAACAGGTGCTGTTTGACAGCAGAAACTCAAGTCAGGCACCAACCCCAAGTGTTTGCTGAATCAGAATCTTTAATTGTATTCGACAACAAAATCTGTAAGTGAGGAGCAGTGAGAGGACTTGAACAAATTCCCCTTTCTCAAAACACAATATTTACCAGCAAAACATCTAACCCAGGGAATGGACAGAGGAGTGAGGAGTTAGGAGAAGGCACGAAGCTGTGATGCACAGTACCACCTAGTGACAGAGCCTGGCTGCATGAGAAGGGCAACCCCGTGTTTGCAAAGTTCAGAGTCTGTTTCCCCATCCCGTCCTTAATCCGATTTCCCAACTGTGCCACATCTGAGACCATCTCCCACGGTGGAGGGACAGCACCATTCCAGCAGCTGCTGAATTTTCCTTTTTCATGGATTCTTTTTTGCAAAGCAGAGGTTAGATGGACAGGGTTCCTTGTATCCCATCAGAGGCAGCAGTGGGTGCTGTTTTGTTGGCTGTGTGGGGTGTGCAGGTTGGGCTCAGCCGCATCTCCCACTGAATTACCCACGAGGAATTCCTCAGTGCATTGTGCAAATGGGGAAGGGAAAAATACAGGGTCCAGTGAGTAATGCAGCCTTTCAGGGCATCTGAAATGAAAAGAAATGCCACGAACTTGTTCCATTTGTAGAAATGATGTGAAAGAGCAGTGTGACAGGCTCTGCTCAAGAGCAGGCTTGTAACCTTTTCCATTAATTTCTTTTCAAAGAATTGCTTATTGAAGGCTAAGCTGCTTTTTATAAGCCTTAGAGGCTGAGTGTGTCTTTGCCCTTTTTTTATTATTATTGCTGCTCCTCTCCCTTGCTCTCTTTTTAGAGAAAGCAGTTTCTGTACAGTGGTGGTGTTTCTCTGAGAAAAGCCCAGCATAGAGACGGGAATTTTGTCACCTTTTGGCAGAGGTGGGATTGCATACAGCAAAGTGAACTAGAAGAAATCCAGTTCTCTTGAATTTCCCCATATTCCAGCCCACAGATTTACTCATGATCCAAGCAGATGTGCTTAAAAGAATTTGATCCCTTCTCCTCACTAAGGTCACTTCACACACATTCTGGAGCGAGGGCTAAAAGGCTCCGCTCAGTCTCCACGTGTGGGTGACAGAGCAGAGGTGGCTCAGTGTTTGGGGTGCTGTCCTGCAGCTCCTGGGAGGCAGCACAAGAGCACTGCACCTCCCTGCAAGGCCCCACACAAATGCAAGGCTCCTGCACACATTCTGCCTTGAATGTTTGTGGGAATTACAATGGGGCTGGGAGAGCCTGGGGCCACCCTGTGCTCTGTGTTTTGAGCAGACAGGGTGGGTGTGTGTAAGGTTAGAGTTAGGGTCAGGGTTAGGGTTAAGGTTAGGGTAGCCTTTTCATCCTCCTTCCCAGGGAAAGGATATTCAGGCTCTCTCCTTGTCCTCAGCTAAATCTTCCCTAGTTGATGGGCAGACTCTTGCTTGTACACCAAGCAAGCTGAGATGATTTTCTTAAACTGACATCCCTTCCCTGAGTTTCACTAAAGACTGGATGGGAACCCAAACACCAACGCTGCCTTTCTTTCAGTTGCTAAGATCTACTGAATCACTGGACTGCAAAAAAAACAGCACATTTGTTGGGGCCACCAACATGATTTTGTCCTGGAAAAGGTAATGTAAAGCCCCTGAGTGCAGTGATGCCAGCAAGAGCCCCTGCTCACTGCCACCCATGGAATGAGGCCTCTCATGCAGACTGCCATCCCACAGCAAATACAGCATTTCCAGCATGATTCCTACTTAGCTTTCTTATTCTTCTTGAGCTCATTGCTTTTTTTCTTTCCCACAATCCATGATGCTATGTCCAGCTCCTGAGGAGCTCCTGCAGCTGGGTAAACACTCCTGAGTGAATGGGGCTCTTCACAATGGAGCCACCAGGAAATCCAAACACTGTAAAGGCCAGCAATTCAGCAAGGGACATAACCATGTCATTACAACCCAAGCACCAGGAAAACACAAAATTGAGTTGCACCCCAAACAATAGGTTTTCCACCCCACAGGTCTCCAGGAGTGGTTCTTTCCCTCTTGACTTTGTTCAGCCATTCTGCAGAAGGATATTGGGATCTCCCCCCTCCCCACCCAGGATGTTTCAGCTACAGTGGGCTGCACCAGCCCCACTCCCCTTACAGTCTGTGTGGAGATAGGGTGGAGGGATGATAAATGCAGAAATATTAACAGGTTGAATTCTGTCCATGTTTATGCAGGAGTAAATGTGAATTATGACAGTGAGTTTACTGCTGATTTATGCCAACCAGGCTGATGGAGAGCTGGGTCAGGTCAGCTGCTTCCACAGGCAGAGGGTTATATGGGCCTTTAGGCAGCAGGGAGAGGAGCAGAAGTGGAGGAGGCTATTCCATAATGTTTTTCTCTGGCACATGGGAACAGATGTTGGAAATCTAGTGTCATTTACTTCTGTCTGTGCATTTGTGCAGTGGCTTTGTCCACTGTGGTCTCTTCTGGCTCTTGGATTCATTGCTTGGATCCATGCAAGCTCTCTTTCCCTGGGATGTACTAATCATATTTTTTTTTCTGGAATTCAGTTGCATGCAAACCAACTCTCATTAATCTCTGTCCATTGCTTCAAGGCAAACTTCCTTCACTGTAAATTGCAGATTTTACCAGGATCTGACCTTGAACAGAGAAGCCAATATAATACATGCTGATATGGGCAAACTGGCTGTGAGTCTCAAGTGAGCAAACACCGAGCCAAATCCCAAAGTCCAGAATTAGGCAGCTTTATAGTAACTGAGGAGCTGGCTCACTGAGCTATTGGCATACAGGGAAATTAATCATATCCTGCAACAACGTTCACAGGATGTGTTTGATTTATTACTAATCCTGTACACTCTTGCAGCTGCTGATGTGCTGCCAGAGGGTACTGTAATGATGCAGCTGGCACCCCTGTCGTGACAGCCATCAACACAGCCAGTGCCTGCTGTTGGCTCCATCATCCTCAGAGTTTGCTACCTGAGCTGAAAAATCAAGCCCTGGAGCTGAGAGTTTAAGTGTGTCTTCTATATAAATAATAAGAATTTATTATTCTTATACTCTCTTATACAATAAGAATGTATAATGTGCCCAGACCAGGAGAACAGGTGTAAAAAAATAGATATTTCAAAATACTTGAATCTGCAGAACAAAACTGATCTTGGCTCAGCCAGTGTGAGTTTCTATCACCCAGCAGCCCCATGCTGGGCAGTCAGTGGTGGAGGTGTGTGGGAAAGCTGTGCATCACCCTGAGGCTGAAGTGGTTTGTAATCAAGAATGGAAAGACACAGCTACAGCAGCACTGTCTGCCCAAAACACATCTGACCCTCGTGAGATTAGGCCATGGAATGAGGATATGGAAGAAATTAAATTCTCATTCTCTGAGGGTTTCTTGCCTTGTTTCAGTCCTGGGCTTTGCCTGATAAAAGGCATTTCAGATTTTAAAATTCACAACCCAATGTTTGGAAAAATTGAAATATATTGACCATGGCAGTATTTATATTACATGTTTTTCTTAAGCTTTAAAAAAAATTGCAAATTAAAACCTTTTTTTTTTTTTTTTTTTTTTTAAGGAAAGTCAAAATAAATTGTTGTGAATTTTCCCACTTTTTCGCAACCAAATGTGACTTTTTAGCAAAACACAAATTTCCAGGGCTTTTTGCCATGGATACTTCCTCTGCCAAAATACTACTTTCATCAACACCTATCCAGTTTAGCAAAGTAGTCCCTTTGCTCAGGAGCTGGTCATGCAGACAGCATTAAATGTGCCTGCTGACCAGGAAAGGGCTGTGTCCATGCTCACACCAATGGTACCACTGACAAAAGGAGATTAGACTTATTCAGTTCAGCTCACTTCCCATGGAAAAACCTGCCTTGTGCAGAACATGAGTCTGATTTTCAGAGCAAGGGTGATGTGTTTCCAAGGGTAAAAATGAAATGTAAGGTAAGACAGCTTCTGAAGAGGGTCCCACTGAGCTCAAGGTTGCTTCAAAAGACCTTTCTTCTCTAGGATGTGCAGTCATGTCATGAGTTAGGCCTGGCTTTAATTCCTTTAAAATCAGAGATTGAGTGGTAGGGCTGGTTTAAATGCACATAACTCATAGCTGTGGACATCAAGATACAAGGCTTTACCTGTTTTATGAACACTGGGATAGTGTTTTTGCCTGATATCCCTATCTCCTTCCAACCTGGCCAATAAAGCAGGGGAAGCTGGTGCATGGCAGGAGACCCTTGCATCATCTGGAGACCCTTCCCCAGGGCAGGGTCCTCCTCCTCCAGCACAGGCAGGACATCTGTGACCCAGTGTGGGGGACCCTGGGGCAGAGATCCTGGTCAGAGGTGGCCCAGCCTGGCTGTTAATTATCCCACGAGGAAGGGGAACCCGCTGCGTAAATCATGAAACGAGGGCTGTCAGCATCAGAGGGGATTCACACTGGGATGACAGGCATGACCTGCTTTTCATGCTTTCTCTTTTTATTTGGTGACATGCTGTCATTCAGTGAATAATCTGGAGTTTTTCTCTCGGGGCTTTCTCCCTTGTTCCTTCAGCACTGAGGATAACCAAGGTGGGGATGTGGGACAGCAGTGACACAGCTTCAAGTGCCACAACCACAATCTCTTGCAGCTGGGTAACTCTACTCATCCTGGATGCATAAAGTCTTGCTAAATTACAATGGTGCATAATGCACAGCACCCTCAGGACTGCCTTCAAAATTCCTTCAGCATGATCACCTGCTAGCCCTAGTTCTCACTGAAATACATCTGACACTGGAGCAACAAATATAGATCAATTTTGCACATAAACATATGCACATGTATGGGGAAGAGTCCTTAAAGCAAGCAAACTGCCAGCCTTCTTGCAGCAACCTTTGGTTTTATTCTGTGGGCATGTTCAGAGAGGGAAAGGTGGGTTCTGAGTTAGGACATTCCTTGTTGTGCCAGGAGTGGAGATACCAGCCCAAAAAGCCGATTCAAACACTTCCAAAAAGTGGGGTTGGTTTCTCAGCATCTGGGATTCAGCGTTTACTTGCACATCATCCCAAATGAGTTGCATCAAGTTAATGTAACCCTGAGTGCCCATTTGAGCTGAACCAAAATCTCTGTTTGCCTACATGTGACTTTTGGCAAAAGGTCTTTAGGCACTGCACCAGAGCAGCATTAGGCACCAAACACTTTGCATGAGATGTGGCAGCATGTTTAGACATGTGGACACTCAGGCCTGATCTCCCAACCAAAATCTACCATGTTCAGCAGAAACTTGCTTTAATCCCTTCTAGCTCATCAAGCTGTTGATAATTATAAATCATAATTATATTATAATAGTAAGCCATCAATTACTAGAGACTACAGAAAGAGAAATGAAAACATTCTCTAAATTTATGCTGTTGCAAACTGATTTTGACAGACTCTGCTGACAGCACCTTGCATGTGCCATACTGAGCACAGCAGCGGGCTCAGTACAGTTCACTGCCTAAATGGGGGTTGTATTTTTATTTTAGTACCTTGCAGATCTTTAATCCTGTAGAAAAGGAGGCTCAGGGGTGATCTGATCACTCTCTATAACTACCTGAAAGGAGGATGCAGCCAGGTGTGGGTTGGGCTCTTCTCCCAGGCAATAAGTGATAGGAGGAGGGGAGATGGTCTTAAGGTGTGCTAGGGGAGATTCAAGTTGGACAGTGGGAGGAATTCTTCACAGAAAAGGTGATGAGACATTGGAATGGGCTGCCCAGGGAGGTGGTGGTGGAGTCACCATCCTGAAGGTGTTTAAGGAAAGGCTGGATGTGGCACTCAGTGCCCTCAGTGCCAGGTCTGGTTGACAAGGGGGAGCTTGGTCATAGGTTGGACTTAATGATCTCAGAGGCCTTTTCCAGCCTCACTGAGTCTGTGATTCTGTGATTACAGTAGGGTCCAGCAAAAGGTCTGGAGGTTGTAGCACAGGGAGAAATGTGCCCATTCACAAGCATCTTCTGTGCCAACACAGCACCCAAAATGCAGGGCCAGATCCTCCTCCTTGGACAATGCTGGATGCAAAGCAGAAGCAAAAGCACTTTTTGCAGTGATTTTTTTTGCAGCCATCCTTGGGGGTATCATTCCCCAGAAAACCTCAGGTTGCTTTGGGTAGCCAGTGCTTTCCACAGCTACAAGCTCAGGAAGGAGTCAGAGCATCATGGCTGCTCAAAAGAGGCAAAGCCCACGGAAAGCTGGGTTATGTTTATGACTCCAGAGTGGCTGGCATCCTTGAACACCCCTCAGCAATGCTGTAGCCACAATTATGGTCCTTAAGCTGCTGCCAGTAGTGCCAGGGCACTTGGTTGAAGAAGGGAGAAGTGAGACACAAGCCACCTTCTTCCATTCCATTGCTCAAGCTGCCAGTGAGGCACAAGGAGAAAGAGCCCTGTGTGCATGGATACCCATCCACAGGGGCTGTGCAGGGTGCTGGGTTTGTCATATTTATGTAGCTTTAGGCTCTGTTTCAGATGAGGACAGGGGTTTGGGCAGGCCAGCTCCCTGGTGCTGCTCTGTAATTCAGTCTGAGTGCCCCTCATCCCTTGGAGGCAACCAGAGGCTGCTGCAGATTGCACTGGGGGTTGGTCACAACCTTCAGAAAACAATGGAAAAATACACTGTGTCTGCCATCCTTTGTCAAGACACTAAATAACAGCCTGCCAAAGTTGGTGAATATTCCATGGAAGGCACAGGAGGCCATAAAGTGCATGTTTTATCAGTGGCCAGTACAACATTTGCATCTGGCAGAGATCCTGCTCTGCACCCAGAGCCACATGAGTTTTCAGCATTAGCATTGCACTTTGAATGCATTTTTCACCCCATCTCCTCATTTCTAGGGATGCCATTATAAACAGAGGACCTGGTTTTATTATTCAGTAGCAAATCAATCCAGCTATGCTGAGCACAATCCAATTATTGCTTGTAGTTACTGTAGAAGAAGTCATAAATAAATGAGCACAGTATTTAACATTTCAGTCCCACCATAAGCACCCAGACCTTGCTGGCTCTGTGTGAATGGCTTGGTTTAGGGAGGATTTTTGGTAGCCATGGCAGGGCAGCACTGTCAGAAGGCAGGTTGTGGTGCTCCATGAGGGCCCAGACAATTGCAGGATAAATTAGGAGTAAATGCAGGTTATTTTTTTTTCCCAGGAGGGGCCTCTTCCTGCTCCTCTCTGCTCATCCAGTGGGAGCAGAGTGAACTTGTGTCAGTCCATGGGTGCAGGAAAGCCAAGAAAAGGTGCTTTGTGAAACCCCAGACAGCTCCCATGGGGACAGGGCTGAATGCTGGGCTCACTTTCCTTCTCTTACCACCATTCCCAAAGCATCCCAGATGTTTGGTTTTGGGTTTCAAGCCTTATTTTGAGGGGGTTTGGGTTGTTCAGTGGAAATAAAGCATCCTGCAGGTGCTTTATTGTAATCATTACCTCATTAGCACAATGATGTATGAACAGCCACACAAGTACAACAATGCTCAGCTGCAATATAAACACAGTGACTCCTAAACTGATTCATTTAAAAAAGTATTCCTTACATCTGGCTTTCATTTGGGTTGTTTTCTTCCCCCTCTCTTCTCTTCTTTTCCCCCAGACTGCTTTCCTGCTTCTAACTTCAGTTGTCCCAGTTTGTGCCAAGCTGTCACAAGTGCTGCAAGGAGGGAAGGTGTCCCCAGGCAGGCAGCCTGCAGGGACCTGCCACACAGAGCCTGTGTCCATGGCTGTGTCCCTCTCCCTCCCCAGCCAAAACAGCAAGAACTCTGCCCATGCTGGGATAGTGGTGAGGAGGATGCTGGGGTTTAACTTGTGCACTTGTTTATATTCAACTATAGGGTCAAATTAATTATTATTTCTAAGTTATTATTATTATTATTAATAATAATAATAATAGTAATAATAATAATAATAATAATAATAATAATATAATATTTGTTTCTGCCAGGGAGTGTATAAAAATGACATTTGCAATTCTGCACCATCCCTTTATGTGATTTTGTTCCTGGTCACTTGGTAGTGCAGAAATCAGTTTTCTTCAGAACTCTGCCCATGCTGGGATAGTGGTGAGGAGGATGCTGGGGTTTAACTTGTGCACTTGTTTATATTCAACTATAGGGTCAAATTAATTATTATTTCTAAGTTATTATTATTATTATTAATAATAATAATAATAGTAATAATAATAATAATAATAATAATAATAATATAATATTTGTTTCTGCCAGGGAGTGTATAAAAATGACATTTGCAATTCTGCACCATCCCTTTATGTGATTTTGTTCCTGGTCACTTGGTAGTGCAGAAATCAGTTTTCTTCACCAGTTTTGAAAAAAAACAAGTGAAGCATCAAAGCAGGTGGCAGCTTCTTGATTCTGTTTGTCAGAATCAGCAAGCTGTCCTCAGCCATCCAGCAGTTAAAGGATTTTGTTTTGAGGGAATAAAAGGATGAGAGGGAAATGGGGCATTTCCTATGGCTTGCCTTGTTTATTTGCTTGGGCTTGCTTGTTTCTCTGCAAGGGGAAATCAGCAGGAAAAAAAATTTCTAGTGAAAGCCATGAAAAGGGAAGACTTCCAGATTTCCCTCCAGATATTTTGCACAGCCCTACATAAAATTTTTAGTAAGCTGCTACTGAAATCAGCTCCTCTCAAGGGTTGTTCTTTCCTTCCCTGACAGCAATAGAATGGCCTCTTATGGGGTCCACTCTCCAGCTCTGAGTGTTGGCTGTATTTTAGCTGAAATAACCATCTGAAACATTGAGGACTGACATCCTTGTTCTTTGGGGACAGTGTTGTTCTCACTCCCATGGATATAGTGGCATGGAAAGCCCCAAGGACCAAGGAGGTCCTGGTCTCCAGAGCTTTTCCAAGGGGTTGAAAAGCAGAGCAGTGGCTGCTGCACACTGTCCCAGTTGCTCCAGAGAATCAAAGGCTAGAGCACACTGCACACAGATCCAGTGCATCATCCTTAAAAATCTAGTGACATGACTTGAAAAACCTTCCTATTTTTGGTAGGCTGCAGCCCAGAGGCCTGAATTCAGAGGTCATGAGATTTCTCACTTGACTCAGGAAGGGGCAGCAGAAGGCAGCAGATTTCTGTGGACTGGCACAATCCTCAGACTCGACTGCAGGTCTGCACCAGCTCAAAATCTGAGTGTGTGTGCTCTTCCTAGAGGGTTTATTTACTTTGGCCTTGGTGCAAGCACCCAGCCCAGCTCTGGCAGCTGCAGGAACAGTGCTATAAGGGCTCTGGGAATAACCACAGAGGCAACCTATGTGATCACCACTGGAAAAACCCACCATTCACCACCAATTATCACACTCTAGGTCTCAAGAGAGGCCACAATTATTCCCTGCTCCAAGTCTAGAGCAAATCAGCATTTTTCCAGTAATTGCAGTGTAGTAACTATTGTAGATGTTGACTTTTTAATAGCAAACACTGCTCAAGCATTAGATTTACAGCCATGTTAGTTAGCTTTAGTGACTTGGGAATCAATTACCTTGCTGTGGAACATGACCAGAGATTATAGGGTAGCCCATGTAATAATTTACACTGCCATCTAGGAGGGAAACTGTAACTTCAGTGTTTCACACAGACAGACACCCTGTTTGCACAGCAATAATTCCAGTAATAACATCCACAAAAAGGGAAAAGGGGAAAAGCAGTGACTACAAAATAGGGGAGATGTGTGTAGAGAGCACTGAGAGGTGTTGGGAACTTTGCCATTCTCAATTATTTTTCAGAGTGATAATGGTGGTAACATTTAGTTAATGATTGTGTCCTCCCAGTTCAATTCACTTGGGTTGATGCTGCACAGCCCTGCCCAGGAGAAGGCTTGTCCCAGCCCAGGCACTGGGATACAGTCACTGTATTCTGTCATCAGCAGCACAAATCCCAGTGCCAGCCCCCACTGCCTCACTAACAACTTGCCCTCTTGGTTGGTGCCAGCACTGCTGAGTTCCAGGATCAGTTTTTTAGGCAGCCTTTTGCCCATTTTCTGCCCACCTCTCTGCTCCCCAACACTTGTTCCCACACTTGGCTCTTTTATCCCACATGGGGCAGGAAAAACTTGTGCCTATTTCTCCAGGTCCCTCTGCACAAAGAAAACATCTTTCCTTTAACTCCTTTGAAACAAGACCACCCAGGTCAGCTTTTCAGTCTGTGTTTCCAAGCAAGTTATGGAGAAAGAACATTTAATTAATGTTTTTCCTCCTGCAACGAAGTTGCTGCTGTGACCCTTTAACTATTGGCTTTGTTCATCTTTCTCTCATTTATTTCCCATTTATTTCAGTCCTCCCTTCACATGAAGCTGGCAGCTGAGCTTTTGGAAGCATCCAAGTATAGCAGTCCCTTCACAAAACAACAACCAGAGAAATTATATGAAAACTGGCTACTGTCATTATAAAATGAACTAGGACAGTCTTCCATATGCAAATATTCATCACCATATAATAAAAAGTGTATACTAATATATCAGACAATTCCCTTGACTCTAACCAGCAGAGCACACTCCATTTTCAAAATTACTAAGGTTCAAAAATATTAAGACTGCTTTAAAATAATGGAATTAATAAAATGCATAGAGTTGAGCTCTGCTCTCCTTCACCTTCTGGACTCAGCCCAGAAAAGCAGATTTTCAGAAAAATGTCATCTATCATGAGATTTGGCATCCTTGCACTCTCAGACCATAAGGTCACTGTCACTGCAGCAAGGCAGCTGTCTCTGGGAGGAGGAGGAGGGGCAGAAGTGTCTGACTGCAAGCCAGGGGACAAGAAAATCAGCATTGCTCTGAACCAGGAGCCTGAGCTACAGTGGGGAAACAGCATCACTGCCCCTCTGAGATGGTCCAAATCCTACAGGGACCTGTGACCCTACTCCAGCCACCTGCCCATCAGGTGGGGACATCCAAGCCATAGTCCCCAGAGAGCAGCACAGCCCTGCGACCATCCACCGTGGTGGATCCTCAGCAATCCTGTGCAGACAAGGCACAGAGAACCTTTTACCATTGGTTTCCCTTGTTACAGCTTGAATATGCAAAGGATAATGAACAAATGCAGTCAACTGCCAGTGCAGGTGTTTATCCCAATTTTGGAGGTGCAGTCTATTTGTATTTAGTTGCAGTTAATCAGTGATTTCAAACATCAGGAACTGTGGGGTATTTGGGTTTTATTTCCTCTCCTACTCCCATACAGCTTTCCATGAAAATTGCTGCAGAAATTCTTGTTTTGCCTGAAAATATGTGTTTCACTAACCATGACTGTGTTTAAGCCTGTTCAATTGCTTTAATAACAGCCCTTCCAACACACTTAATATGAAAATGCTTTCAATGTACTCAAATTCTTATCAACAGAGTGCAGTCACCATCACTGTGGTCTGCAAAGCCAAACCACAAATATTAGTGAGTTTGTTGTGTAGCTTAATTGCCAGGTATCCTTTCTGACCAATGGAATATGCTTCTATAGCTAATGTGAATAGAAATTTTTACCATATTTTGAATGAAATAAGCCCAAAGAGTCATTGCAAAACAATCACTTTAACAATAGCTGATTTGTGTGTTATGTCTGAAATCTCTATTCACCTCTTCTGGTTTAATGAGTAACACTTCACACTCTTCTTAGGATAGAGAGAAGCATATTATGATCCAACTCAGGTTATAGGTGAAGGTAGAGGGATAATACAAGCTGAAATGTCACTGATAAATAGGTGGGAAAGAACAGATTAAACCATAATCACAACCTTTTCCATCTGAAAAAGGGGCACTTAGTTTTCCTTAGTCTAAAGACTACAACAACACTACAGAACTGCAGAAACTACCATTAAAGTAGCCATCAAGTATTGGGGTTTTGGTAGTTGAGAAGTTCTGTGGAGCTCATCAGTCTTCAGGAACAAAATAACTCCTGTTTCTCACTCCCAGCAGTCAAGATGGTCATGGGGAAAAGGTGCAGCTACAGTGCAAGTCCCACATCTCATCTCTGAGGTAGTGTCAGCCAGGTTACAGATGTTCTCAAAGTGGGGATTAGATGTATAATGATGACTTTTTATGAATCAGCACTGATCCATCCTCTCCTGCAAAAATGGAGCAGGTGATGACAGGCTGAGTGATGAGAGCATTTTTGAAGCCACAGCAACTAGGGTAAGATGTTCACCCTTTCAATGCAGAGGCTCTGTGCTTTGAGACCTCCCTAGGACATATGAATTTCAGTTTCTCTTTAATTTTGGGGGAAAAATATCTACACCACTTATCCTACAGCCTCACAAATGTCTGCAAGGCCTGTCACAGTCATTAGATGAAAGACATAAAGAGTCCTCAAAGAGGCATCAACACTCATCTCTCGTGTCCCAAACAGCAGCAAGCAAGGACTGCTGAGTCCCATCACTGGGACACTTCCAGGCTCTCCTGCCCTTCTCAGGGCTGGTCTTCAGCAGCTCTGGGTCTGTGTGGCCCATGCAATCAAAGTTAGACATCCCAGGGACATCCCAGGTTGGTGCAAACCCTGCAGACCCCAGGATGCTCAGAAACCAGACCACCACTGTGTATGGAGAGGAAATGAGCAGCCTTTCTGAGGTGAACTAATCAAACCCTTCAGTCTCCTTAGCTGAGGGTTAACAGTCCTTGTGGTGACCACCCTGGACAGGGTATCAGGAGAGCTGGGGTTTATCCTGGTGTGCCTCAGTAATGAAAAGGAAATAGTTTTCAGATGAGCAATAGAAGCCCATGCTCCCAAAGACATCAGACAGGCAGCAATCAGCCTCAAGTTAAACAATAAATCAAGTAACACTGAGCCTTTGCTCTAGCAGAGCACCATTATGACTGGTTCTGTATTTATTTAGAAGAGATTAGCCCGTTTTAAATGTTTTCATATTAAATGTAATTTGGGTGTTTGTTATTGACTGGGTCTAAATGCAACCATTATTGGTCAGATAAATATTTTCTGACATGTAAAATCTGTTCATTGCATTTTTATGACATGAGGCCTTACTTGCTCTGAGATTTATTTTCTGTTCCCTTCCTCTCTTTGTGGGGATTGCTTCATAAAGATTAAAAAAAGTGCAAAGTAGAAATCACTGATAAAACTGTCAGAAATGGAGCAGCCTTTGTTAATCACCAATTCATTAGCTGGGGGAAGAAGAGGGGTCTCGAGCCAGCACAAAGGGTTTGGTGTCACAAGGCCTGTGATTTATTCCTAAATCTGTCTCTCCCTCCCTCTCTGTGCCCAATTTGGTAGAGGATCTTACCCAGGTAAATTGATCTCTCTATGACTCCATTTTCCCATCTGTTCAACTGAGGTAATGATCTTGCCTTGCAGAGGTAGTGAAAACTTTCAATAAGAAAAGGTTACCTGAAAAACCACACCTGCATCTGAAATTAGGCTAACCCCTACTAACACCTACAGGAGCTTTCCCTGAATTTTTTTGGTGGGCAAGCAATGGAGTAGAGAAAAACACTTAAAGAAATAAAATAGCATAACCAAAAAGAAACAGAAATTGGAAAGCAAGCTCACAGTACTTTTTATTTCAATTGCTAAAATTGTAATTTTACTGTCACTTTAGTATCTCCTGAGTTCTTCTTTAAAGTTGCAGTTAGGTATTGAAACATTGTCTGGGTGGCTTTTTATTTTTGCTATATTTTTTCAGAAAAATCTTTTCATAATTATTTCAATGCCATTTTGAAATGTTCTCAGGATTTTCTGCAAAATGTGAAATATACAGCTTTTCCAACTGGTGTAAGTTTTGCAATCCTCAGTAGAAGGCAGTGTAAAACTACAAAAAATATTCTTCAAATCTGAAATCATGGGAAGTACAAAGGCTATTTCAGTACAAAAAGCCAAACAAATGAGAATGAGTTTGATTTATTCTTCTGTGCAAAAGAGAGTACTTCATTATATAGCTCAGTGCAAGAAGTACGTGCAGATTTTGCCTAACAGGAGGCACGTTTTTCAGCTTGGCTCTCTCAGCTGATTCATTTGATGTCCTTCACAATTACCTGTGCTGCCTTTTGGCATCAAAGAAGGCTTCTGGCTGACTTTCACCAGCACCAGTCAACTGCAGCATCTGAGGAAAGTGTGGGGGAGAATAATTTTGCCTTTTTCCAGCCTTGTTCTCAGGTTTTTGCCATTCACTCCCCATTTGCTCAGCAGTTCCCCTGCATGGATGAGGTTGTTCACTTGCCTTTGGATGAAAGAGGTTTTCTCTTATTAGTTGCATTTTACTTCTGCCTGCACTGGAGCCATGCTGGTGGTCTGAGAGCATCTCTCCAGGTCTCCCCCAGCCAAAAAGTGCTCTCTGCCAGCACCATGAGCATCTTCTGGAGCTCCTGCTCCTCCCCTGGGGAAAGGCGTCTCCATCTTCCACCACCACCAATCCCTTTTTATGGATGGAAGGGGCCCCTGCCATGTCTGCTCATTTCTGCATTGGTTTGCTTTCAAGCCATTTCAGGTGAAAATGGCAATATTCTGTGAACAGGAAGTTTCTGATGCAGAGCTTTGCTCAGCTCTGAAGAAAAGGGAAGCACATGTCCCCTCTACCCCATGGGAGAAGGGATTTGTGAGGACTTGACCTCCATCAAGGAGGGGAATCCCTCATCCCTTCTATTCCTCCTGCAAGGACAGGCACGGCTCAAAGCACGTTCCATCAGGAAGATTCCCTTCCTTCTTCTTCTCAGTCCCAGACCCAGGTGGGTGCAAAGAGGAAGGAAAACTGCAGGAATGGCTGCTTTCTCCAGCATCACTCCACTGAGTCGTGGGTGACCCCGGGAGGGCTGGTGGCACACCCAGCTGCTCTTTGGTCCCTTATGCACGCTTGAGCTGTTTGCTTTGTTTGGCCTCTTGGATGCCAGGATTACCCAGAGCTAAATGGGACACAGGCGACTTACACGTGACTCCTGTCCCTTTCCACAGCAGCCCCAGGCTGGAGCTGGAGGCAGCAGGCAGGATTTGGCAGCCCAGGGTCATAGCACCAACCAGCTGGAGTTGGCTTGTCCCCACCATCCGTTCCAGCTGCCTCGTGGGGACCGAGCTTTGCTTCCCTGTGTAATAATCCTGCCAGCATGCACTTCCCTGGCCTAATGAAGGGAGGATTTATTGCACCAGCTCTCTGGGAACGTCGAGGTCTGCTTCCTTCCCTCTTCAGCTCTCCGAGATCCTTTAAGTAGAGTCTGTGTGAAAATTAATCAGATGCCCTGCAGGCTTATTTTGTCCAAAGCCAAAGTCCTGCTTCTCCCTTTCCCCCCGCCTTTTGTGCCCCAATTACTTAAGGGATTGTCCTGGAAATTAATGAAAGCATGACATGGGAATAACACGCACAGTTCATCTCAGAAGGGAAGTGTTTCTATGAAAGGCTTAACTAGAAACATCTCGTGGTTCACCCAGTGAACCTGGAGACCTTCCCAGTTGGAAGCACGCTGTGCCAGGACAGTTGGTGTTGCATGTGCCCTGTCTCCCATGGTTTACTGGTCCAGACTCAGTCATGAGTCAGGTCCTGCTCTGAGCAATTGCATTTTACCTTTTTGAATGAGATCCCTGTGGTTTCCACCTGGTTTCCAAAGTCCTCAGCACAAATTGTCACAAGGTCACAACTCATCAAAACCTGTTACAGAAGAAAACAAAGTGATGGGGACAGGCTTGGTGGTGGTACACGTAACCCTCCATCTCTTTTTTGCTGGCCCTGGTCCATGGAAGGGGGTGAGGGCAGCCTGGTGGCTTGGGTGACCAGCTGGGTCACATCAGTCTTTTCTACCTCCTGATATTGAGGCCTATTCAGTGTGTGGAGGATACAGATTGTTTCAGATTAAAAGAGGTGACACCATTGCTTCTTCTCCAGCCAAATTACATCAGAGCTCATGAGCAGTAAGACCGTGAATTTCAGAGGGACCACGTGAATTAACTCACAGGGTAACCTGACATTTCATTTTCTAGGTCTGGCTGACCCTTGTCATGGCTACAATAAGTCAGCTGCATTGATTTACAGTGAAATTTGTATGCCTAACAGCTTATATCCTCTCTGGAAATGGATTTCAGCTCCCAAGTTACTCAGGCCCATGTTGCTTTTTAAGTTTTGAGGCTTTTTAATCTTTTACTGCCACTCAAATATTATGAGTTAAGAGTCGTGCAATCAATGAGAGTTAGTCCATTGAACACCTCCCACAGGGGGGCAGGCAGTTAGACACCTTCAGCAAATCCTGAATGTTCTTTGAAAGCATTTTCCTCACCTTCCATGGGTTTCAGATGTACCATATGGGGGAAATGGCATTGACTTCTGTAAAGCACTGCACCTCTTACAGATGCAAATCATGGAGTAAGTGTGAATATTACTTCATGACACGACATCTCCAGCCCGTTAGTGCTAATTAATGCAGTTCTGGGGGTAGACAGCACTCATTAAGCTTTTCTGAAACTACTAGAAATGTTCATGTAACAGCTCACACATTCTGATGGCACCCACAGTCCTATCACCACATTCCCTGTAAAGTATTTTGGTTCTTTCA
Source organism: Peucedramus taeniatus (assembly GCA_013400575.1). Lineage (NCBI taxonomy): Eukaryota > Metazoa > Chordata > Aves > Passeriformes > Fringillidae > Peucedramus > Peucedramus taeniatus. Next base: position 160,780 of record WBNO01025929.1, on the reverse strand, counting down.
TCTTTGCTAACGAGAGTGGGAATGAATTGTCAACAGCAATTCTCCAGCACAAGGCCATGGTGTTTCCTCCTGGCTTTATTATCAGGAACCAAGACAAAGGAATCAGCATGTTTTTATTGTGGCACAGAGGCATCTGCTTGCTGGAAGCTGGATTTTGTGTATGTCAAAGTTAAATATATGGGTTGCTGTTCTGTTTTTGGGATTTGCCATTATAGGAAACAGCTTGGAAGAAGTGCAGCCATTCCTTGCTTCTAATCATTGCAATGACAGCAGCTCTGCTGCCTCCAGACTGGATGTTTGCTACCAGGGTGTATTGTTTGGGTAGTGCCAGCTCCAGAGACTTTGTGAGATTATGGAATTTCCTTGAAGAAAAGGACTTTTGCTGCTAATGCTGCTGCTCAATTATAACTAGGAAATTTAGAGAGGAGTGAATGAGATGGATGACTTTTTTACCAGGGAAGTAACCCAAATCTGGCCAGTTTTTCTAGGAAAGAAGGCTGCAATGAATAAATGAGAGGAGTTGAGGCAAAATCCTTGTTCAGTTCTGGGGTAAAACCACTCTTTCTGGTTGAGTAATCATAATCAGCTTTTGGCAAGGACAATACTCCACTGTCTTTCCACATTATAAGAAACAGTTCCCATTTCTAAGTTCTTAACTGCTAACTCCATCAGGTACCTAGAGGATGTTATCTTCACTTAGACAAGCAACTTATTTTTATTACAAATGCTGCTTCATGAATTAGAGGATAAAGGAAATGTAGCAGGAATATCTCCCACCATTGCAGGAAATGTTAACACATCCTTTTGGGTAAGTGTTGCTCATGGGGCCTTGGATGGGTAGGAGAGGTCATCTCCTTAAAAGGGTATGAGGAAGATGAAGCTTTAGGTTTCACAGATATGAGGGTCCACTGCTCTTTGGGCACACCCCACTGTAACATGTGGCATGAATAAAGATGCTCTCTTGCTGTCTCCAAAGTATTCCAAAACCCATGCCTGTTTTGTGCCAAGGGAAGAGACTGGACTGTTGTAGAGAGCTGGCAATTTCAAGCTAAGTGTAATGAAACTCCCTACACCTGCTCTGAAAGCTGAATAATAAAAATTTGGGCAGAGGAAACTTTATTTTCCAGTATTTGCTGCTAAGCATGAAGCAAATTACTTTCCAATTAGGGGCTTCCAATCTGTACTGCTGCTTATTTAACCTACCAAGAGAGCTCTTTTTTTCACCAGGTGAATAAAGCTGCCCCTCATCCTGGATCTGTTTGGAGGCAGATCCTGCCAGGAGAGTTACCTAGAAGGGCAATGTGTGCCACAGAGCACAGGGTGGGGAAACTGCCTTGAGGCTTTGCTAGCTGAAGGATCATCCTACCCCAAGGGTAAAGTCCAAGGCTTTGGCACACTCCTTGAGAGCAACAAGCACAGCAGGCACCTGTATGGTGAGTGCACCTTTGAAGCAGCTTCACCTCCTATTTCAGTCAAAATCCACGTGGGAAGGTGATTTTTCCTTGCTGGTTCTAATCAGGGTCAGGACTGAATCTCTGATGGGGTTCATGCTCTTCTTCAGCACTGCAGACAGAACCTGCTTGAGATATGTTGTGTTCTCTGCTGAAGGAAAGAGCAGAACAGCATTTGGGAGGCACCTTGAAGTTTTACCTTTTTCTGAAATCAGGAGGTTTAAAATTCCAGGAATTTTTGCAATTTGTGTTCTGGTGGTTTGCCCCTCAGCATTCCTTCAGCAGTTGGATGTGCATGTGGATTAGATGAACCCATAAAACCAGAATCTTTACCCTTGCAATGGAGCCATGAACAGCCTGCATTTCCTAGAGCAGGGATGGACACTTTTGCTGCTTCTTGCCCTCTGTCCTGCCCTTGGGATCACCTCCAGAGCAGAGCTGGGCCACCTTAGCTGCTTGGTCTTAACCCTTGGCAGCCAGAGGTCAGAACTGCCTCAATATTGATCCCCTTAACCAAAGCCATCCCCTTGGGTGGAGTGAGCTGGATGGGTGAGCCTGCCTGGGGCTGCATACACAGCTCTGTGTTCATGCCTGTGCCCTTAAAAACAGAACAGGGAACTGTGCTCGTGCTCCAGCATCTGATTCTTGCATCCAGAAGGACACTGCAGCCCACTGGCCCCATTATGTCCAGAGAGTACATAAAGACTCATGGTCTTGACTTTGAGTCTGACAGCAAATCAAACCCAGCAACACCCCCAGTTAAAATGAGACATTCTGCTCCTTCACCACCACCATGTCAGGAGAGTGACTTTGTCATCTTCCTGTGGGGCAAAGAAGGAAATTTCCTGTATCCCATGTAAGCTCCAGATCCACCCTCACCATGAGCATCCTCGTGGTGGCATGAATGCCAGCTGAAAAGAAATGAAGAAAAGTGCTCACCTCCACACCTCCCCTCCCAAAGCAAACCTCTTCCCAGCCAGTCTGTTCCAGAGCATGGCACAGCAGCTGCCTCTGGTTTTTACCCAGTGAGAATAACCCCAGCCCCAGAGAGAAAATCCTGATGGAGGGGCAAAGCAGTAGAACAAGCCTGAGCTTTAACCACAGGTGTGGTTGCTTCATGATGTGGGTGCTTCATGCTGTGCAGTTTTAAATCAATAAATCAGCACTTTTTGGAGGCCCACACATACTGTCTTTCTTGACTGATCTAATTCTTTAATAGTGACACCCTTGCATGAGGGTTACTCTACAGCAATGTGCAGAGATGTTCTATTGCTGGGCAGCATCCCCACTCTTTTACACCATCACAAGCTGCACCCTTCACCCAGCCAGGAACAGGGGGAAAAATCACCAGGACGGAGGCTGCCCTATTTTCCAGGGCTTCAGCCTGGCAGGAGCTGCTCTGTCTGCAGCCCCACGGGTGCTTGGGGCCCGGGGCTCTGCTCGGAGCATCCCCGCTGCTCTCGCCCCTCTCCGTTATCATTTCAAGGTGTGCACGCGTGGCCAGGGGGGTGAATGCCGCCGCCCCGCACCCTTTCCCTCCTTTTCATCCCTTCATTCCCAGAGGCGAGGGGCAGCCCAGATGTTGGCAGGCCCGAGCCAGGTTCATCTGTTTCACATGACCCAGCGCCAACTGCTGCTCGCTGCCCTCCTCCCTCCTCCCTCCTCTCCCCCCCCCCTCCTCCTCCTCCTCCTCCTCCTCCTCCCTCCCCGGCTCCAGCCTCGCAGCCTCGCAGCGCGGCAGCGGCCGCGCAGGAGCCGGGGGCCGGCAGGCGGGGAAAGGGAAGAAGAAGGGGGAAAGGAGGGTTCCGGCATCCCGGCAGGGAGGATGGGACGGCGCTAGGAGCGGCCGGGAGCGGAGGGAAGGGCCGCGCATCCCGCGCACCCCGCGGCGGAGAGGCGGCGATGGATGCGGGGCGGTAGAGCCGCGGCCTGGAGACGCCGTGCGGCGGGGATGCGCTCGTCCCGGGCTCGGAGCTGAGGGGCCGCCGGGGCCGCCGAGGCAGCGGGAGAAGGTAACGGGGTCTTTGTCTGCGGAGGGGAGGCGAGGCGAGGCNCCCCCGGGGAAAGCCCAGCCGCAGTGTGCGGGCTGCTCCACGCCCCCTCCCTCCATTTACCTCAAACGGAGAGAAATGTGGGCAGCAGCTGCTTTGCCTGTCCTTTCCAAAAAAAAAAAAAAATCCCCAACCCCAACCCCTTGGATTCGGTGGGCGAGTAACGGAGCCGAGCGCGGCGGCTGGGGAAGGAGACGGTGTGTGGGGGGAGAGAAGCCGGTGCTGTGATTCCTTCCCCCCTTCCCAAGCAATCCTGGCTGCCTGTCCCCACTGACTGCCAAGATGGACTGCTCCTTCCCTTCCCAAATGGCTGCAGCAAGTTTAATGCAGAGCCGGGGGCTTCGCTAAGGGGAAAGCCCCCGGCTTGTTTTTCCTTTCCCATGTGCACCTTTTCCTGAGTGGGGAATAGAAAAGTTGCTCCAGATTCAGGGCTAGAAAAGACAAATGTACAGCTCTGCTTCCAAACTGTGCCTGTATGGGAGTGCATCTGCACGCCTTGCAGGCTGGCTCCGCGTAAGGAGGGCTCTTGGCCGCTTTGTTACCCGCTGGCTGCTGCGGAGGGCAGCAGAAAAGTTGTTTCAAACCTCTCTATAAAATTTCCAGGAGAGACAATTGTTTCTAATAATAGCCCTGGCAGCGGTTTAGCAATACAGCACACACAGATGCGGAGCTATCTAGCAAATCTCTCCCAGGCAAGTCAGGTCGCTGGGAAAGCTGAACTCCCAGCTTGTCGGTTTGGTTTGGGATTTTAAAACGTTGTCCTGAACAAAAACGCCGGCACCGCTCGCCCTTTCCACCGGCGAAGGGGGTGTGGTGCCTGTGCCGGCGCGCTGCACTTCACGGGCTCGGCTGAACCGGGCTCTCCCCGTGCCGGGGTATCGGGGGAGGCTGGATCCTGGCCCAGGATGACACCCGTGCCTGGGTGTCGGGGTGTCTCGGACCCGCTTCCCTCCAGATTGGTACCCGGGGTCTGACGCGCATCCCCCACCCATGCATGGAGGGTGTGTTACGGGCGTGGGTGTCTGTGCCATCTTCCCTGCCTAGAATTGCCTGCCGGGCACCAGAGAATTCCCGATGGAGCTAAACCCTTCAGGCTGGTCCCTTTCTCCTTGGGGTGGTGGCAGAGGGCCGCCGGAGGGCTGCACTCACTTGGACCACGCTGCTGAACCTGGCCGGGCTCGGCTTGGTGGCTCAGAGCTGCTTGGCTCAGACCTGCCTGGCACGAGTTACAGGTAGCCTGTTCTCTTCCAAATATTAATATTTGGGAGGTGGTTTTAAGCATCGGTGCCAGGCAGGTATGTGCCACGCTCTGCAGGAGGGCGAGCTGCTCGTGGGGTGGTTTCTGCAGCCCAGCTGTGCTGCTGAGCAAGGGGGCTGTGGCACAAGCATGAGGAGGTAAGGATTTGTTGCTTCTTGGTACAAGAGGGGGTATTTTGAAGGGTCTTCAGCTCGGTACCACCTTGTGCTGCTGCTAAGGTCAGCTGTGTCCCTCAGAGGACCAAACAGGCTGAAGGAGTTGGCATTGCTCGTCCATCATGCTGTGTGATCAGTTTCCACAGAAGGGAGAAGTGCACCAGTGGAGCATGGCATGTGGATTTATGCACGTGGAAAATGAACATTTTGTTCTTAAGTGAATTTTTGTTCTAAATTCCTGGGCTAAAAATATGGGATCTCTGCTGTTATTTGAGCATAGATGCACCAGTGAGCCACCCACAACCCTTTTGGGCAAGCTACTCTTGTTTCCTTGTAGACTATTTCTGGTGGTCCTCTTGTTGCATGTCTGAACTGGTTATTGCATTAAAAATGCAACTTAATATTTGATGATACCTGTGGTCACAGCATTGGGTTGCTCGGGGCCCTACAGCAATGCAGCATCACTTGGTGCAGAGAGATCCTGTCAAACTCTAGCCAGGTCAAGAGCTTCAGCTAGTGCACTGGGTGTTTTTAAGAGGGACATAAGAGTGGGGAAAGACCTCCCAAGTCATGGAACCTAGTCCCAGACATCACAGGTAATTACAGTGGTACATATTCCCTTTGTTGCTACTGTTACTGTGTGAGCAATAGCAGAAGGCTTGAATCAGTTTTGAGTGCAACTTATCAGCCATGCCAAAAAGTAAAACTGCAGGTGTGGATGAAGGAGAAAATGCTTTATTAAGGAGAATCCTAAAGAGTCTGGGGAGTCACTGAAGTCTCAAGCTGCAATCTGTTAGGACTGTGAAGGAAGGGTCATGCATTGAAAGAGGGATGACACGTGGGGAAGGTATTAAGGAGTGTGTTGATCCAGCATTAGACAAATTTGGGGTCAGGGCTTAGTGGTGTCCCCTGAAGATGCAGAAGGGCTCTGTATGACCCACTTCTTGTGAGCTGGATCACTGGGAAAAGCAAAGGCTGCTGTGATGCACAGGGCCACACGTAGGCTCAGCTCTCAGGAAACTTGGGTGTCTTTTACTCAACACTCTCCGTGTTTGAGGAAATCAAGGTTTCTGGTTCTCTGAGCTGCACCCAGAATCGGCATCCCACAGATGTCCATCTCTTGGGAAGCTGGGGGGATGTGCCATGGGATCAGCCATAGGAGCAGGTAACTGTGGCTCCCTGGGAGCCCCATGCTTCATCACAGGCTGGGGTGCACAGCTGGCTCCCAAGGTCACTCAGCAATGCCCATCTCCAGTCATCCTTGCTGGCTTGCTCCTTCCAGCAGCTGGAGGAGAGAATTGCCCTGCAGCCCCAGTGCAAGCAGAGCACAGCAGCCCAGCAGGCAGCAAGGTCTGACAAGGTTAAGTTGTGCTGGAATTCCTTACAAGCCTCCTTCAGCTCTAAATCTCAGGTTGTCCCAGACTCTCTCAGGTTCCCTAAGCCAGCATTGCCCAGCATGACCTCAGGGACCACTGCAACTGACAACATCCACTGATATTTCTTCTGCTCCCAAACTTATAAAAACTTAATTCCTAGCCCTCCTGTAAATCTCAGTATGTGCCATGTCCTAGAAAACCACAATTTTGAGAGGCTGCACAATGAGTTGGAGCCCCTGTCTTCTTTTCTGGAGATGAACCTTGTCAAGGACCAAAAATGACTTTGATTGCTTTTCTCTCTGATCTGACACTGAGAAGGGATCCCAGACAGATATTTGATCAGTCCTGAGCTTCTGGGAACACTTTCATGTTGATGAATCACAAGCACACAAGTTTTGATCCTGTCTCCTCTGCTCCAAGTCACCTTTGCACTCCACCTGCTCACGAGTCGATGTCAGCCTGAAGGTTTTCTCCTTGCCTGTGTTTGGCTCTAGTAGGCTGACTGCCAAAAAAAGTAGAAGACCTTGATGTACCTCCTCTTCCCAGGGCATCTCTGCTTCATGGCTGTGTGATACTCCTCTGAGGCCCCAAGTCTGGTGCCAGATACCCTGGGTGCCTCTCTGGGGGGTGAGGAGGGACTTCAGCCCTTGCCCAGCCTTAAAGTGGGAGGAGGCCAGAGGAGCTGGGGCCATCTGATCTCCAGTGCCACCAACAATGTTCTTGTTCACAACCCACTTTGCTCCTTTCCTAACAGATAGACAATACTTCTGCTTTTGTCCTGAGCTTCTCTGTGACATTTCCATGTGGTGTGGAGCAGTTGCTGTGGCCCCACTCTCAAGAAAAGCTCACTAGTGGGTAGCTAAATGATCTTTTCACCTTCTGCCTGCACTGGTGGGATGAGGTGTGATTTAGTGTAGTAATCTTTGGGAAAAGTCATTGAGGCAAAAAAAAAGGTTGGCAAGTTGACATTTTGTTACTTAAATTCACTGTAAAAAGGTCCAGTGAAAATCTCCTGGAAAGCTGCAAACCAAAGAGAGGTTGGTATTCCCATTTTGGCTAGAGAAATCCTTTTGTATGTACACTTCCACACGTAACGCCTAACATTTTGACAATGGCTGTTGGGCTTGCCAACCCACTAGGCTCAGGCTCTAGTGTTTAGATTATTTATTTATTTTTCTTCTTAGAAGTCTCCAGATCTCCCAATCAAAATAAACCCACCCTTGTTTGGGTTTCCTGGCCGTGTGGGATTGAACGTGGCTGCAGCTGTACCACACATGCTGCAAGCACTGCTGGCATCCCCTCCTTCCCAGCTGAAATGTTTTGTGCAGGGAAGTGCTTTGCAGATAGTGGAGCAGCCACGGGCTGACCCTGGGTTTATGCAGGACAGGCAGGGGATGGAAAGCTCCTGCATCAAGTGAGCAGCTTGAAAAGGCAGCACAAAATCTGAAGCTGAAACGTGGCACCTGTCCTAGAGAGAGGAGTGTGGATTGAGCTTTTTCCACATTTAAACAAGGTTTTGTCCTTGCTGTGCATGGGGAATGCCTCTCTGGCTACCCCCACCCAGGGTTTTGTGCAGACACCCATCATCCCAACACGTGGCTGCCACGTGTGGGCTCACACACTCATTTCCTGGTGAAATGGGGCACACAAGGGGACAGGGATGATTTAGGGGATGTGTAATCAAACACAGTGCTTCCTTTGTGCACACACACATCCTCCCCCAGCGTGGAAGCGTGCTGGAAAATAAATTTGGAAGGTGACTTCCACCGTCTTCTGCAATTCTGAACTGCAAAATCCAAAAGAGAAAAAAGTTATATCTGAAGTGGCCTGGGCTCCCTGGGCTGCTTTGCATCCCTGCTGGGGTGGTTATGCAGTCAATGAAGGTGTCACCTGGGCTTGTGCTGCAGGAGGTGGTGGGAATTGGGAAAAGGGACTTGTTCTTCACCAAGACCAGGGAGAACTGCCAGGATGCACTGAGTCTGCTTTTCCTGTGTGTTGCACCATGGAATGTGCCTTCTGGAGTGCTGATGGCAGTTCTGAGGGAAATCTGCAGATCCAACAGTGCTGGACTGTGTCCTCACTTTCTCAGTCCCCTGTCACAGGCACAGCTGATTGTGTGCATGGCAGAAGGCTGCTCCAAAATGGATATTGAATCTATTGAATGCTGGGAGCTTAGGGCTCAAGGGTATCAGATCCAGCTGCTGAGTTTGCAGACATTGCATCAGGCTGTTCCCTCTTCTCTTCCCATCCTTAACTCTTCTGCATCGATTCTTCATAGTACCAAAGAGTTGCTGAGCTTAGTTCCAGAAAGGAACATCCTTTCCTGGCTCTTAAAAAGCAGAGGCATATGGTAAAAAACAGGTTTGTGTTGAAGTGTTTATTTATTTGAGGTCTCTCCTATGCAGAGGTTACAGACTGTCCATATTTAGTATGTCATGAGATGCCCTGATGCAGAGATGACCTGGTCTTGCTGCACCAATAGCCAGAGAACTCTCAATACAGGTGATGCTGTATCCTGGCATTAGTCAGGCTGTGAGTGGGGTATAAAAGCACAGTCTGTGTCCTGAAAGTAGTTTTCCTTGCTTGAGCCCCAAGTGGGGCTAGTCTGAGCTCTAGTCCTCACCACAAACACAAGTGTTCAGCATCAGGGGCTGTCAGGACTGGACAAAGCAGGTTGGACCCCTTCATACCCCTCATCCAGGGTGTGCAGGCAGAGCCCATGGGAGATGTCCCAGCCCTGCAGCTCTGCCCCACTCAGCAATGGGCACTCAGGAGCAAAGTGGGAGCAGAGAGCATCAAACCAGACTTCTGCAAGCAGGACTGGTTCCTGAAAACACCTGCATCTCTGAGGATGAGTCATCTGCTTGTCATCTGAATGTGCTCTGCATCTCACCCCGTCCTGCCTGTGAAACCCAGCTCTGGGGGATGATGCCCACCCTGCACTGACCCTGTCAGCTGCTGCTGCTCAGGCAGAACTGCTGGCAGCTGCCCAGCCTGGGCACAGCCACAGCCCTGGCTCTCGACATCAAGTGTGTGTCAGACCTGCTGATTAGCAGTGGCTGGAAACAACCCGGTGACATATTTTCCCACTGGAAGCATATCAGTTGATGGAGTGTTATTCAAAACAAGAAGGGAAAGAAAAAAAAAAAAAAAAACAAGTTCTGTACACATTAACATTTCGCCTTTTTTTTTTTCTCCCTTTCACATCTGGAATGACTTTTGTAAGTGTGTTTTCTATTATGTGTTATATATAACACTGCTCAGTGCTCTCCATTGACCTGCTCTGTTACAGTACCTGAGTGATGCAGTGCCCAGTGCCTTGGCTCCATTGATCAGGCCAGCACCACTCACACCTCCCAAGGCTTAGTGATACAGTAGGTGCAAAACACTCAATGAGCACTAAAAGGACACTTCAAGCCATAAATCTTCATTTGTCCTTTAAAAATATTTCACACATACTATCACTGCCACTGCCTTGGGTCACTTTGGTCATCTTCCTATGAACCCACATTGATTTTTTTTTTCCCTCTGGCAAATCACATTAGTTTCAATAGCAAATAAATTGTCCTGTTTTCTTCTATAACTAAACGAAACCTCCTGTGAATGTGTTCCCAGAAGACTTGGATGCTCTCATGTAATTACACCCTGTCTGCATGCACAAACAAGTGATATCTGGAACATTCTGCTGAAAGTATGCCACGTTTCAAGTGTGAAACTGTACAAAAAATTTAAATTTTATGTGTGTTTACAAAGAATTTAACACGTCAGGTGTAGGAGAGATTAACAGACATGATAACATCTTTGGGAAAAATAATAATAATCATCATCATCATCATCTATTGCCATGTACTTTATTGCCACATGGTCATTATCCTATGATGACTCACAGTGCTTGCTGCAGAGTATAGTAGGGAATGAACCAGAAGGTGACCAGGAGTCCCCACAAAGAAGTTGATATGACTTATAAAAAGCTTCAAGTCCCTCATTGGTAAAGGATTTCCCTCATAAATAATTTAGATCATTTTCCCTTAGATCCTGCTGTGTCCTTTGTGCATAGCAGAGTGAATACAGAGCTCTTCCAGGGGAAGCAAGACCCTTCCAAGGCATATCTTGGTTTTCTTGAAGCACAGCTATGCTCAAAAGTTGATGAAGCACCCAGGACCACTCTGTTTGTCCTTGTGCAAAGACATCAGAGATCCTTTATCCTCTTTCCCTCTGGGCCTCCCTTTTTAGCTCTGCTGCTGGTATTTATTTCTTTGGGCTGCATTAGGGACTGGCAACCCAGATGATGGATCACAGTTCTCGTATGCAATGTGCAAACATGGGACAAAACTGCAGAACTTGCCTTAGAGGGATTATTATCCAGAAAATAAGTTCACCCTGGGGGAAATAAAAAAGAAAAGATCACCAAATAAAGATGTTCACAGAGTTTGGCTGAGCTGAGTTGGATCAGGAGAAGTTTATGTACAGGGCAAGTTATTTTGGGTGTTGACTGGGAAGTTGGCAGCAAGGAAGATTGTCTACCTGTTGTCTTATTAACAGAGGTATGAGGGGGACTGGTTTTTGCAATGTTTCTTTTTTCTTGTGATAGTGGCAGGTTTTCAGTCTTTGGGCATTCCTTTGGCATGCAGAGATGTAGCATAATCTGGATGAATAGTCCCAAGGTCTGTAAAGTGGGATGAGGCTGTGGGCTGCCCTTGCCACTCCCACTTCCCATAGGATGCAACCCTTTGGCTGTAGTGGTTTCATATGGATCAAGTGGTTTCACCAGATCTAAAGATGCCCTAAATATGAACAGCTCATCATCTGCTCTGTAAGAAGTGATGGAATTCTGAGCAGGACTGCAGCTCTTCCTCTCTCACCAGGGCTTGGTGTTGGCTCCAGGCAGGAGCTGATACACCAGGTCTATGAGGCTGTGCAGGGCAGTCTGTTGGGAGAGGATGGAAGCTCCATCCCCTGACTCATTTAAAACTCATCTGCCTGACAGTGCTGCCAGCAGGGAAGAGCCCCAAGCTGGTGGGAGGAGGAGCAGCTGGGCTGCCTCCTTTTGCACTATAATTTATTTATTATTTATTTCTTTACCCATTGGTGGGTGCAGCCAGCTTGCTGCACGTGCAGGAAGGCTGCAGGAGCAAAATGGACTTCCCAAGTAAAAGTGGAGGAGACAGATTTGTCTCCTAGATTGGAATCTACAAGATCCCAATTTGAGGCAAAGTTTTAACAACTCTGGCATGTTCTTGACCTGAAAATGCTGGTCCTGAAGCAGGTGACCATGTTGAACCACCTGCACAACTGAGCAGATGAGTCAAGGTTTATCAAAACACACTTGTGCTGTGCGCAGAAGGTGTTTCAAATCCGTAAGGTTTAAGACATCTGTGACCAGTGAATACTCTAGACTAAAAATAATAAATAATACTGAAGACTGTGTAACCTCCCTGTGGTCAGCCTCAGCTCCAGAGCTCAGAGGATGCTCTGACCAACCATATCAAAACTCCTACACTCTCCACTCCTGCCTTGTAAATAGTGGGGATAATTCTTGGAAGCTGGTATATTTTTATACTGGCAAATGGTTTATTTCCTTGCCAAGAAAGCAAAGGGAAAGAGTTACAGGGGCAAAGGAGTCAAACATAGTAAAAAGTCTGCATTGGGAATGCCCTCTCCTCCTGCCTCAACATCAGAGGGCAGGGAGGGTGCAAGAATTTCTGCTTCCCTTTGTATTTGAACAGATTTAGATCTGTATTATTTTCAAGAAAGAAAACAATACGTGACCTAAACCAGCACAGCCTCCATTCTAGTGAGGAAGCCGGTCTGTCCAGGAAAGGACTTTCTTATCTCAGGATATAACTGAAATCAGGCCAGCCGTGCTCAGAGCAGTAATTTAGGCATCTGCTGGGTAATGCCCTGCTCAGTTTAGAACGTGCTGTTGGAATTAGATTTCATTCTGACTACACGGCTCAAGTACCAAGTGTTTCGAGGTTAAGACGCGGCATTCCCGGCTTTAAAGTTCGCCTGAGAGTTATTGCTTGATGTTGTAAATGGACTTAAGGACCGTAGGAGACGGTTTTTCATTTCAGCCCTGATACAGTAAGCCACTTAAACACTTGCTTATGTCACACTGAAATAAAGGGGATTTATGGACACAGCTATGGGCTTTGCTGAATCAGAGCATTTTTGCTGAGTGCTGTTTAGGGGGAGCATGAAAAATAACCTGTGCAGATGTCCCTGGGAGATGCCGAGCCCGAGCAAGGCTGGAAAGCACTGTGTGGAGGAAGCAAGGAGCCCCTGGGCAGGCCAGGAATTCTTTTGTCAGCTCCTAAGACAAAACAGGGAAGTCACCAGGTCACTCAGCCTGTAGCTCGCCTTAGTTTTAGTCCCATCGCTCCGTGCCGGCGTCCACACAATGGCTGGGTCGCGCCATCCGTTCGAGTGGTGCTTCCGACGGGTGACACCGCGGCTGACATCGTCCCACCTCCCTTCTCAAGGAGGACTCTTGCTCTCTAATTACTGAAGCTGTTCTCCTCTCTCCTGACAAATGAGCGTTTGCAGAAATCGTTGCATCACTTGATGCAACCCCTCTGGAACACGTCCCTGTGCAGATCCCCCCTGCAGTAGGTAATGTCAAGCACAACTCCCTTCATGCGGGGTAGGAGAGGATTTTAAGACCTCTATCTGCAACCATGGTTTTGACAATTTTGCCTCCGTTCACTAATCCATTGGAAAGGACATTAATTTTTCAAGGAGTGGGATAAAAAAGCTCGCAGGGAAAGCCAAAGGCCTCGCACGCGATACATTCCTCTGGTGCTATCAAACCTGTGGGAGGTGCATCATTGGCAGCTTCTGTTTTCTGGCCAGTCAATCCAGCTATGGACTCTGTGTGTATTTCACAGAGCCTCAAAGCACTTCCATAACAGGGAAACCCACACTGCTTTAGAAGGTGAAGTCTGGTTATGCATCAGCCATTGGCTACTTCTCTTCATATCACCATCGTCCATTTCTACAGCATATTTCTGTGGCCTTTCTTCTCAGCTTCAAAGCTCCATTTGCCACCAAGTTCCCTTGAAATGGAATACTTAAAAGGTTGTTCCAGTTTATTTGAATATGCAACATCTTGGTTTTCTTACCAAAGTACTGCTAGAAGGTGACAAATGCCTGAGAATACAGCTAGGATACCCTTCCCAGGGGAAAAAACAACTGGCTTACAGCTAACCTCTCCTGCTCCAGAGTACCAAATAGCCTTTCCCATAAGAAATAATAGCATGAACAAATTTGAATGAAAAAGTGCTGTCTAATGGGTTCCTAATTCTTCATACCCAGTTCCTGGAAGTGTTCAAGGCCAGGTTGGATGGGACTCTGAGCAACCTGATCTAGTGAGTGGCATCCCTCCCTGTGGCACAAGGGTTAGAACTAGATGGTCTTTAAGGTCCCTTCCAACCCAAACCATTCTGTGATTCTGTACTGCTTATTTCAGAAAGCTCAGCTCGTGTTCTGAACTGCATTGCTGACCTTGGCAAACAGGACAGGTTACATGGACCTCTGCTCACAAGCCAGGAGTAATCAGCCAAATTAAAATCATTTTTCTGCCTCTTGAAAAAACAATAACACAAACTATTCACCATTTATCTAGGAAAGACTTGTGGAAATAAATAGTGGAAATGAGGACTGTATTGAGAAATAACAGTTTCTGCTGAGTGTCTCACATCTTCATAACTTCAAGCCACTGAGGCACAGGTGCCTCAGATATTGCCCATTTTAGTGAAAAGGAAGAGCAGGGAAGTGAGTATGTGTGAGGGCTTTGGGCTTGGACCAGAAGATGGCATGAGCAGTGCTGCAGACCATGGTGATGTGCTCACCAGTGCAGGGCAGTGGGCTGGGACAAATGAACCAGATTTGCACCAACAGTTATCTTCCTCCTCTTCATTAGGTATTTTTCCCATTGAGTCACACCTAAAGGACCAGATTTAAGCATTGGAACAGACATTCCAGGGAAGTGGTGTCATCATCCCTGGCAGTGTTTGAAAAAGGAGTGTCATTTCACAATATGGTTTAGTGGGCATGATGGTGTTTGGTTGAAGGCTGAGCTTGGTGTTCTTGGAAGTCTTTCCACCCTTAATGATTCTGTGATTCTCTGAGTGCATAAACAAGCAAGCCCAAAGGGCAGAGCCTAGCCAGTGCTCCTCCTCCTCCTCCTCATGTCCCATCTCCCAGGTCCCCATCAAGGGTCAGCCCCGTGGCTCAGCTCTTCGCACGCTGTCTCACAGCCATCCTCATCCCAGCCACCATCAGTAACATTTATTAGGTGCAGATGCAGACCAGCAATGGGGAGGATGCTCTGCAAATACATGGCATAAAAAGAAAGACAGTCCATTTCTCCAGGGTCTTGAAGTGTGAGTGTAGGACAGAAGATGGCAGATGGATGCAGGCACATGAGGAGGCAGTGCTGGTCAGTGCGACAGGCAGCTGCTTGCCAGACTGGCCCCAGTTCAGCAAAGTGAAGTGCTGCCACATGCACAAAGCTGTGCAGACATCAAAAACACACTGCTTTTCCTCCCTCTCTCTCTCTCAACAAGCTCAGGAGTTGCCAGGATGAGAAGGCGGTAAGAAGTGGTCAAGTGGCAGCAGGATGTTTAATCTAAGAGTTTACTGTAATCAGTGGGCTGTCATCTCTCCCTATCTCCTTTCAGCAGCTCTGTCCAAACAGTGGACAGAGTGACACAGATTTTTGTGTATTCAGCACAGTAATTGCCTCCCATACAGGCAGTGAGCATTTAGGAAAGATTCTTCCTCCAATTATAATTTCTGATGTGATTCAAGGAAGAAAACACTGTATTCTTCTTTATTCCTGCAGTCACCGGCTAATGAAACGTGCCACGGATATTTATAGAACTGACATTGTAAATAGCATTTGCATTTGGTGCCTTTGAGTTATTTAGCGTGACAGCGCTTTCACCAGGAGGGTTTTTTCATTTTGAAAGGGAAAGGTTCTCTTTGGAGCCATTTCCTCCCATCGCCTTGGCTGTTTGTGTTGGATGGAGCAGCTCTGTGGGCAGTTGTGATAATTTAGTGACAAAGTGCTGGGTGCACAGGGATTAGCTGAGCGTTGTGAAGGTTTTGGGGCTGTGTCACAGACAGTTTATAGGATTCTCCAAGACAGTGTTTGAGTTACAGTGAAGATGAATAGAGAGGAGGGCAGTCATCAGAGCACTTCATGGCACAAAGCAAAACAACTGCCAGCCTGCCTTCCCTAGGAAACCCGTTGTGTAAATATTTGGGTAGAAGCCTCCAAAGGAGATTTAAAGTCTTGTGATAAAGGTAACTAAAATGTCCTTTCCTTGAGAAAAACAGCTGAGATTCAGAGGATCCCATGAGTAACCACAAGACAGATTTCCTTTCTGTAGCATCTCTGTATTAGAGTAAACAAACGTATATGTCAGGACTTGCTGTCACTGATGGACCTCGAAACGTTTTGCAAAGGTCAGGATCAGTTTTTCCGTCCTCAAGGTGCAAAGCCAAGGAGCAGAGAAAGAATGCATGCTCTGTACAGTCAGCCCTCCTGCAGACTACTCCAGCTCCTCAGCCACACAAACACATTGCTTCAGGTCTTCACGTGCCTTAAAAGCAATACCTGTGTTTGGGTATTGAAGATATATTATCCCTAGTCTTTACACACTCACATATATAAATGACAGAGCTTTTTAAAAGCACTCATGCTCAGTTCTTCAAGCCCATGGGGGGGGTCATACTGCATCTGCAGGCACTAAAAGAAGTGGCAGATTTTCAGAAAAAAAAGTGAGTTACCGAGCTGTTTTGGGCGGGGAAAAAATGTGTTCTGCATTTTGGTGCAAAATTTATATCTGAGCTCATGTTAAGTCTGGTCCATGAGATGCTCATGGCCCATATTCACACCCAGCTCGTGCAGCTCGCTGCCATATGGGTGAACTGTTAGCACTCAGGAGTCTGTAACACAGTCCCACCTCTTCACATGTCTTGAGAAGCTTTGGAAATCTGAGGGGTTGGTGTGGATACAGCATCCTGGCAGAGCTGCAGCTGAGTGAGCAGCAGGGATAGCCGTGGAACTCAACTAGGAGCTGTCTCACCTCACTTGAAATGTTTGAGTGTTCTCTCTGCTTTGAGCATCAAGGGCATCTCAACTGTTAGGCTGAACTTGGCTTTTTATTTTCCAGAGTTAGGGAAGAGGGATCTTGCCCTCCAGAAGGAAGGTGGGGGACCATGTTGGTACAGGAAATCTCACTGAGCTCATTGTGAAAACCAGGACTTGATCAGGACTGAACTCCCCTGTTCTCTGCCGCATCAAGTGTCCCCCTCTTCTATCAGGAGGTCTGCTCAACCATTGTTTCTTGTCCCTTTGCTGGGATGGTGCTTTTTCAAGGTGAAGGAAAAGCTATGCCTTGGTGCCTCTTAGTTCAAGTTCCTCTTAGCTTTGTTCTCCCCATCCTTCTCTGGCTAAGAGCCTTGGGAAAGGAGAACCTCAGTCCAGCCCTGTGGTCTCCCTCCCTCCATCCAAACTCTGGTACTCTCAGCTCATTTTGGTGACCTCTTGCTCCCATCCATAGGGCTTTAGGGTTGATTTCCCTACTCTGATTGCCCAGGGAAGCAGAAAGCATTCCCAGACTGGTTTCACAGGAGCCAGCAACAGCCCCATGCACGGCAGTGCAGCAGATAGTGCAGAGCAGCCAATTTGCACAGTGTCAGAGGCAGCATCTTTTACCCAGACAGACTGTGCTAAATCAGGGCCTTCTCGCTGTGCTTTGAAATGCTCCTGTTTCTTGCTCTGACGAACTAGCAGAGTTTGTATTGATCCGACAATGCAAAAAAGCACATAATGTGGGCTTCAGACACCTGGTGGAATAATAAAGCAGAAAGGAGGGAGGGCAGGACCATCATATTTTAGCTTATATCAAGTAGGAAGCCTGTCTCTACCTTCTTTTCTTTTCTCTTGGAAAGCACTGCTCATTTCTAAGGCAAATGAAAAGCCCCGTGGCTGGAGGAAGGAAATGCTGTAGCAGATCTCCAACCTGTGGACCTGCTGAGCTTCAAGGGATGTTCACGAAAGGCCTTTCAATTAGTCAACCATCATGTGCTGCATTTCAGAGCTTTGCTTTATTCAGATATTTATTCATGTTCCCAGCTGTTTGCATTTGGGATTTCTTTTAGCAGTGAAAGCACTAAGGGGTTATGAAACTCCGGGTTGGAAAAGCACAGAGAGCTAAAGAAGCTCCACACAGGAAGCAAACGCTTTGCTGAAACACTACAGCACAAAGTCAGACATCTCAGAAAATGTTCCCTCTTTCCCCTTTCACCTTCTTTTATTCATATTTCAACTTTGTTATAGCCAATGAAGCATAACACACAAAAGCAGGACTGTGTTCCCATCCCTGCCATCGCCACAATGAACTCACTGCTTTATCTCTTGCCTTGGGTAAACTCATATTAAAGCTGGAATATCAGTGCATATTCCTCATCTTGGAGGTGCAGTGGATATGTGACAGTAAGAGGGTGAAGAAGATGTCAAAGCACAGCCCAGGCACTCAGAGTTTTATCTGCCGGGGAAGACCAGTGAAGGAAGCTTGTGGTTCCCCGTGCTTGTGTGAACATGACCCACACAACTCTTCCAAGTAGGAGAAACCATTGCAAAGCCCTTCTGTGAGCCTCTGGCATAGTTTTACAACTGAGCTGAAAGCTATTTAATAGTGAAAAATCTCGCTCACCGAGTAATACACCTTAGGAGAAGTCATATTTTGCATAACATTTCTTACTGGAGGAAATTCTCGTAAGACAATTTATTGCCATGGCGGTAACTGGTTGACATTTATGAGAAGCCTTGTTTTACAAGGCTTTCCTTTGGCTGCAATGCCAGGGCTCCATTTGTGCTGATGGAAGAAGAGAAGGAAAGTGATGTTATTTGGCATGAAGGAAACTCAGAGGCTTGTTGATGTGAATAACAAAAAGGGGTAAATTCTGCGTGAATCGCATGGGATTGTGCCTTCCAGAATTGCAAATTGTGGGTGAGTTGAAGGGAGAAGCTCATTTTGACTGAAGTTTTCTCATAATAAACTATGCATCTTCAATGGCCAGCTTAAGGTTCAACAGAGTTGTTGGAATACTAGAATCTTTGTTTTGTGGAAGGTAAGACTCACTTCAATCTGATACCAGGAAAGGGAGAGATGGATGTGGGACAGAGCTGTCAAGAGGGAGGGCAGAAGCACCTAAAAGAGGCTGATGGGCTCCTGTGCTGAGAGATAGCAGGATGAGGGTGATGCTGCTGGAGATGGCTGAGGTTGCAGATCCTGTGGCAATGGCCACACAATGCCTGGATTCTTGAATGGGCAAAGTTGATGGTGGAGCAGCCACCATTGCCTCCTGGATGCCAGCACATCCAGCCCCATCAGCCATAGGGGCAGCTGATTTTTAACCCACAGAGCTGAAGCAGAAAGCTGAGCTGTCCTCAGTTAACCCCCCAAGCACACTCCTACTCTCTGCAAGGCAGCTTTGTGTCAGGGGCTCAGCTCAGCTGGCACTGGTGGGAAGAGGTGATGGATGAGGGCAGGAATGCCCAGGATGCTGAAGCACTTGTGTCTCCAGCAGTCTGTGACCCGCCCCCGCCAGGATCCTGTGGAGTGTCTGCTCCCTTCTGGTGATACTTTAGGACTCACCATGGCAAGCAGTACTATTAAATTGACCTAGGGATCCATGCAAAGCACAGGAAGGTGCCTTGGCTGTGGGTGGTGGGTCTCTGGAGGGCTAAGCTGAGCTGTGGGGCTGCACTGGGTCTGTGCCAACATGGGTCCCGGTGTGCGTGAGTGTTGAAGGGCGAGCCCACGCTGGGGGGGCTGGCTGTGTGCTGCCTAAGTCGTGCTGAGAAAGGGATTTCCAAGAGCCAAAGAGGCTTAAGGCTGCCCATATCCCATTAACAGATAGTGGGATTGTGCCTGTCTCTGAAGGGTTTTGTGGGACTGAGCTGGGATCTGTAACTGCAAAGAAAAGTTGCTCCTCACTCACAGTGCTCTGGGCAAGAGAGGGCTTGATGCACTGTAGAGGAGATCCCTCAGACCACAGCTCATTTATTTCTTAGGACCCCAATCTATGGACCTTGGAAATCTCATAGAAGTCTTGTACACATAATAGTTTTATTGATATTATTTGTTAACTGTTGTAATAAACTGCTGGTGTGGAAGCACCTTTGGCCCAGTAGACTGATGTCACAAGTGGCTCCTGTGGTACATCTTAAATAGGATACTCCAGTAGGACAAGCCCATTTCAGGATTCAGGGCCAAACAAGCACCTGATGCCACTCCAGGGAGCAGCATCAGCACAGGCCAGGGAGGAGCCTGGCTCCACAGTACCTGTGGCATGGCTGGATCACTGCTTTTGAGGGGCTTGGGGAAATTTGCCTGGGTGTCTCCTCTGCCAGCCAAGCCAGCTGCAGAGCTGGAGACTTCAATATGAAACGTCGGGGCCCCTGTGCTGCAAACCACCCCCTGCCCCCACTGTACACACTGGAACACTCTCCTCCTGGCAGCTGCACCCCAGCAAGCACCAGACATCACTCCATGACAGCTACCAGGGTGGCTTTTCTTGTTCTCCTTCCAGCCTTTTCTTTACCCTGGTGCCAAAAGAAGGGGGATTAATTTAAAATAGAAATAAGTAAACACAAACCAAAAGGACTGCATCGAATGAAAGGCTCCAACTTGTGCTGGGGGATGCCAGCAGCCACGTGCTAAGCTGTGACTCCAGGCACCCTGACACATGTTCCTCTTCTCCCTTGCAGATGACAGAGGGTCGCAGATGCCAAGTGCACCTCCTTGACGACAGGAAGCTGGAGCTGCTTGTTCAGGTAGGAGCTGCCCGTTTCATCATTTGATAGTTTGCTACAGCCGTGGGTTTTCACCAGGATGGGGAGAGTAAAGGGTTTTCAGCTGGTTTTCTCAGCAGCTTCATGCTGTGATTGCCTGCAGAGCTCAGGGAAGCTGCAGCAGTGCTGCCTGGGAAGGATCCGCAAAGGCATATCTGTGGGAAGGACTAATTCAAGACATATTTTTACTTTATTCTGTGCCAAAACCATCCCAGCCCCTGCCAATGAGATAGAAAAGCACCTCTGGTCATTTTTGACACTGTTATTATATCTCCTAACTATGTTTTTGAGGCAGTGCTTAGCTATGAGAAATGCATTGCAACTGCTTAAAATACCTCCAGCTTCTCTGCTTGCCATCCTAAATTGCTGGGCTTCAGTGCTGGGCTCCACACCAGAGGGGATTGTGCCCATGCTCCCACCTACACTGGGAGTGTGGTTGGCAGCAGAAGATGCTGTGGTGATCATGCCACAGGCAGGGATTTCCTGTAGGTTCACATGTCAAACACAAATATGTATTAAAATTAGTCCATGTCCCATCTGCCTTTTTTTTTTTTAATTTTGAAAAAAAGAAGGAAGACTGGAAACAATGAGAGTCTGGTGGTGGCTTTGTAAAGATTGGCTGGTGAAAGCTGTAGCATCCTACACTTTCCCAACAATTTTGGCTCCTGTCTCAGGGATCCCCAATGGGTTAACAGCAAGAATTAGAAGAATGTCTTTCCTTTTACAAAGGCTTCCACAGGCAGCCAAACTGCAGGAAATGAAACTTCCCATAGCACCCAAATGCCCTGGCTACAGCTGATAAGATGGGAGGGGGGGCAGGATCCTGCCCAGCACCAGCAAACCTGAATGGGGATGGCTGAGGGGACTTGAATCGCCGGAAGCGCGTTCAGCCTCGCGTTCTGGAAAGCTGCTTAAAAACACCATCACAAAAGTGTTAATGGGTAATGTTCTTTAAGCACATAGTCATCCAGGAGGTGAAATCCCTCAGCTGCCCCTGACACACAGTTCAGGAAGTGCCTGGATAACAGTGAGTCAGGCCAGTGGTGGAAGGAGAACAGCTAAATGAGGATGACTAATTAAAACACCACACCAATGGGCTCTGCAGAGGCTGCAGCAGGTTCTCTGATGCTTTGCAGCTGGCTGGAGGGAAGTTTAGTCACCTTCATCACAAGGACACAGCACTTGGCTTCCTATTTCATCTAAATGCCTTTTCTAATTTTTCTTAGTTCAATTAAAAATTAAAATGGACTATTGAAGAATAGCTCTGCTAAAGCACTGCTCAGTATATTAATAATCACAGCTTAAAATATACTGCAGGAAATCTATGTGAGCTGCCCTGGCCAACCTACTTATTTGGATTTTGATCAATGACACTAAAAAACCACAGGAAGATGACAGCCAAGGAGGCTGGTGTGGGAAAATGTGTCCACTTCCAAGGGAGCAGAAATGGTGTCACGTGATATTATGTTTTTTTAAGTGTTTGATCACACCTTCAGTGGAATTCCTTGTAATCAATAGAGGAAGCAAATTGCTCTGTAAATCACACTAACTAGTTTGCAAGTGACCCATGGTTGAATTTTATTAGTACAACAAATCGTTTTGCTGTTTTCTAGTAATGTGTGAATGGGGGGGAGCCAGGGGGGTGATGATGAAAAATTCATTCTGCCAAAAAGCAGCAACCTCTGTGGCATGCAGTACTCAGATCTCTGAGCTCCCACGTGCCCCCCTATGTACAGGAATGTCCACTGAGGCATCCCAGATGCTTTTCTGGCTTAATGACAATGCTGTTAGGTAGCTTCTAGTCAGGATGAAATCACTTTTAGGTGGACTAGATGAAGAGGAAAGTGGATGTTTTGGACTTGAGTATGCCTCCAGTACTGTTACTCTTTGCAGACATGGGCACAACACTTCAGTTTGCCTGCCTGTAGAGCACAGCAAGGGCAAAGGCACCAGCATTGGGTGGTCCTGGAGCTGCTCCTTTCAGCAGGAGTGGGCTGAGGTTACCAAGATGAGCAGCTCTTTGTCCCAGTGGACTGGGCTCCCTCTGAGAGCAGCATGCACTTTGCTAGGGGAAATCCCACCAGCTGACCCATATTGTTTGTATCTTATCATGAGATCTCAGATAAAAAATTGTTTTGTAAGTTCTGAGCACTGTTGTTTTTATTAGCGTTACCTTATCTTGTAGCTGAATTGAACTAGAAGCTGTAAATAAAGTGTTCATCCGAGCCCAAGCTTCTGGCTGTCACTTCAAAGCTGTATTTATCTGTGGGTGTCTTGCCATGGGCTGGAACAGAGGGCTGGTTTGCTGGGTTTTATCATGAAAGAAGTTCCTCTATAGCTTTGTTGGGCCTCAAGATCTAGACCTGCATTGGCTTGAATTGGTCAGGAGTCAGTCTCTTAAATTCTCCTGTGAAATTTCCTCCTTTACACCAACCTCAACCTTTCTTGGAATCTTTTCCACTCCTATGAGAGTTTAGGAAAGAGCACTGGTAATCAGTAAATTTGATTTCTCTCCACAGGTGAGATCAAAAGACCAGCCTAACCTGGATCTGGCTTTACATCACTTTTCAGTGCTTGTGTGTGTGATATCAGGTGTCCTGCCTGGGGAAGGGTTCAGGGATCCTGCTGCTGTATTTTCATAGAATACAGCAAGGTTTGGGTTGGAAGGGATCTTAAAGACCACCTAGCTTCACTGCCCCTGCCATGGGCAGGGCCACCTTTCACTAGAACTGAGTAAAGAATTTCTTCCTAACATCTAATCTAAATCCCTCCTTTCTTTTTAGTTTAAAAGTGCCCCCTTTTCCCATCTCTATCTGCCCATGGAAAAAGTAACTCTCCTTTTTTTAATAAGACTCCTTTAAGTACTGGAAGGTTGCAGTGGGGTCTCCCTGGAACCTTCTCTTTTCCAGGCTGAACAACCCCAACTCTGTTCTCTTTTCTTCATGGGAGAGATGCTCCAGCCCTCTGATCATCTTTGGGGTACTCCTCTTTGGTGTAGAAAGAAACAGCAGAAGAAGCTGGGTCTGATTGAAGGAGAGAGCTGGGTACAGGAGGGCTCCTGGAGCATCTTGAAACAGCTTTGGCCAGTGACTCTGGGGAGCTGAAATTATTTCCTATCATGCATGAAGTGCTGCTGGGCAAAACTAGATGCATCTGGGAACAATCAGGGTGTTTGCAAAAAGCAGTGTATTAAGCAAATGTACTCCCTTTTTGTCTGTGAATTAGCTGTGATCAGACATGGGGGTTCATGAATATGTCATTTGAAATGTATCAATTGGTGGGTAATGAGGGCCATACCCCGGGTTGCAGGGGGACAGGGAGTGGAACTGGTGCTTCTGCTCACAGGAGTCAGCAGTGGCTCAGTGTGACAGCTCTGCCAGGCCAGATTGAAATGTTTCAACAGCACAAATTCCCTCCCTAAACTGCAAAAACCCCTCTGACAGGCCACACAGCTCTTGCCAGTTGGACCCACCAGGCAAATAGGTTTTATTTGCATTAGCATACCCCAAAAGTGAGATTTGTGCTGAGGCAGCATTTATAACCCCCTCTGTGAATGTTGGCTTGCTTCAGTGTTGGCACACAATGCAAGGGCTTGGGGTTACCATCATCAGGAAAGAGATCCTGGCTTTACTCAAAAAAAAGGGTCTTGACTGAAGTCTTGTCCTCCCAAGTCAAGCAGCTGCAGAGTGGTGCAGCAGCAGCTAAGGAAAAGCAGAACCACAGGCTTTGTGGATAAAATAAAACCCTCTCCAATGTGTTTTGTCAGATAAATGCTGAAATTTAGAAGGGCTAATCATAAACAGAGACAGAGGAAGATCATATGGAAATCTCTTCCTGAGGGTCTGAAACTCAAAGGCTGTTTGACTTGGGATTAGGCAGAAGAGTTGCATTTGGTGTGTGTTTCATTTGATAAATGCCTGTTGAAGATCTGGGGTGTGTGGCAAGTTTATACAGCATGTTTTTTTGACAGTTTTTTCTTTCTGAGCAGGAGCAGAGTGGGGCTCCTTGGATCTTACAGTCTGGGGGTTTTTTTCCTGTTTCTGTTTGATGCATGTTTAGTTTCTAGCACAGTTCTTTTGTTTTAAAGTGTTTGGCTTTATCCAGCTAATCTTTTTCAGGGAGCAAGTCCATTTTCATACTTCTGGAGAATGGATTTCCTCCATTCCCCACTCACCACCTCCCTATCAGTTATATTATTTCCCAGTGACCATGTATCATTTGCCTGCTGCACATGAAAGGTTTGTGTTGCTTTATTTAAAGACTTTTGCGTAATTGGGAATTCATTCCTTTTCATGTGGGTTTTATAAACATGGCTTTTTTTTCTGGGATGCCTGAATCAGGCAGCCTGGCTTGATCCTGGCTCCTGCACTGGCTGGAAGTGCCTGTTATCTGACAGCAGCTCAGGCAACTGTCATCCAGAAGTGTTAAGCCTCCTAATTCTTTCTCTCTGGAGGAGCTATTGCAGAAATGGAGCTCATCTGAGGCTCGTAGCAGAGCCGTCTGTGGGGTCTGAAAGCTCTGCAATTTGATTGTAGAAAATAACTGGGCAATTTGTTTCTAACCTTCTTCCCAGGAAGCAGTAAGCCAGGGAGAGACAGGGAGGTCAGCACAACCTGTAGGTATTTTGGTGATTAACCCACCTATATGCTATGTTGACACTTCTTGAGTAACTCTTCTTGCAGCATTTCTATCTCCCAGCTGCCATGCCAGTGCATCCAGAAGCACGTTGGCAATGCCACCTGTACAAGCACAGCCAAAATTAACAGGATGCACTGAACATCCCTTTCTGCCTCGCTCGAAACCCTTTCTGCCTCACTCTACTTTGAGTGAGTGGGGAGTCTTTCAGGAGCCCAGGATTTGTTTGCAGTGTGCCTGCCTTGGTGCAGCATCTCATCCCCAGGAACCCCCTCCAAGCCAGACCGGGAGACACCGGAGCTGTGAGCCAGCGCCGGGCTGGCAAAGCGCCCTGTGGGTGCTGGCTCCCTGCCACGTGGATGGCTGTCACCATGTCACCAGCATGGCTATCCCAGGGGAGATGCTCAGTTTGGGGCACACTGGTGTCCCTCACTCCTCTGGGATCACCCTCACTGGCACCAGCCTGAGGCTCACTGTCCTGGGAAGCAATGGCACCTTTTGAGAGCAATAACTCCACTAATTATGGCTGGAGGGGGAAATAAAACAGTCTGCTCTCCTCCCAAGAATCTGTTATAGTTTTTGCAGTATTTTCAGTACTTCTCGTGACCAAGGAATTGCAATCCATGGGGTTTTACCCATGTTTTCTTACTTCCTCACTTCTGTATGCCAACAAGCAGGATGGTTACCTGGGCTGGCACGGTGGAAAAACTACAGAGGTTCCCCTTTAGGGGGTGCTGAGGCTGGCACCTGCCTACATCAGGAGAAGCTGCCTAACTTTGGATAGAGGTTTTGCATGAGGACCAGCAATATATCCCATCCTCAGTGTTGCATAAACAAGCCCCAGGATGGCCTCAGTCTCCCCAGGGAAGCCACAATAATTGTAGAAGAATGGGGTCCAGCCCTGCTCCACTGCCAAAACTGGGGATCCTTTTGGAAACATCTTCTTCAGGGCTGATGCAGAAATGCAGCTGCACAGCCCTGACCGTAAATGGAGATGTTTGGGTGCCAGTAGCTGTCCTTGCCATGCAGGAGAGGCAGCTCCAGTCCCTGCAGAGCACCAGGCTCTGCTCCAAAGGCGTTTTTAACCATCCCTGTGGAAGGCAGTGGCAGCCAGTGCTGGGCTGGGAGCGAGCACGGGGGTGAGTACAGCCCTGCCAGCCCCACTGCCCTCCCTACACCCTTGCAGGAGCTGCCCAGTGAATATATTCTTGGAGTTGTCTAGAGGGCATGTCCTACTGGCCATAGGGAGCTGGAATGGGCTCAATGATGCTCTTGGTGAGGGCCCGAGGAGGGATCCCTGCATCCCCTCTTCCCACCCAGCTTCTCCATGCCTGCAGAGAAGCAGCTGAAAAATGTTCTTTTGGCTTCATAAAAGGGCTAAGAACTGACTTTATAACTGTCCTCTGAGTGGCTCTGAAGGTTATGTGGTGGTGTGTTGCTCCTCTCCAAAATAAAAAAGCATGTTTTCTGTAGGGAAAACAAATAACTGGAGACCAGGCTAAACTTGAGTGGAGTTTTCTACTAGGACCTTGGCAGGATCCAGTCCTTCACAGTAAGAAAATGTGAAAACATTGAATTTGGATCATAATTTAAAATGAGTTTGAGCTGAAGGGGGCTCAAATATGCCTTCTAGAAAGGAGACTTTATTTTCCCAAATTGCAGTGCTAGGATTGTGATTTCTTTCAGAAACGAATCCTGATGTACTACAGCAAGAGTGAGACTGTAGTCCAGCTCAGCAAGTATTTGCAAAATTGCAAATGGGATGTTTTAACATCTTTGGCATTAAAAATTATGGAAGTCCAAAGCTTTGGATCAACTCAGAAGGATCCTGCCAAGCAGTGTCTGAAGTGGGATTTATATCACTGGAACAAAGCACACAACTGCCCCTTCCCAGCCTGTGGCTCAGGGCAGATGAGGAGTGTGAAGCCACTCTCTGGACAGGAAAGATTTATCCTGGCCTTTGTGTGCCTCCCATGTTCCTCTTTGAAACTTCTGATCATTTTGAGCACAGCTGCAAACTGCAAATATATGGCTGGGCTTGGTCACCATGGAATGGGGAGAGATGGAGGAGAGATTGCTGTACCAAAAGGGAGGTGGGACCCCAGACTGGCAATTCATGTCTGTGCTCTCCCTGAGCAACCAGTGAACTATGAGCTAAGAGCTCTGCTGAAAAGTTGCCTGTTTACCAAAAAATATACATTTAGCATTGCTCCAAAATGAATGTGACTCTGGGAGAGTGGTGCTGGAAGCATTCCCAGCCAGCACACCTCCTGCAGACACAGTTGCTGTACAATACCTAGATGTTGTCTTAGACCAGGTAAATGGATAAATGAAAAATGGACCAGGAGAGCCAGGTGTGCTCCCAAATCCATCCTTCCAGCCTCCAAGGTGTGCCTCTATTGAACTGCTCTGCAGAGCCTCTCTAATTCTCTCAAAAAGCATCCACCATGGCTTACAGAACTTCTGGTGTCAGACTGGAGGGCTGTATCTCAGGGTTCAGTTCTCAGCTTAGGCTCCAGCAAACCCTGAAGTCCACAGAAGTCAAGCCTGGAGGAGAGAGTGTTTGCTGGGAAGTGGAAATAGAAGAGAACAGGAATAGAAGAGAACAGCGGCAGAAAACAAAGAAATTTGATGTGCAGAACTGGGGAGTTCATCTTAAGAGCCAGAGGGAGCTCAGGCAGGGTGAAGGTGGCAAAGCAGATAATCTCAAGGTTGCCCTTGATTATGAGGGCAGAACTGAAAATTTAGGACAGGAGGCAGAATTAGCATCTCAGAGGGAAATCCTTAGCCAGGCTCAGATTTAGGGGTGAAGAGCCTCTGCTCTGCGCCCTGGCTTGGCTCCATTAAGAACAACAGAGTGGTGCTGGTCCAGGCTCAGCAGCTCCCAGGTGTGCTGCATGCTCCAGGCTCCCCAGAGCTCACCATGGGTGAGAATGGACACAACCCCCATGCTACAGACAGTACCCAAGGGATGGAGTTGCCAGAGGAGAACATTCCAGCAAGGCAGGCTGTGCAGAGCAAGCTGGCAGTCGTGCACATCAGTGAGGGTCACAGGGGGCAGGATTTGGAGAGGTCAAGTAGGGTGCACAGCTGCAGGCAGGGATCAACAGCGAGCCCAAAGAGACAGGGAACATGGAGAGCCTCCAAGGGGATCTGCCGTGCACCGAAGGTCAATCTGGTCAAGCAGCTCTAGAGAAAGCAAAGCTGTGTCTGGGAAAGGCTGGACTGGAAATTAATGAAACCCAGCAGGGATAGTTCAGCCTGTCCAGATTTGTTCCTCAGCACAGGCGTGGGAGGAGCATCAGCAGAAGCTGGGACAGGTGGAGGCAGGGGGCAATAGCCGCTGGGAGCAAAGTGTCCCCAAGAATGTGCTGGGTCAGGACTGACCTTGCCGAGAGCAGAGCTAATTCTGTGTCTTGGAGAAGTTAACTGGAGGGGGGGGATGCTTCCCTGGTACAGCAGTGCTGCACATTCCCCTCATCCTGAGCTGCCTGATGGCTTCTGAACAGTGCTGAGAGCTGGTTTTACCCCGTGTGCCCTCGGACCCCTGTGACTGAGCCCTGCACGTCTGCCAGGTGCCACGTGAGGAGCCTCAGGAGAAAGACTCCCACAGCAAAGTACTTACAGCCTCATGAGAAAATGAACTGGGAATGGCAATCATTGCCCTCCACAGAGTGAAATGAGGGTGTGATTTCCAAAGGCCTGCGTAATCAATACCCCTATTATCAGTCTTCCAGAATAAATTACATTTAAACTAATACAGGCTGGGGAGTTATCCGTGAGCTGTCAGGAGAGAGATAAGCTGAAGACACATGTTTATTCATACTGCATATGCTGAGAGCTGGATGTTCTTTACAGCTGCCTAAATGGGGGCAAAGATATTCAGTATTTTTTTTTGCAGTTCTTCTGCTAAAATTTGTCAAAAACCCTTAATTTTCAGCACACCTGGAACTTTTCAAAATTATGGGGGTGGGGGAAGGGCTGATGAAAATCCCACTAAAACATCTGGTGAAGGAAGAAAGCTATTTCCTTTCCTGTGAAGTAACTCCTGAATCTTTGCAGAGCATCAGCGATTTAAATTGTCCTGCTGACCTCCCACCACATACACCAATACAGGAATGGCACATCCAGCATCTAATGGGTCTGTTACAGAAAAAACATCTCACTCACAGTTACTTGTGAGAAATTCAAAATTTCACTATTGTTTCTACCAGGCTCAGCTGCTCCATGGCTTCAGTGGAGCTTTTGTTCAGCCTGGACCAACCCGCCAGTGTCCAACAGTGGCTGTGAAACATGTCATTGTATACCATGAGATGCTGCTGCAGCCATGGACAAGCCAGTGTCACCCAGCCTTGCTTCCCCCACCCAGGAGCAACTGCAGGATCTGCTCAGCTGTGGGGCACCAACAAGCTCAACAGTGGAAGTAAATTAGGCTTAGCAGCAGGACGATGAGGCTGAAATTCACAGAGCTCCTCCTACTCTCTGCTTCTGCTCCTTCATGGTGGAGTAGCTCTTGTGTTGGTGCCACATCCCATCCCTCACCTCCAGCCCTGATGTGTTCTGTGTGTGTCTGGTGTGTTCCACAGCAGGCAGTGGTGAGATTCACATCTTTTAACTTAAGGCACCAACAGTGTGGGTGTCTGTGCCTGAGCCACGCTTTTAGAGGCGGTGGAGGGATGAGGTCAGCTCAGCACTTGTAGGGTACAGCTGAGCTCATCCCTAAAAGGGATCATCTGAAATCCTGCCCCTTTCCTCAACTGCAGAAGGACTCTCTGCAATCAGCTCTCTCATAGGTGTTCACACTGCGGGTGGTTGTGTGTGGTTGTATCAGTCCTGTTCTGGCTCTAGCTCCTCCTTTCATGTCCTCCTGGCTGGACAAGAAACCCAAGTAGTAAATTCAGGTAAGAAAGTGCTAAATGTGGCACAGGATAGAAGCTGCCTCCTGGAAGATAGTGGAAGTAGAAAATTATTTTTTATAGCATGGTCTGAGCAAGCAATTTTGAAAAATAATAACAGATGTACCAAAGATGATTCCAGGAGATATTGAACCATCTAGAGGAGTGAGCTCAGGAGAAATTATGAACGAGGCAGCATAGCAGATTTGCTTTTGTGCAAAGGTAAAAAAGGTGCATTTCCAATTGGAGCTAGCATTTCAGGATGGAACATTTCCCCTTATTGCTGCCATCAGGCTTTGCAGTACAAATACTAGGTTGATAGTGAATGGGTGAGCAGCTTGATTGTCTAAGCTGCATTACTCAGCTTATAGAAAATTGTTTTCTGTTCCCTTTCCTTTTCAGCCTCAGTGGACGTAACTTAGACAAAAGATCTCAGCTTTCAACCAAAAGGCAATTCCTTCAGCATGACACAGTGAGAGCTTTGGCCACGAGTGAGGCTCCTGGGCTCAGGGACATTGCACATAATGAGCAAAAAGGGTCTTAACTGTCTCACTGGGAAATTATTTCCTTTTCCTTTCCCTTGCTGCAGGTAACCCAAAGCAGCAGCTGGCTATGGCTGCATGGTGTCAGGTGGGAACAGTTTGCCTGCAGCAATGGATTCAGGCCAGGTAGTTTAGAGCAGCTCAGGTGTGCTAGCACAGACACAGGTTTGAGCATCACACCTGGCAATGACACCGAGCAAAGCAAAGAGGAGCTGGGTCTGGCACCATGGTGCTACCAGCAAAGGCTGCTGGGGCTAGTTCAGCCCACTGCCTGTGGCATAGGAGGGAAAGGAGACACCTGCAACCACACAGAGGGGGCAGGAGGCTTGGAATGGGCAGCACAGGCATGCAAGGAGACCATGCTGCCCTTCCTGAGGGAGACCTGAGTGTTCCCCAGCCCTGCTTACCCCACTTCTCTCTCTACAGTCCCGATCCATTCCCTCTGCTTTTGTCCAGGAGTGTGTTTTTCAGGACCATTCCCTCTAGAAATGATGCAAAATGCTGTCCTCAAGTGTTAGAGCAAATCTCCAACTCTTGCCATATTCCCAGTGTGTGGCTCATTGGTCCTTTCTGTCTTTATTTTGGAGAAGTGCCTATCTATGGGGAGGCTTTGGGCTCTGTGAAGTCAAAATGGATTTGTCTCTCTATTTGGTGGATTATTTCCCCAAGTTCCCCTCCTCCCCCAGGGCTGCAATAGCTGCTGACAGCAGCACAGCCGTGAGTTGGGTGCCTGGAGGAGGAGTGAGGCAGTCACTGCCAGCACAGAAATGCTGCCTGTGGCACTTGTGTCGGCCATAATACTGGATATCATCGGAAAAACCATCAGCTTTCCTAATTTCCAGGACAGAGGAGATGGTTCTTGGCTTATAATCAGGTCATGCTTTAAAAAAACCTGCACTGGCTCATCATAAGCAACAAGATGTACCCATTCTCCCCTTTCATTCCTGCCCCGACCTCTCCCCAAGAGGCAATCCTTTTGGATGAGAGGTTGTTAACAGAGATAGGATATCTTTTACTTTCCCATCTCTCTGCACTCAGACATGGCTCATTACAATTATGTTTGAACGAAAACCCTCCTGTTATTACCTCTGCTGGGAAACTGCCCGTATTTGGGGAGGAAGAAGCACAATTCTAAATCTGCCTTGGGAGGAAGCTTCAGTCTCTGTTCTGACTTTGAAGCTGTCTTGGTAGCAGGTCAAACCAGATGCTCGGAGGTAAAGCCAGCAAAACATGCCAGCTCTGGAAGGCTTTTATCTTTGGGAAAATTGATTAATAGTACAGATTTTGGTTCAGTGACTTACCTCTATCTTGATGAGGAGTCTCTCCTCCTCTGTGCTGCCAGTCTTCAGCATCCCCATAAGCAGAAGTGCCTCCTGTGCCCTCCTGTACAAGCAGACAGAAGACTCACACTGCAGCCTGGTCCCTGTCACATCTGCCTTTGGGAGCCACCATCCTCTTCATCCCCTGGAGTAACACAGGAGTAGTACAGGCATCCCCTCACCCTCACATGCACTTTTTGGTATATTTTGGGCCACTGGGATCAAGCTGCCAATCTGCAGGGGTACCACTGGCTCCTTGCTGGGTGTATAACCCTGTGGTTACAGTGCAGGATGGAGGGATCAGGGGAGTTGGAGCAGGAGGTGCAGTGGTGACTAAATAAGATCTGAACAGGCCAACAATTCCCAGCTCATCCTGGCCCTCCTGGTTTGGCAGCCCAGACCATGTCAGAGACTTCAGCTTGTCAGAGTGGATCTTGTAATATCTCTAAGTTACACTTGTCTCCTGGAAAAGGAATGAACAAAGAGATTTGCATCTGCCCTTTTTAAGAATAAAATAAACCACACCAGCCAAGCCATTTTCACTTCATTTGCCCTCCTCACTTTGAAGCCAGGATGACCACTGAATGTGTAGAGTTGTTCTGACCCACATGGTGATGTGGGCAAGGCCATTGCTCGTTTTTCCCCAGTCCCTCTGATGTTTATTGCTTTGTTGTTTTATTGGTTATTGTTTGTTGTTTTCATTCCAGCACCCATGCATCAGCCCCACGTAGCAGGCAGACCCTTGCATGTGCCTCCAGCTGCTCAGCAGCTCGAAGGCAAAAAGGCTGTTTGGCTCTGGCATTGGCTTGTGGAATTTCTTTATTACCAGAAAGACTAGGTTTTGGATTAATTTTGTTCTGTCTTTTGAGGACATTTCAGCAGTAGATGCCTGATTAGAATACCTTTCCACTTGGACTCTGTCTTTACTCCTTCTTCATCCCTATCTCTTACGGGCAGGGGATGAACAAGCCTATTTCATAATGTTCATTTCTTCTAAAGTTCATCTTCTCTTTTCATTTTTATTGTCTTTGGAGCAACCAGAGAGTTTATATGTACTAATGTGCTTTAAGGAGGAGGAAGCACTATCCATGCCCCTGACTTGATTCATCTCATGGGCGCTGGATGCCCGTTTCTGACTGCTTCTCACTCTGCTGTTTCCCTCCACTCTTGTCTCAGGCAGATAAATTGGGAACACAGACAGCAGCTGGGATAAGCCCCAGTAACTCCATTGTCTTTCCTCCCTGCACTCATGTCCCTTTCACAGGCCTTTTGATGCTCCTTCAGCAACCAAAGCTGCATCTGCATGCTCCACCACGACTTTGGGTCCAGGCTTTGGGATAAGGGGGTGAGATCTGTCCCTGGCAGCACATCATATATTCCTGAGAAGGGGTACACCAGAGCCAAATATTTCTAGAAAGCAGGATGGTGACTTTTATATGTATCTGGGAATTTGTCAAATTATTCAGCAAATGTCACTGAGCTACAGAGAGACTGATGGTCAGGCACATTTGCTGTGATTCAGAGCTTGTCACAAGCATTTTGCACAGCTCTAGCTCTTGGGCTCTAGCAGCTGGTTCTAAAGCAGTCCATTCCCTGAAAAACACTATGGAGGCAGAGAGCATGAATTATTATTTGTTTTCACTTTGTGGACAGTTGATCAGTGACAGATGTTTCTAATTGCATTAAGCAAGTGGAAATAATGAGAATTAGATAGCAGATTCTCCAGGAATTTACATTTAGATTGAGTTACAATTTGCTATTAAAGAAGCAAATTCAATGTAGATGCATTTGTTCTTCAGCAGAAATGGGAGACGATTATTTTTAATTATTATTTGATTACTTAAAAATGAGCTGTGTTACTGTACTTAAAAATATTTGACTCAAGGGGATGACTTAATACGTACACTTTATGTGTCCCTTAAAAGATATGTAACGATGAAATTGTTCATCAACAAACATCTCCACCTCCCCATTACAGTCATATTGAAAGGCAAATGAAAACCAGGGGCTGCCAGAACCCATCTCACAGTGCCCAGTTTGGCCAGTGCCAGGCTGGTGGTGATGGGATCAGGCTCACCCAAACCGTCTGCATCCCTGACAAATTGAATTAAGTTGCACTGATGGAAGACAAGCTGCATCCCCCTTTGGACACCATGCTCTGCTGGGCTTGGCAGGAATTCCAGGCTGATAATCCCCGTGCTGTGTGTTTTGTGGAGCTGAGGGAGAGCCAGGAGGGGCTGAGCATTGGTGGGTGCTCGGGCTGGAGCAGGGCGGGGGACGAGCACGGCCTGGGCACGCAGGGAGCAGCAGCATCTGCTGCCCCAGCTGACACAGATCTGACAGTTATCTCCCTGTCCATGCCAAGAGGAAATGAGCTGTGCTTCAAACCACTGGAGGTTTTCCTTTTGGGACTCTCTCTCTCACAGCTTTTATTTTATTTTATTTTATCTCCTAGATTTCAAGTTCAGCTTCAGACACAGAAATGTGTGAGTCTCCTGTCAGCAGAGAAGGGATTTATGTGCAGTGCAGATTATTGTATGTCTCTCTTTAGGACTGAATCCAAGCTATATATATATATTTTTTTTTTACCAACTAGCTGGCTCAGCTTTTAATTTTTTTTTCTTTTTGCCTAATGAGAGCCTTATCCAGAACTCCTTGAAGTCAGAGTCTGTCTATCAGCTTCAGTAGGCTTTGGATCAGATTTCACATCACTGATTCATTATTAATTACACATCTGGGACTCCCTTTTCAAAGAGTTCATTGTTAAATAAATTCACTTTTAGACATTACAGACTTGGCATTCTTGTGCATTTAATAAAACTCTGGCAAACCAGCAAAGAGCCATAGGCCAGCTTCTCTTCTGGTATTGATGGATGAATCTCCACTGAGCAGCAGTGGTTTACACTATAAGGATATAACATATCTCTTTGCTCTCATATAACCACTTTCTGTGTGAGATTAAGTCTGTGTTTGAGAATTTTGCCTTTTCTTGGATTTCTCCTCTCTTTTTTATGACTTTTCCTACCAGCAAGAGTTCCCCTGTGGATTCAGACACTGCAGGGTGAAATATATTTGCCATTGAGTTTCTTTTATCTTCAAAATATTCTGGCATCTTTTTCTTTGGACAAACTGCAATCACATCTTCAGAGCTTCCTGGGAGAGCAGACAGACAGGCAAATGTTTTCCTGATCCTTATGGCAAGTGGAATAGAACATTGTCTTTCTAAACATATAGGATCTTTCCCATAGTCCTCAATAATCTAGCTCAAGTCCAGACATTGAAGTGACCAAGAAGCTGCTCTTGAGGCTCTGTTTACAGAGGAATAATTTTAGCAGGGGAATATGTAGAAATAAAGGTTTTCCTACTGAATTCCATTCAATAGGAGGCTATATCCTTGGTGAAAAAGGATAGCTTATGTTGTGATTTAATGGTGCAGGGTATTATTCCCACTTAGCAGCTGATGGCACAGGGACCAGCAGCCCATACAGGTGTTTCCTGTGCTGCAAGGATCTCCTAAACTGCACTCAGCCCATCCTGTGCTTTTGCAGGGCTGCCCAGACACATGAGGAAAAAAGGATGGAGTGAGACTTTCTTTTTTTCCTGATGCCAAATCAGAGTTTGGCTGAATGGTCCTGGTTAATACCAAAGTCCAAATAAATTGTGGGGATATATTCAGATGATGGCTACCCAGTTTCCAAAGCTTTCACTTGGTCAACAACTGTTTAAGGTATATGGAAAGGAAAACCAATAGAAATACAGCTCCCCTGTTTAAATAATGAAGCTCTGAATGTTGATCAGAGGCAGACATCCACTGAGTACATGGCATGCTCCCAGTGCAAGGGATAAAAACTACCCCACAGTTGTGGAAAGGTCTGTGAAGGAAGAGAGAATTTTGAGACTGGGGCACTTGAGCCCCTGAAAAGTCAAAGCTAATTCCCTACTACAAGTGAAACATCTCTCCTGCTTTATCACAGAGAATGATAAAACCTTTTCCCTGCCCAAATTCACCTTCCTCAGTTTTTCCAAAATCACATTAAATGCGATTATTCTCATCACCCTCATGTATGAAGTGCAAATATTTCCAAAACTGCAGCTCTTCTGCATTAGAAATGATTGAGTCGCTTACTCCTTGCCATAGAGCAAGTTTTGGGGTTGGTCCACAGCCACCTGGTAGGATTTGAGGAGGGAGAGAGAGATGAGAGAGATCTGTCCCACAGGCAGTGTGGCTGCTGGCCAGTCAGCAGAGGTGCTTTCAGTTGCCAGAGACCATCAAGACTTCCAGCATCATTTTCTGGAGGTGTTTGGAGGTGTTTTCCAGCATCTGCCAGCAGCAGGACTGATCTCCAGGCTGGCCCAGCTTATGAGACTTTGTCTCTGTCACTCAATGAAGTTTACTGGGAACAGGGTCTCTGATATCTTTGCCCACACTGCTACTGTGGGATCTGCTCCTGCCCATCTTCCACATCTGGTTTAATGAAAGCAGGAACAGACAGAGTTGCCTAATCACTTCCATCTCACTTTGCAGTGAGGATGTGGCTGGGTAAGACCCAGAAAGACATTTGCTGGACATTGTCAAGGAAGCTCAGCCTGTGCCCAGCAATTCCCTGTGCCATGCCACTGCATGGCACACTTGGACATTTCCCCATCCACAGGCCAAGGATCACTCCTTTTCAGAGGCCAGGCTGCCTTTATTTCCTTTCTACCCCTGCTTAGAAAAATGTCCTCAAATCTCCATAGTCTCCAAGCTTCTCCTTTCATGGTTCATTACATTCACTGGCTAATTCTGCTATCGCCCCAGTACCTGGGTCATCACCCACATTTGTATGCACTTACATTTTCCAATTATTTTTTTAGTAGCTGTTTATCACTAACAGTTTCTAGCCAGCCTGAATGCCCTCCTAACCATTCTGTCTCATTTTTTTATTCTTTCTTTGCAGAAAAAAAGGTTGGTGGTTTTTTTTTCAGGTGTTTTTGTTTGGTTGGTTTGGGTTTTGGGGTTTTTTTGTTTTTTTTTTTTTTTTTTTAATAAAAAACACTATCTCATCCAGTCATTCATTTCACCCTCCTCCTTTATAATGGAACTGGTTTATTACCAGCACTTCTTTTTACAAATACCAGGGGAAATAAGCCTTTCTTATTCTCTCAGTAATTCCTATTGAGCAAGTATTATTTTGCTTTCTTTTCTTTTGAGTTGTGGTCAATTATCATTTTTCTCCATTGCCTTCTCCTTTACTTATGGGGGTTACACTGTCACATTGGTGTGCCTGGAGTCAGGAAATGAAGCCCAGCATCCTTGTCCCCTTCCCATTCACCTTCAGGGTTGCCTACAACCCTGGCATTAGAGCAGTGTTGTGAGGTGGGGGGACTGCTAGGACCCATTTAGGCTCCTGACTTTCCTGATGTGGTCCAGGATGATCCATCTAGAAGTGGAGACAGAACTTGCTTGTGCCCAAGGTTCCCCCATTGAACCTTGATCTGCTTCTTGAAGCGTCCTCTCCCTGTCCTTGCACTACTGACATGGGCTGGATGTGGTGGCTGCTGTGACTGACAGAGGGGACCAGACCAGAGGATCCAGGCAGCTTCCTTGCTGTGTCCCAAGGCATGCTGGACATGGAAAACTTTGCTTCTTAGGGACATACACTTAAGTTGACTTCATATATAGGCTCTGAATGTACAGACTCAGTAGGAAAGACTGCAGAGATGCTGAAGGCAGGACAAGTTTGTGCTTCTGCAGATGAAAAGTTGTTGATTTTTTCCATCCTCTCTGAAATAACCACAGTTCTATCACAAACCTAATCCTTGGTTATATCTTGCATCTTCTGCTGACTCAAGAAGCAAAGTCTCCTCTTGGGTGCTCACCCAGAGTGGAGGGACCCTCTGTTCTATAGGACAAGGTGTATCAGACCCTGCTCCATGGCCCAGCTGAGTCAGGGGCCAGTCCCAGCCACCACTCTGGTGAACCTGGAGACCACACTCAGGCACAGGAATCCAGACTACCAGCGAGGAAGTAAGTGGGGTAGCACTGATTTCCTGTGCCTTGGGAGCTGGATCTACACAATGCATCACACTTTTACTTGACTTCAAGGCTAAAGCAGCTTCCTTGGCTATCCCATTTCTCTCTTACCCTGACCCCCAGACACCCCATAACATCTGAGCTTTGCCATCAGGCAATGAGCAATGTAACTGACATCTGGCAAGTGAAGTTCAGCCTCTCTCTCCTGACCTTCCCAGGGGAAGAACTGTCTGTCTGATGTGTAGAATTTTCATAGAGTGATTTACATTTGAGTGTGTTAAGCCAGAAGCTTCAAAACATTGTGGTGTGTTCTTAATATAGCACAGATAATTAAACTGATGAGAACATCCAGGAAGACCAATGTGCTTCAACTCCCAAGTTCCTTAGGGGAGGGAAATCCAACATTGCTGGATGTATGGAGAATCTACTGGTGGAGCCAGCTCTTTTGACTGCATCCCTGA
Organism: Peucedramus taeniatus; assembly: GCA_013400575.1. Lineage (NCBI taxonomy): Eukaryota > Metazoa > Chordata > Aves > Passeriformes > Fringillidae > Peucedramus > Peucedramus taeniatus. The sequence continues at coordinate 122,754 of WBNO01025929.1, read as the reverse complement.
GTACAGATAGAGAAGATTAATGCAGCCCATGTACCCACTATGCTTCTGCAGGCATTCACTTTCCCCAGTCTCAGCACATAAGGATGTAGATCTTGTTAAGTTTAATTAATTTCCCTGCACTCACAATTGGTGTGTAAAATAGAACAGGATGACTTAATCCATGCATCCGATCTAGCACTGTTACTTACTTTATTTACTTTTATTAACGTTAGGTTTGCTAACAGAGGGGTTTTTAAATAAATGATTTTAATGTGTTTAGAAAATGTACTACAAAAATAAGCATTCGCTTAACTTATTAAATATTTTCAGCGATGAAGAAGTGACTTTGAGCCAGGATGGAAATAAACATCCTCATTCAGGAGAGATTTTTTAAAAGCAAACAGAACATAAGAATGCAGCTAAGCTAGCATGTCTTGGGAAATTATTTTTCCTTTTCCACATCAGCAATAACAGATCAAGAGCATTTCCAAGCACCAATTTCTGTAGGCTGCATGAAGGGAGATGGACATTTCTACAGCTGATTTGAAACTGGATGAACTAGAGCGCTTCAGAGGTTTACAGTCGAAAAGATAAATGGATTGTGTGAGCTGTCCAATTTCATTATGTGCCCTAGCCAAACTCTTTCTTTAATGTTTGATAGAATTATGATCAAATATTTCAAAATAAAAATGCTGACCTCTGTAGAAATTGTTGTTGACCTTGTCAAGGTAGGTTTAATGCTTTAGAAGAATACCAACAATCTCTCAGTGATATAAAACCCCAACAGACACTACCAAATCGAAATATATATATAGAAGGCAGCTGGTTATTCACACTGGCCGAGTGCTTATCAAGCCCCATTGTCAGCTGAGTGTGAAATGGATTCCTGCCCAGAAACCTGGCTCTGAAGCTTGCTTCATGTTCAAAGTTTGATTTGCCACATGTGATACAGTCAGATGATTTAAAACACAATTGACTTTCTTGCAGCAGTTGACTACCCTGTTTCAGAATTATACGCATCTCCAGAAACTGAAAGGCAAGTACTCATGAAGACCCAAAATACTTTAAGCCAAATATTTACAATACTGATTATCTGAATGAATTTGTCACATACTTTCTTAAAGTAGGCCACCTCACTTCCAGCCCAGAGTGCTGCACAGAATGCCATATCTGTGTCTTTTTTTCTTTGCATTAAGGCAAGGGTTTGAACCAAAGCCCTGCACACAAACCCTCTTAACTCCCCAGCATGTGCAATTAGCATCTTGAGCTGCTTCAGTTTGTATTAATTTAGCATCAATCTTCAGTTGGAGAGCTCCATCTAATCTGGCCTCTGTACCCGTCACTGCTGCGTGTTACGTGCGAAGGAAGGTGAAAAATCTGAGTTCTGTGATAAAACCATGAGATATGTTTAGCCTCAGTAATATCATCGCTTGCTTAAACTGATTGCAGATAATGACAATGAAATCCATCTCTGTTGCAGGGGCATCTTCCACAGGTTAAATGCCTTTGTGTTGAAAAATGAGACTTTTCTGACTCTTTGCAAGGATGAGGGAAAGAAAAAAGGGTTGCCTGGTTACCCAGGCTTCTTTGAGGCTGTGGGAGCATGATTTGCTATGGCCTTCTTCAGGTAGCAAGTGCTCTGATATAGCCAGTGCTGCTAAACCATGGAGATCCAAGGGCCAAACACACCCAGTCCCAGTGACCTGGAGATCAGGTGGAGTGGGAGAAGCTGAAACCACCGTGACCTTGAAAGTCATGGTTTGCTTTAAAGCATAAATGCTTCACTCCACTGCCTGTATGAAACTGATGGCCCCAAGCCAGTGAATCGAAATCCTGTGTGGGGGTATTTTCCTTCTGCTCTGCTGATCTATCATCCATATTTTTCTCATTTACACGTACAAATCTCATAGATGCTTCATGCATGAGGAGATGGGATGCTACCAAATAGATCACTAATAGGTTCAAGACATTGAGGATGATTTAAAGGGCTAGTGAATCTGATGGGAATAGTTTTTCTTCTGCTCTAAAGGAAATAAATTTGCTTGTAAGTTGCTTGTTTGGATCCACATAAGCGAATACCTTTTTCTTGCACCAGTCCTTCTGAGTTAGTGCCTCATAAATTTGCTCTAAATTCCCTGGAAATTTAAAAAAATCAGTCAAAACTGTCAATTTTTGGATGTATTTTCATTAAAACTGTATTAACCCACAGCATGCAGCTCCTGAGGTTACTGTAAAACTTCTGATGGAGTTAAGAGTAGCCTCCTGCAAGCACAGTATTTGCTGGAGTAAGCACATAGTGAAGGAAGCAGCCAGCCAAGCTTGTCTTCAGGAGTGTCTTGTAAAGGTCAAACCAGATTTGATGTTGTGTTAGGATTTGGGAGAAACCCAAAGAAAGATAATAGAGGAAGGATCTGTTTCTTCCAATAATCAAAAAACAAATCTAGAAAGTTTGAATAAAGAATAATAAAAGTTGCATGTGCAGATTGACTTGGGGCAACTTTTTAACTTGCTTCAGTGATGTTTTCGTGGCTGATTAGATGAGGTGGCAGTGACTTTGGCAGTGCTACAAAAGCCATTTTTACATCAGTCAGCATAAGGAATTCCACACTTTCCATCAAATCCCTCCAAAAAATAATTCTGCTTTCCCTTCCAATCCAGTTTTGCTTCTGTGGTTGGCCAGATCTTCTCACTCACTTCATGCTCCAGGCCACAGTTCAGTTGGAAAGGACCCAAGGGTGGCTCAAGTCCTCACACGAGGTCACCCTGTGTGATTTTTCTTATGCTCAGAAAAATATCCCAGGGGGGTATTATATATGTGAGGATTTTGACCACTTTCCTCTGGAAATGCTCTGCAGAAAGGACTGCTTATGCATGCACAGATCAGCACTCTGGCACACAGGAGGGGCACTGGGGGACACGGGACCTGGCACAGATACTCCGTGAAGGGGATGTGCATCAAGCCTTCACATCCAGATTGCAGAGCTCAGAGATGCAGACTCCTGGGGGATCCCAGGAAGAAATACTCTACAGTGTGTTGCTCCTGCTGGCACCCCATGTAGTCAGGACAGACCAGGATATGAGTTTGAATGCAGGCACAGCATCCTTTCCCTCTCCCCAGCCCTGCAGGAGACAGAGATGCAGATTCTCATGTGGGATGTAGTGCACTAAGGCACCAAATCTCCTTGTACTTCAGGTCTATGGACAAAAAATATGTGATCAGAGCCAGGGCCAGCCCCAGACCTGGGGTTTTCCTTCTGCCATCCTCAGCACATCAACCATCTTTATTGTATGTGGGGAATTAGCTGTTCCCAGTGGAGACAGAGAAGGGCTGGAGTGGGCAGAGGGCTGAGGGAGGGAAGAGGGAAGTGCTGAGGCTTTTGTAATGGATGAGAGAAAGATCTGAGCATGGAGCAGATTTCCTGTCCCAGTACCAGTTGCAGCTGGCTGGCCTCTTTGGATGCAGTCACCCTGGAGTTGTGGGATCATACAGATGGCAACAGAGAGGAATGGGGTCACTGGGCATTGACACAGACCCCTTCTGAATGGGGGAAGAGTGCAGCTGCCTCTGCATCAGACAAGAAAGGGAGGAGGGAAGTTAGAGACCCAAAAGTGTCTTTTTCATCCCACCAACTGCTTCTCATTTTGGTTTTGACATGAATTTGCCATGCAGACTGGGCCAGCTCGTGCTTTTTGCTTTCTGTGACTGCAAAATTATTTAAGCAGATTCCCATTGCTAATATATAGGGGAATTAGAGAGTATCAGCAATGCCTTCTGACTTAAGAGATGGAGTGTCAGGTATCAGCTGAACCCAGAAATGCAGCTATCTGTGGATATTTCTGAGGCAACTTGTCAGTAGGGTGTTTCTAATCCTTTTACCAAACAGATTTTTTTAGAAAACTTGGGAATTTTTTGTCTATTTCTCTCTGACCCTAATAAATCTTAATTCCCACAACTTGCGGGTGTTGACTTTCCAAGAAAAAACGTCAATGGCACTCTGTCACCACCCTCCACATTCCCGAGGCGGCTGCTGGAGGCAAGTTGTCTCATTTGCTTATGTAAATTAAGACAAGAGATTTTTAGAGCCAACTTCAAACTCTGGGAAGGAGGTGCTGCCTGTGCCAGCACGAGCAGTGCTCCTGCAGCCAGACCCCAGCACTGACGGAGTTCAGCTGTTCCGTGATAAAAAATAAAGCGCTCCCTCTCCAGGCATTTTGCATTTCAATGAATAATTTTTCACCCAACTACATCCCAGGCTGCTTTGATGATGTGCAGTCCATAAATTGACATAATAACGTGGAGTTGAGGAATAGAGGATCTATCCCATCAGGGGAATTGCAGCCCCTAAAGCCCCAAGCCTTTAGCCTGAGCAGTTTTGTACAATGTTATTACCCTGTATTCAGATGACATAATTACCAAAAGGACTCTTACTGGGTATTTACACAACATTATATGGAGTGACTTCGGATTTTTCTTTTCTTGCAAATGTGTGGCATGGGTTAAATGAGAGGATGATAGAGCTGTTGGCAGAACCAGTTTGACAAGAGGAGAATTGCAAGTGAGGGACAGTTCAGTGGCCCCTGGATGAAAGAATTACGTGTTCCATGTACAAGGAAGCAGGGGAGGGTAGGAGTTACAGCCCATAAGGCTGCTACCAGTGAGTATCAATGCCCTGAGGAACACAGTCAGAACACACAGGGCCTGTATGGGCTTCTTTACTGCCCTTACCTCCTCGGTGTTGGACCATAGAGTTGTGGCTGGTTTTAGCAGATGATCTAATTCATGGGGAGGACCTGGAGTTTGCTTCATTAGTAAATGCTAATAGTCGGTGGAGGGGAAGAATTGTGCGTGAAGCAGCGTTTGGCACTTTCGTTTCCTCCTGATTACCCTGCCCAAGGCTCGAGCAGACCCAAGAAACAGCAGCAGCAGTGCTGTTCCCTGCCTGGTAGGACTGAGCTGGGCACAGCCACAGGAGGAATTGCTCTGCATTCATGCAAACTGTTCCTTTTCCACCTCACCTCTCCTGCTGATGGACCGGCCACACTGCACGCATTCCCCAGCCTGCATTGTGACTCAAACCACCAAAAATATGTTTTTCAAACATTCAGCCGTTGAATGTTGAGCAAAATTTGACCAAATCAACAGGACTTGAGAGGCTGGTTTGAACTAAACACACTTCACACTCCATCCTGCAGAAACCAACTTGCTCACAGCTAAATACCAGTGGTTTGAATCCTGGAGCCTATGCCTGGCCACAGCTGGGTTACAGCACAAAACCAGGGCTGAGCCCCAGTCCTGCAGACAATCTTTAGCATTGCAGCACTTGGCTTAGCAGTGTCTCATCTCTGCATTCTTCTGCTATTTTGCACTGTAAGTCCCTCCAGCAAGGAGGCAGTGGATGGTGGCAGTGTTTTTAACCTTAATGGGTGAAGCATTGCTTGGTGTGAGTTAGGTACCTGGTTCCCACAGCTCAACATGTGTCTGTGCTGGATGGATTTGGGGGCACATGTCTGTCCATATGTTGAAAATATACATTACCCAGAAACCTTCTGCTGTAGAGAATTAGGGAGAATCTATGACTTGGGGGATGGGGAACAGATAGGCTTGTTTGACAGTTAATAAAACAATGAAATATATTTTGTGTGTGCCTGCGTTTCTAGGGACATACCAGCAGCTGCTAATACCATGTCATCTGTTTTTTATTCATGGCACTGCTGGACTGTGGATAGATAATCTCTTCTATAACTCACTCATTTCTAAGCTTAATGGAAAGCTGTCACAGGGAAACATGCTTCTCTGCCAAAAGTGGGCAGTCTGTCTTTCCACAGGGGGAACACATGATTCCAGAGTTCCTTGCTCTGCTCAAATCCCAGTAACATTGTCTTTTAATTATATTGAGTATTTAATACTGGGATGCTTGTGTTTCTGCTGTATTTTCCACAATGACTGATAGAAAGAGCCCATTCTGCCTCTGTCAGACAGAGGTGCTCCATCCCTCTGGTCATCTTCGTGACCCTCCTCTGGACCCACTCCAACAGGTCCATGTCTTTGCTGTACTAAGGGCTTCATAACTGGATGCAGCACTCCAGGTGGGATCTCACCAGAGCAGAGGGGAAGAATCACCTCCCTCAACCTGCTGGCCATGTTTCTTGTGCTGCAGCACAGGACACGTTTGGCTTTCTGAGCTGCAAGTGCTGAATCGTGCCCAGCTTTTCATCCCCCAGTACCCCCGTGTCCTTCTCCACAAAGCTGCTCTCAAGCTCTTCATTCCCCAACTGTCTCTGGGCAATACCAGATACCAGGGGTTTCCCTGACCCTGTGTGTTGCACTTGACCCTGTTGAACCTCATGAAGTTCCCATGGACCCACTTCCCAAGCTTGTACAGGTCCCTTTGGATAGCATCCCTTCCCTACAGTGTCAAGCTTCTCCCAGTCTGCAAGAGATCCTTCTCCCCAGAAGCCCTCTTCCTCCTCCTCCCTATCCTGTGGGTATCCTGTGGATATCCTAGCTATCCTGTGGCTAGCACATGCCCATAACGTGTCAGTATTGTCACTAAACCTGTGTGACACTGACTGTGGCTGGTGTTAGGAGGCACCAAAATGGGGATTTCATGTCACCTGGAGCAGCAAAGTCTTGCATCATCTGTATCTCATGTTCTCCTTTTCCTCTTTTCACCATGGGGGAGGTGTCCCATGAGCAGACCCCAGGCTGCTCCTCCAGTGGGTACAGCAGCCCATATTAATGAGCTCATGCTAATACGAACTCATCCTATAAATATATCAAAAAGCCATGAAACTCTGGGATTTTGACACTGAATCAGTTTGAATCATCCTTCCTCATGCAGCTTCCCTTTTCCAAGGAGCTCTCAGTCTTGTCCTTCCCCTCTCTACTTGCCTTCAGTGCTCTCTGCTCTGCTGTTGTTCAGGGAAGTTGCCATCGTGTCTAATTGGGAAGACACCTGTAGAGTGCCTCTGTGCAGAATAACTGGAGTGCAAGGAAGAGACATTCATCCCCTGTGGTTAATTTGCCAGTGCTGAGTTCTCCTTTAAATAGAGGCAAGGAGAGACAGACAGAGCTAGGACATGGCATGCATTGAAGTTTTCTTGGTGTAGTTTTTGCTAACACAGGCTGTGCCTGTAGTCTAGTGTGTGGAGTGGGCTCTTTAAGCAATGGGGAATTGCAGGGACACATCCCTTGGAGTGTCAGCCAAGTGTGATCCCATATGGACCTTCTTGCATTGCCTTTGGTGCTTGGTGCTTTTTGTATCATCTTTCTTCATGGCAAGTTCAAGTCACAGAGCTGCTACTAAGGCTCAGCCTTTTCCTTGCCACCTCCTGACACCACTAATAAAGTTCTCCCTTTCCTCTAAGTCATTATTTGAACAAACTTCAGCTGTTTTGGAGGGCAAGGAGGGAATGAGTTCACTGCTTCAAGCCTGCAGGGTTGCAGAGAGCCCCAGCCATGTGCTCGCTGTGCTCCTCACTGCTGAGGCTTTATGAATGCATGGCATTATCATTTCAGACAAACCTCTCCAGCATGGCCCAGGGAGCAGGGAATGATGTCTGGGTCATCCTACTAAGGAGGCAGCCCCAAATGAGTCCATCTCTGCTCCCCTGCCTCTCCAAGAGGGAATGAAGAAACCTGAGAGTGCTCTGAAGTCAGGTTTGACTTCCCAGCAGAGTTGTCTCCTCTGCAGAGTATCAGGAGTCCCCTGAACAAGGTTTGGTGCCATCATACCTGGCAGGTGGATTCTGTCGTATTAAGTTTTATAGAAAATGTCATGTTTGCTAGTCCAGGAAGTCCAGGCTGCAAAATGTAACTTTTTCCAGGCTGAAGTAGGATTTGGGGAGCACAAGTATGGATCCAGAGCCAGGAAAGCACTCAGGTTACTGACTGCAGAAAAGCCATGCAGAAAAGCCTCAGGGACAGGATTTGGCTCATAAATGGCCAGTGTCTGTGGCAGAGACTCAGATACACAGGAGTGTGGGTCCCTCAGCCTTTCCTCCTGGCAGAAGTAAGCACTTACCAGGAGCAGACTCTTCTTCCCCAGGGCCACAGCTCCAGTGTGCTGGGACCACAACCAGGTCCCTGCTGATTTCTCTAGTAACAATAGCAATTGATTTACAGAACACTGTTCTTTACATGCCTTTCTGCAAAGAGGGTCCTGTAGCAGAAGGGAGCAGCAGGGGATTCCCTGGCTGTGTAATGCTGCTCTGACAACCTACCCCACCAGCAAAGCATGTTCAGCCCTCCCTGGTCCAGACAGAGCATTTCTGCTGGTGTTCCCCATCCCTAGTTCAGGCCAGCCAGCTGCAGCTATGACAGTCCCACAGGCTGCATTTTTTGATACAGGTTACATGGAGGATGCCAGGAAGGTGTAGGTAGGAAGGGGATCAGGAGCAGTAGATGCAGAGGGGTCTCCACACCTGCTTGGGCAGCTCACAGGGTGACACAGTCCAGCTCTGTAGCTCTGCATCACTGAGGACATGGTTCAGTATCTACTTGGAATGCCACCTGTTACCCTGATTTATTTCTGTGGGATGCACAGGGTGCATCTTGCTGACCATCCAATTGTATTGGATCCAGAAGGTCCCAGGCCCACTTTCTATTGATTTCCCTGCTCTAACAGGCCAGTCCCCATCTCCTTCAATGTGTCTATGATGGGGGTTTTATTAATGCAAAATTTTCCCTCTGGAAAATGAAGTCCAGAAATTAATAATGAATTAAAACAACTTGCCACAGGCATTGCTAATGAGCTCTTTGTCTGTGCAGCTCACATGAAAGGAGGTCATTGCTCAGCCGTTCCCATCTCAAATGGCAGGAAGATTAACCGCGAACATCCAGCGCCTGGGTCTCTCCTGAGACAGGGGACAGGCTGCAGCTCAGCTTCTGCCTGCCTGGCTTGTCCTGCCTTATCCCTGCTGTGCAGGTTTGTCTCGAGGAGTCTTTACTACCTGGAGAAGACACCTTCCTCCCCTCCCTTCCAAACACTCAGGTTTGCCTGTCTGCATTGGGAGGACACCGGAGTCATTCCACTGGAAAGGACAATAACCTTGCAGAGCTTAAGGGGAGAGTGGAAAGTAATCTTGGAGGGGACTAGCAGGGCTTAACTTCACTGCCATAAGCCTCTTCAGGGATTCTGGCCCAGAAACTAACCTGGCACCACTCCAGTGCTGGTTCTGCATCTATTGTTCCTTTCCCTTATCTTGCAATGCAAAGGGTTATCCTGCCTTATCTGCTATCACAGGCTTTGGAGGAGGCCCCACTGCAAGGGTACTGGAAATCGTGTCCCTGCTGAGCCTCAGGGGACTGTGCTGGGAGAGGAGCATCCGCTTCTGGGCAGTAGGCATGGGAAAGTTGTCACACCATGCTGACCACCTCTCCTTGGCTTTTTCAGCCTCGTCTCACTCAGCAGAAATAAGGAAGCAGCATGTTGCATTTACCCATCCTGGGAGGAGTGGGTGAAAGCAGGTGGTTATGGGTGCTGGTCCTCACTTGATAGCTGGGGGTGGATGCATCAGTGCATAGGGCAAGGGAAGTTGAGCATCCATGCAACTTCTCTATTATGTGACTGGAGAGCAAAAGGGATTTTCTCCCTTGTCCAGTGTCCCTTGTGGCAATGTTGTCTGACTGCAGTAGAGAGACCCACACCTTCCCCATGTCCACAGGCAGCCTCTTACACATCAACTGTTTATTGCTCTGTTTTTGCAAAAGCTCAACCTATAACTTCCATGTGCTTAATCCAGGCTTGGGAAAACTCTGCTGTGTTTGAGGCATGACATTTCACCACTCTTTCCCACCCCTGCTCTCTCAGGTGGGACACCCAGCCAGGCTGACCGATGCTCACTGCCTTGCTTGGCAGCACAATTGCTCATTTGTCAAATAACTGAGTCACACAGAGCACTGGGCACCAGGCAGTGACAGCCACGCAGCTCCCAGCCTGCAACACACTCCAGCATGGAAATGCCTGGATTCACCTCCACCAACTGTTCCCACCACGGCCTTGGCCATGGAGGAGTCAATCTGCCTTGCATTCCCACCCCTCCTCTAGTGGTAGCCCTGGGCTGGGAAGAAATCTCTTTCTGGTTTGTAGAGAGAATTTGGCCCAGCCAGAAAAGAAAGGAGCAGGGGCCTTTGGGCAAGGGCAGGGGAAAAGCAAGGCTTCAAACTGTACATTGACAGCAGGAAACAAACCCCTCTTCCTCTCTCTCCTTTAAAAGTTTGTGCTTGTTTGCCTGTTGTTAATCTGAAAACTCACCCAATGCCCCCAGTAACTACCTGCACAGAGCCTGTGTATCTCTGAATTCACCTGGCAGTCTTGCCATCCTCTCCATCACAATATTTGTGTATATCATAAGTCAAACTGTAGCTTGTCCTTAAAATGCTCTGACAAAGAGAGGTTCATCTTACAGGAGACAGGGATGCTGCAAATGTCCATCCCACCCAGCACAATGCCAGGAGGGAAATATCTGAAGAGGCCTCAATGAGACTGGTGTAGCTGGTGTGCTCTTTGCCTGGGTCTTTGATTGGACTCAAGGGGACAGGGGACCTGACCATGGTCCCATGCCTGCTCCACTCATCTCTGAGCATGATTTGGGAGTGAAGGCCAATGCAGTCACCAGTGTTGTCATAGCAGAGCCTTCAATAGTTGTGCCTGAGAAGTTTGACTTGGGAATTAAAATGAAGCTGGTTGCATCCTACCTATTTGTTATCTGCCAGGCTGTTCCTCCTACACAGCAACTTCTCTCATATTCATTCAGAGGCTGCATTAAGCCAGGGCTGCATTTAGGCACCACTATTGCTTCCTTCTTTGCTGGCATGACCTAGAAAACCCCCCATGCATTGGATGTCCCCGCTAGTGTGGGCAGAAGATGTTGTAATGCTCATATGAATGCCAGGGAAATATGCAGAGAAGTTTGTCCCAGCTGTGTCAGATACTGTGATAGTGCTGGGTTTAGGGACATTTTCAGAGTCTGAGTCTTATGAATCTGTTTGAAAGTTAGGTTCAAATTGGGGTTTTTTTCTACTATAGCTGTGTTTGTGTTTATAGAACAGAGCAGTTGATTAGGACAGCAGGGTTCCGATGTCCCTGCCACCTGTTTTCTCCACAGCATTATAATTTCACCTCCATTTAACAACAGGTTCATGTCTGGGGTAACTGACTCAGCTGCTTGGCAGACTCATTGGGGCAGTCAAGCCTGCAGACAGTTTTATTTTCACTGAGGTTTGCAGCACAGAGATTTGTAGACCAAATTCTTATACGTGGTCACCAGGGAACATTGTTGGGATCTCTGACCCCAGCTGTGCCAGTGCTGCTGTAACAATTGCAGCTCTGGGGTCTGGGGCTATTACAAGGCTGCAGTTACCTGGATCCTCAGTACCCCTGTTTCCTACAAGAGACAGTCAGGACAAGAGCTGTGCTATTGCCAAGGCTCCACAAATCTGGTTGGAAAAACCAGAGCCAAGCAGAGCAGATGAACATTCCTAGAGGCAGGAGAACATATTAGAGCTAAAAGACAAATAAGGTCTTGCAGAAAAGGTAGTCATGAACTATCCTCTGTTTCTTTGAGCTTGGCTTTTATTGTCTTACAAAGAGTATTTTGAAAGTGTGTGCTACTTTCCTGTCTTTCCTTCCAAGTGCCTAAATTTGAGTATGTGTCCTTATCTCTACATGACAAGCAATAGTGAATGGGAAACTATTTTATTCTGTCATTTACTTCTCATTGGTCCCGTCACATCCTATCTTTTGGCACTATGTATTTTCTTAGTGTTATGAGCATATATCTATGCTGTGTGTGGGAGAGTGGGTGTCTGAATTGTGTTTGCAAAGGCCCTTGATAAAAAGCTTTAACAAGTAAAATTATCAGAGAGGCAGGAGTGGGCTGGTCCTGGTAGATCCGAGCACTGGAAGGCAGCAAATCATCTGTCTGCAGAGACATTAAGTGCTGAATAGGTCAGAATTGCCAGGTTTTTAGTATTTACCTAGGAGGGAAACTACTGCTCATTTCAAGAAACTAATGTTCCTTGCAGATTTAGCTTGAACACCAGAGGGAACATAAAAGCAACAGCTGTGGAGTAGTTTCAAGGATAGTGTTTTCCTCCTCAAGCACAGTGCAGTTCTATCCAATTCTCCTCATTAATCACTTTCTTTCGTTTTTGTTTTTCAGCCAAAGCTTTTGGCCAAGGAGCTGCTTGACTTGGTGGCATCTCATTTCAACCTGAAGGAGAAGGAGTACTTTGGAATTGCATTCACAGATGAAACGTAAGTGTGAGAAATCAAAGACCTAAGAGGCAACTCTAGGTTACAGAAAATCTTGGTGTAGAAATACTGTGTACACCAGGTCTAGGGAGGCATGGGCCAAATTACCACAAAATTTGAGGTTTTGTCTCAGGACAGGTCATATCTACCTCCAGATTAAATGACAAGAAAAAAATTTGCACTGGAGAAACATTAAAGGTCTGCCAAAGGCTATGATTAGTCCCAGACTGTGACCCCTCAGTGTTACTGCACCACCCTGTTACATTTCTCCAGCTGTTTCCTCTCAGGAGTTACACCATCCTTGGCATATGGACTGTGTCTTGTATGGACGCCCACCTTGGTTTGCAGGTTTTTTTTCTTTGTATGTTAATCAGGAAGTGGCTTCCCACACCTAAATCATTTTAAGAAACCAAGATTTTCAAGCCAACACTGTGTCCCCAGAACTGCTGGGTCAGCGGTATTGCTGTCACGAGCCAGTTCCGCTCTCCTGCTGAAGTGGCAGGGAAATGTAAATCATCTGCTGGAATAATGATTCAGGATCGGGTAATCAGAGGCTGCTGGATAATTGCACAAACATATCCGCATTCATCTCAGCAGCAATCACCCCTCTAAAGTCAATTCCTTTGGCAAGCACCTGCCTTGGACAGCCTGAGGCCATCTCAGGACACAGCTCCAAGGATGGAGGAATGCTCAGCAGCAGGCACGTGCAGAAGCAGAACCTGAATCAGATGAGATCCCAGAATCCATCCCAGCTCACTGACATGAGTAGCTCAGCCCTGTAGATCTTCAACCCAACACAAATTAATGAGACTAATCCTCCAAGAAGAAACAGTAGGAGGCACTTGCCTTTTACAAAGCAGGAGTAGGAAATTGCTCCTACCACGGTGTTTATTCTTGGAGAGAGCAAGTTATTCAGTGGGTGCTGTCTGAGAGGCACAGGAAAGTCATTCAGGGATGCCACAGCACACTAGGAGATGAAAATGTTCCCTTAACAGTCCCAAGAGCACAGGTGAGAAACAAGGCACATCTCAAACTGAAACCAGAGAGCAGCTGAGCAAGTTAGATCTCAGTTCAGCTGAGCAGGCACAGGGCTCCCCTGGGAGTGCAAGAGAAACTAATGAGGAGATGTCAGCAATTAGAGAGACCCAGCCTCCCCTGGAACTTCCAGGTTTAACTGGGTGAGCAAAGATCTGGGTTAGCAAAGGGAGGAAGTATGAGAGCTGACAGAGTTTGAAGCTACATAGCAGATGCAGATGGATGTGCACAGTCCAGGCAGGATTCAAAGGGTTAGGTGATGGCATCCACTCACTTGGTCACCTTCAGACCTGTAGATGGAGCAGGGTGCTTTTCAGGAGATGCTCAGCCAGCCCCGATGAAAGATTTGGGGACATCCTCACTAAATCAAGGAAGTGCAGCCCAGAAACAAGCAGGAAGTCCTAGCTGGTCTGAAGCCTTTCTGTTGTCCTATAGTGACTCTGACATTTGTACTGAAGCTTCTTCAGTACTGTGAAAATAACTCTGCAAAGTATTTCCTCTTCAGTTGTACAATACTTTGAAGAGAGTTGGCACAAACAGCAATTGTTTTATTTGACTGAACACAGCCAAAGAATATACCTGGGGCCTTGGGCAGAGTCTTGGAAACAGATGTCCCAAGCCAGCTTCAGAAAATAAACTGGTCTGTCTATACCACAGATCTTAACCTGCAATGTGAAATGGAAGTTTGAAAAAAACCCTTTCTTCAAAAAGTAGTAAAAACAATCTCTTAATGTTTGTTTGCAGAGCACATAACCCAAACCTTTACCTAATACAGAACAGGAATGTAAAAAGAAACCCTTTAATTCTGTGACACAGGCCCTCAGGGACTTCTTCACTCTCCACTGAGTTTCCATGTGCTTTACTTGAAGGGGACTCATAACCAGCTAAAACAGAACAAGCCTGGTTCATAAATGTAATCTGAGGTTGGCTAAATGGCAAGTTTAGAAAGAAGAAAAGCCACTAAAGTATTAAATCAATTCTTCTGTTTAAGAGTAAAAGCTCTATGAGAGTAATTTATTTAGAAATTATTTGGACTGGGGATTTCCATTCATTAGTTGTGCTCTATCATGACAACCTTAGAAGAAAATCAATAGGAACAACCTTTGCGTTGGCAACTTAATAGTTTCTTGTGATAATATAGGGTCATTACTGCATTCAGCGTGACTAAAGTTAGATTGTCAGACTATTATGGCGGGGAGAATAACGCCTCCTATTTTAATGATCATAGGGACGTTTTATAGCGTGAGCCATTAGCTGCAGGAGAGCACAGGTCAAAAGGGTGTCCCTGAACAGCACCAGGGGCCAAGCTTCACAGGAAGCCAGAAGAGCAATATCCTGCTTGATTAAAAGTGAAAAGGGATGGGGAAAGAGCTTGGGTTTAGTTCAGCTGGTTATGAATCTCCACTAACCACCCTTTCCCTTCGGATTAGCTCCTCCAGCATTCATTGAGAGCAAGTGGCCAGGATTAACCTTCTGTTCACTGCAGATTCCCCATCTGGGCCATGGGCAGGGTTTCCACATCCCTTACTTGTCCATAGATCTGAGTCACCTGCTCCATTGAGAGCTACCAATTTTTACATCCCACAGCACAGGGTAGCACCTTTCCCTGGAATACCCTCTTATCCCTGGGAGCTGAGGGGAGGCCTATTTCCACCCTCCAGCCATGTGGCAGAGCCAGAGAGATGGAGCAGGTGTCCCCAATCCTGGTTGAACAGCTGGTCCAACGGAGGGTGCAGCTCTCAGAATAACGTCCTGCTCTGGCACTAGACCAGTTCCTTTATCACCAAGTCCACGGTGTTGCAAAATTTGTATAGTTAAACTCTTATGGCCCCCTGAGTTTCTCAGCCCGTTCAAAAGTAATTGAGAAAATCTGTGAGCTTAAAGGGTTTTTTGTTTCTGTTGCAATTGATGGAAATATAAATAGTTTATATGGGTTCTATTATGTGAATTGGTTTTTCTCAGTGTCCGTTAAATTCAGAATGAGTCTGACACTGAAGGGGTGTGAGTTGGTTTATTGGTCCAAATACCTTTATAACACAAATCAATGTGGATCCACTTTTCAGAAAACTGGACACTAAGCAGTAAAACTGTATAAACAGAACCACCTGGAGGCAAAGTACTCATTGATGTACCACTCTTTACTTATAAAAGAAAACAGAACTACTGCACACAATCAACAAAATGGACCCTGGGCACCAAAATCCATACTCAGTCTGTATCCTAAATGGACCCAGGTTTTTTTTCCTGAAAGTGATTATGTGGTTGTTATTGACTCACCAGTTTAACTGCCAACATGAGTACAACCAGCACAGAAAAATTATCTGGCTTCCAGTATTCGACCTCCCCATAGGTCCCCCAAAACTGTTTGCACCATTATTTCTGAATACACTGGTAGAAATATCTGAATGAACAAATCGATGGTGATAATGAAACAAAAGCTACTTTGTGTCTCTAAATTGAACCGTGAAGGAAATCCAGCTAGACATGGGATTGATGAATGGGATCCCAGTGCAAGCTGCCTAAATGGGTCCATGAAAACTGTCAGGATTACAACATGCCTAGGGTTATATTGCCATACTTCTCCCTGTCTTACACATGGGATTGTGCTCCATGAATAGTTCTGCTGACAACAGGAAGACTGATTCCAGAGCAAAGCGTTCTGTGGTGCAACGGCGTGGGAGTTTGGTTCCCTGATAGTCCACATTTACAGATACCAGTGACTGCTCACTGCTGCTGTTCTCTACATGCCACACATGCACGCTTGAGAACAAGGAGTTAGGTGACAATCTGCAGTGCAGAAGCCCCCAGCGATGAAAGATTGTAAGTAGTAATTGAGTACAGTGAGCAGTTAGCTCCTGGCAGGGATTTAAGTGACCTTCCTCCTCTGAAGGAGCTTTGGATTTAAGCTCCATGCAGGTGAGACTAATGAAACTCTTCAACCTAAAAACTCAGTGGCAATTAAATGTGTTATCCAGTGTGGAAGATCAGACAATCCAGTACTCAGAACTGTGTACGTGAACACCATAAATGTGGAACTGATATACATATGTATATATATGATTATACCAACCAGTTTCTCCTGTTAAAATGCAGCAAGAATGAAAAGAGCAAGTCTTTTCAAAGTAAGAAATACCCTGAAGTGATTTTTTGTTCTGTGCACCATGGCTTCTCAACCCTTCCTTGTGCACGTTAGGCAAACCCAGACATTGCTGTTGAATAAACACAGAGGTAGACAGTAAGTCCATTGTCAACAGCTCACCCTCAGTGGGAACTGGTGTGTAACACCATCAGCTGCTGGTGGCTGCTGCATTGGTGATACAAATGCAACTGGACAGGTTCAGCATAGGATGTCAGGTTAAGTGTGGCTTTTCCTTGCTCTGACAGCATTTTGTACCATGGCCTACATGGTAAATGCTCAGGTTGTACTTAGGCTAGAAATGGGTGAGCATGGCTGGTTTCAATCCCACATGTAACTGTAGCCTTCACAGCTAATTTCAGCCTTCCTGAGGCCTGTTAAAAGCAACATGACAGCACTTCATGACCAAAAAAAAAAAAAAAAAAGAAAAAAAAGAAAAAGGTAAAACTACAGATATCAAGAAGGGGGATACAGCAGGAAAGCTAGATAGCCCTAATTTTTTGGGTACCCAGGCTGAGAATCTTTCCATGGGGATTATTTTCTGACAGCCTGGAGTATCTGCCTTCTAAAAGCCAAACCTTGTTAAAGTACACATCTGTGCTGAATAATACAGGGAATGGTGCATAGATCTCACACTAGCATGCCAGCAGCAGAAATGATGGAAGGAAACCTCCTGCATCTTGCTGCATGCCCAGCTATGATCCTGCCCAAGAGCAAGACCAGTTAGTTCCTCCATCCAGAGGAGTTCATTTGAGTTAATATGGCAATCCTCACCCTGATCCCAGGCTGGGCAGAGTTGTCCTCAGCCCCTGTACTGCAATGGAGACATATGAGGTGAGCAGTTTGGCTTGAAACTCTGCATTATATCACTCCTTTCCAGTAGGCACACTGCCAGCAAGTCTGTGCCCCTAACACACAGTAGAGGCTGCCCTTTACATAAAGTGGAAAAAATAGAGAAAAAATTATTTTAAAATTTTATCTAGAGAAACAGCTGTCTGAAAGTTACAATATCTTGGAGGGAAACACATGGGCATCTAGAGCAGGGGATAAAATAAGCTTTGTTCCTTTTGTACACCAAAAGATGTCCAGGATGAGTCTGAAAAGTCCCTGACTCCACATGTATCACTTGTTACCTAGTTGAAACTTGGTACTTTTGCAAAATAGATGCAAAGGTTGCTTAAACTGAATGCCTGACTTCTACATGGCAAAATTTGAGGAGAGCTTCTTCCTCAACATATTGATCCTGAGCCCACGAGAGTGATGGGTAGTGCTCAGCAGTAATTTAGAACCCCTTGGTTTGAAGCAGCATGCTGTGCTCAGGTGAGCACACACAATGTCCCAGCAGGGTTCCAGAGCTGCCTGGGCAGGAAGGTCCCTGAGCTGCCCATCCTCTTCTGCACCTCCATAACCCAGGCAGCAGTACAAAAATTCCCATTGAACCCAGATGATTCAAAGCCTCCTGAAAGTGCTACTTTCCCCTTTATTTATTTTTCTGGGAAAGATGGAGTGGGGGGGGGCTGTAAATCCAGTTAAATTGCTACAGGGTTGTCACTGCTTACTTTCTAAAGGGGTTTCTCAGCCCCTTTTCTTTGCCCAAAGCTCATGCACATGAAAACCCTTGTGAAAGCTGAGTGTGTTTGCTGTACACAGGGTATATTGCTAAGGCTTGTGGCAATTCTAGAAGGCAATTTAATGAGTTTTTTTTAAAGCAGGCTCTTTTTCTCCATTTTTTCATTTTCAGTGGAATGAAGAATTATTCTTGAGGATTATCATGAGCTGGTGAATAGGCACTGGAATAAAGCTCAGGACATCTGAGTTCCATTTCCTGCTTAATTTGCTGCAAGATTCTCCCCCAAATCATTTAAACTCTCTCTCCCCTTTCTAGTCTAGACAGCAGAGTACTGAAGGCAAGGGCTGCCTCTCCCTCTGGGTGAAATCTGGTCTGACTGAAATCAACAGCCAAAAGCTCACAGGATGCAACCCTAGCATCACTGAAGGCAATGGCAAAAATCTGGCCAGCTTCAGTGGGGCCTGAATGTCACCCTAGGTATTTCCACAGTGCCTAATTTAACAGGGCCTTTATCTCAGCTGGGGAGCCAGATGCCCCTGTAATACAAATAATGGTATTTATAAAGTACCTCTCATGCACACACAGCACTCTGCAATGTGGGGAACGTGACAAAGAACAGAGCTCCTGCCCAGCAAATCTTCCAGCAGCAAGGCAGGAATGGATAAATTATAGGAGAAAATAACGACAGGTACCATCTAGGCAAAAGAAAAGCAGCATGTGGTAATTGTAGCTGGAACGCTTCATGGAGCAGCTGTTTTTCAAGAGCTCTCTGAAGAAGGAAAAAGGAGGGCTGGGCAAACCTAGAGAGGCTATTGCAGGCATGTGGGTGGTAAATAAACTGTCTGAGACTGTAGAGTCAGGTTTAGCCCTGAGTGAAATACTGCAGGCATTGTGGAAACTCTTAACCATAAGGATTTCTAATGAAAATCTTGACAGACTTTTAATGATACAACTGCTCCAGGGGCCTGTAATAAAAAGGTGAAGCTTATAACATTTTGGGCTGTCCTGATTGCTCAGTGCTGCCAGCTTTCACCCTGACAGATTGAACTTTAGCAGTTCGATTCCCAGACTGAAACACTGCCAGGATGATATCGCCTCTGCTCCTCAAACATTTATTGTGTGTTTTTCAAATATCATGCAATAGTCCAGGGCAAATAGCACACATTTTGGTTCACATTTTGGTTCATATTTTGTAACACCTCAGACCTCATTGCTGTGAGGAGTGAGAAAGCTCAAAACTGTCTCTTCTCTTGCCAGGGGACACTTGAACTGGCTTCAGCTGGACCGCCGGGTGCTGGAACATGACTTCCCAAAAAAGTCAGGACCAGTTGTTTTGTACTTTTGTGTCAGGTAAGTGCCTGATGGCAAGCCCTTCCCATGGGATACAGCTACAGACAGCCTGTTTCCTGGAGGCCAGGAAGTGAGGCTGTCAATTTCTCACAAACACCTGGGGGGCAAACAAACACTTCCACAGAGGTTTCTTTTGAGCTCTTTGGCTTTGTAAACTCTTCTCACTCAAGTGTAAACAAGTAGTAGCCACACCAACACCCATAGCTGTCCACAGGGAAATGTTGTTTGAGTGATCAGATCAGATGTTATGTATTTACACTTCTCCTTGTGGCCTTTGAGATGGAAAGTCCAAGCTGAGTAGGGTGGCAGAACAAAGCCTTCCTTCTGCCAGGATAACCCACTTGAGGCAGCAACCTGCAGGGAAAACACTCACTTCCTCACTGGTGAGCCATCAGTTTCCTCTGGATTGTGCCCACAGCGTGCATTCTGTCAGAGACCAAATTAATCCCTGTACAGCTCTGTCATATTCACCTTCTGAACTCAGTGCTACAGTGAATTACCCACAAATAGCAAATGATGGCATTTTATGGCAGCCAGTTGATTTCTACATGGCTGGACCAGACTGTAAAAGTTTTAATGAAGATTATGGCAGTTTGGGAGCTTCAAACTTCATCTGGGATTTTTACCAGGAGCTGTTAGTGTTTGGAAGCTGCTGGAAGCTGCCAGTGCTTTTATGCACACAGTGCCTTTGCCTCCAAGGGAGATATTTTCTGAGAAGACAAATTTGCTCCTGAAGCTTTGAAATGCCCAGAGAGAGGCCGGGGGCTGGGATGGCATATGTACAAAATTAAGTTGAGGGTTTTGACTTACTTTTAATGGATAGCTCATGTCTAGAACAAGCCAGTGCAGCGTAACTGTGTCTTTTTCTGTTAGGCTTTCCACTCCAGTGTTATATTACATCTGACATCACTCTCATTCATTCCATACTACCCACAAAAAAAAATGAAGACCTACTTTTGAGTTTCTTCCCCTGAGTGAAGCTTTTTTTTCCTCCACATAGTGATTGTCATTCATTTAACTTCCATTACAAGGCAGGCTTTTTAGGAGAAGAGACTCTTTGTTCTGTTATGGCCCCATATTTAGTGGTGGATACATCTTAGGACAAGTCAAGACTGCACAAAGCCCTGTGAGTCCAGAATTAGCCTGATGTCTCCCAAGAGAAAAATTTAGTCGATATTTGGGGTGCTTCAGACCATAAGGGTAGATTAGATCTGAGCACCATTAGTGTGTGAGATCCAGATCAACCTGTCCTTAGAACTACACAAAAATGTTGATGCTCATTAAGAATGTGGCCAGTCAGTGACCAGGTATCTTGTCCAGGGGCCAAAATGGGGAGTTTATGCTAAGACAGAGATCCCATGAAAAGCAGGGAAAGCCCTGAGTGAGCAAGAGCTAAGTGCTGGACTTAGGAGTAGAACTGTAAAATGTGTGAAAGCCAGTGCTACTGAGCCACTCTCATATTCATTTCAAAGACCACTCAACAAGCATAAATATTGCCATCTGTATTGTTTTATGAAAGTTGGCAGCACAGTGGAGACCAGTCATTCTAGCGGGATCCCAGCCAAGAGGCATCCTAGGATACAGATCCATATAACAGTTAGTGAATGAGTGACCCCTCCTGTTCTGGAATCTCAATCCATAGGGAACAACTCAGCATTCAGTGTCTGCATGTGTGAAAACCAAACCATGTGACTCTGGGCTTATACTCTTACTGATGGCAGTAATGAGTGGATCGTCACACTGAGTTACAATTTGGATTGGACTGGGAGCCAGATACCTCAAGAGTTAGGAACGGGCATTAACTTACCATGCCTTTTCTACTGCTTATTTCCCTTGTGGATGTCGATGCTGGCAGAAGTTGAAAAAGTTTCCCAGCACACAAGGAGTTCCCATGTCCATCCCTAAATCTGATCTGAGCAGAAGGCAATTAAAGACATCAACTCCAGCCAGATGGCTGAAGTTGGAGAGGCCCCACATATCTGTTACCAGTGGTTTCAGTTCTGGCTTGGGAACTAAAGCAAGGGCGAAAGGAAAGTTCTAAGGAGAAACACCAATAGACAGGGGTTTATTTTCACTGTCTGGGGATGTGCAGCAGCTTGCAGAGCCATTCATGAACATACCATAAACAGAATGCTCCCTGTCCCCTGCTACCATCAGGCAGAAAGCAGAGATAATTAGTGCTGTACTATACCTAATCACAAATGCCTAATTTGTAAGGAACTGCATGCCCATAACACCTACTATGTCACAGGTAAAGGCTTGCCTGTGGTTGCAGATGCCTTTTTGCATCACCCAAGCATTGCAGCTGACAAAGCTTAGGTTGATGCTGGAGTCCTAAATGGGGAGATACAAGTAATACAAGTAACTGGATGTGCCAGATGCTCATGACACTGTTTATTGCATCGGGATTTAGTAATTGTGTGGGTTTTTCCCTCTAGTTGAAGTAAATGTACAGTTCAATCACACTGCATAACTACTGAAGAGATGAAGCCTCAGGCAAGAAAAGTAAAGGGTAGTTTGTAAAGAGGAGAAGCTACAGTGAAAACATTTTCACCTTTAATGTGACCATCAAATGGTTTTTACACTCAACACTCCTGCAGCAATGTTGAAGGGCAGCATGCCCACCAAAGATGCCACAGATTTTAGCCTGCTCTAAAAGTACATTTAAAGGAAAGCCTGCCTTCTTAAGAAAAGGCTTCTTGAAAGAACCGTGCCGAAAATAGGAAGTTTCACAAGCTTTGCAGTGTGAAATTCTCCTCCCTTTTTTTAAATCTCTGCAGCACTGTTGAAGCTTTGTCTTTTGACACACATTTCCTTGGGGTTTGACATTGTTGAACACTGATCGCCAGTGTCTTTCCTCTCTTCCGGTATCAAAGACCAAAAATTTCACAGCACTGTGTCAAAGGAGGGGGATTTTAGAAGGATGTTTTTAGCATTGGTTTGTAAGAATTTGCTTCTTCCATTGTTCATTTACACAACTACTGAAGCCTCCCTGTCTTCAGGTTGTCATCTAGTGCTTCAATGAAAGCTTTCCACTGAGAACAACATAGGAATCTAGGAAGCAATCAGAACTCTTGGGCAACTGTGAACTGCCCCATGGCTATTGTGCAATATTATTTTATAAGACTTTTCTAATATCTGTTTACATAGCTCTAAAGACACATATGAAAGCAAGAGGGAGTGCCATGTGTCTTGCATGGGAGGAGGGATGTTGGGCAACAGAATGGGAGTGATATTAGTTCTCATTTTAGAATTAGCTTCCCTGGATGGCTTCCTATAGCCCTGATTGCTTGGTTGTTGGCGAGACTAATTCTGTGCCTCAGAGGGTTTACAAGTCAGGTGAGAGTCACCACTGAAGTCCAGGAGAAGCAAAGGATGGGGATGAAGAAAGGAGGGATTGCCTGATCAGTTGATTTTACAGAGGTATTTTGAGGCCAGAAGAGAACAGAGAAAATGTACCTCACACCATGAGCCTTGGGGTAAAGTGCAGGAACCTAAGTACAGTGTGGAGAACTGGGCAGCAGAGGAGGCAAATAGAGATTGCAGGGGTTCAGATGCAGTTACATCCTTTTGGCTGGGAAGGAAGCATTTTGCTCAGACTCATATAGACAGAAAGAAGGCAGAGTTACTCCTTTTGTGTAAAGCTTTGATGTGAGAGAGAACCAGAGCACAGAGGCACTGTTTGTTCATGGAAAGCGAAGTTGGCCAGGCTCTGCAGTGAGTTCTCATCCTCAAACAATGGCCATGTGAGATTAGCAATCCTTAGCAAAGGAGCCACCAGCATGGGTCTGATCTCTTTATCTTCTGAATGTTTGTCATGCTGTTAATTTATATGAACAAGCTTAGCAAATAAAAATCACTCCACTGGTGGATCTTTTCCCAGGAATGAATATATTTGTTCTCAGGGCAACTCCACCAGCTAAACAGTGACAACTCACTGCAGAAGTCGTCACACTAAATCAGAATATGTCGCACATGGAAAGGCTTTTCTTTCAGAAAGGCACAGAACAAAATGTGAAATAAATCCTCAATACAAAAATACACAGTGGGGCAGAGTTTGTATCTATGGACTGGCAGTATTCCCACAAAGGAATGCCTGTGTTCAGCAACATCTGGCATGTGTTCATATGTACTGGCTAGGCTGAAGTCAGCATGGGAGCTGTGGGGGGCTCAAGACTTTCAATATTGATGCCAGACATTTTGCCAGGTTGCCACAGTTACTAGAGACCAAAGTGGCCCTAAATAAGAGACTGGCAATGAAACACAGAGTGCAAAGCTCCTGGGTGTCTGTGCTCCCCTTAACCCAAAGGAACATAGCTCTGTGTGCACTGGCAGTGGTCCAGGTCTGAGGCAGGTGGGGCAGGTGGGCAGTCTGAGATGAGATTCACCACACCAGAGCTGAGATCTTTACCTGCCAGACAGCTCTATGTCACAGCTAATTAGTCCAGCCTCCCTATATAACCACTGGAAAGAAATAGGCACCTTTCAGGAACAATTCATCTTATTTATTTCATCTGGACTCATCCAAAGATGACTGTTTTGGAATTCAACAAGTTGCAGGCATAAAAAACCTGTGTCTTCTGTGACCTCAGACCCCTGCTCAGATGTAGGCATGTTCACTTGATGCATCCCTCTGTCCTACCAAGTCTATAAATTTTAAATTATTATTTCAATCAGGTTGGCACAGCCAGGGTTGAGGAAGCGTTTCCCATCTACATGGTTTCACCTGGCTATCTAAATGGAACTGGACCAGATTTCAGCTGTTAATGAGGCCTTATGCTATTTTAGTCTTTCAGCCCTTCTTTGTAGGCATCTTTAAACCTCTATTCCGTTAGAAAAGGACTAATAGTGAAAAAAGCCAGAGGCCATTTGAAAACAGTTGACCTGGGAAGGGAGACAGTTGTTCTTTATAGGGCTAGCTGGACCTTAGAACTTGTCACTGAAATGCATTTCTACCTCACTCATGGGCCAGAGACACTTAGGGGGTGCAGATTCAGAGCATCCTGCTCCCAACTTCCCCAGCTGACTGACATGGGATCCCAGCACACCATAGCTCTGTATGCCACTCACATCTACTCAGCTTTGTTTCTCTCCAAGAAATCAGATTAGGGGTTGTGATGACAGCAGCTTGCCTTGGCAGGAATAGCTGAATAAAACCACACAAAATTAATCTCAGCAAATTACTTCTCTTGCACATAATGGGCTGTGTTTCTCCATCCACAGTTTTCCACACCAGAGAAGGGTATGTGGTGGTCCAACACTTTGCTCCAGGCAGGGAATGAGGGAATCATCAGCTCTTGTCTCTCCCCTCTGAGGAGGGAGAAGGAGCAGACAGCCCTCTTTCTGCCCCATGGTGGGAAACTGGGGTTTACAGGGACTGGGGGAAATGCACGAACAGATTATCAAACGCATTAAATTTGCAGCCAGGGGAGAGGAAGAGAAGTGGCAGAATTTGCTCTCACCCAAGCTTCATTACACCTGTTACCACCCAGGAGAAGTTGCTGGAGCAAAGTTACATATGCACAAATCACTCTGCTCCTCTGCTCTTCCTTCATCCTGTGCAGAGCCCTCTGCACTGCAAGGAGGGCAGTGCCAGATCCCAGTTTGCCATGGAGCTTGATCATCCCAGGAGAGCTCAGGGAACTGCCCTGAGATGTTTCAGCACCTTGGGGTGCTCCATCCACATTCTCATGGTTAGCTGTCTCTTCCCAGAGCTCCTTGCAGCTGTGCTGACTCCCTCACCTACTGCCAGTATCAGTCCTGAGCCAGAAACTCCCTGACTTTGCTACATCTAAGGGGAGACAAAGAGCCATCTCCTGCTCACATTATAGCTCTACATCTCCATGCACTGCTGTGGGATGCTGTAGAAACAATAGCAAAAAACCAAATATAGAACCCACATAATCAATCCAGTTCCACCAAGCTGCTTTCATGAGCTCCTATGAGCTGCTCTGTCTATAAAGCTCATGCCATAGCCCAGATCTCTTTGCACAGCATGTGTTTTGCTGGTTGGTGTGCACCAGCTGTGTGTATGCTAAGCAGAAAGATCCCAAAAGCCAGCAGCCCTGCAAACCCCCTCCTCCCAGCCAGCCGCAGCGTATAAATACAGCCACTCAGACCTTGTTTGTGCTGGAAGACAAGGCTCCCTGCAGACAATTTATTGCAGCCTTCCCAGGGTGGCCCCCTGCTCTGTTCACCCGGGGGAAGGTGTAATAAATTGCCTGCGGGGAGGCTGTGCTCCTCAGAGACTCTTTAGAGATATGAGAAACTTCTGTCCAGTCAGAAGATTTACTTGTGTGAAAACCGACCTTTGCTTGAGGAAGGGAACTAATGGGGCTCTGCTACTTAGCACACAGCTCTGAGCTAAGCCATCCATTACACACACATCTTAATAGCAGTCTGGCTCTTGAGTCCCATAACATCATTTCTGTTTTCTGCTTAACTAGGAATATATTTGTATAAGTGAGCTGTGTTGAGAGAAGGGGATAAGTTGTTTTTCCTTTCCATTCAGCCACCCAAGGGGGCAGAAAAAGCGACATTCTGAAAATTTGTTGTTTTGAGCCACATTTTGAATGTGTTGATGCTGGCAGCATTGTCTTGTCTAATTTTGGGAAGCATTTAGACTGCATGATAGATACTATGCAGAAATGATGGATTCTGCCAGTGTAGGATTTGTAGCTAATTTGGATCAAGCTGCAATGGCTGTGTCAGTGCCTACACACAGATTCTCTGACTGGGTCAAAGTCATGCAGACACTGTTTCTGTTTTCACTGCAATTTGTGTGTTCATTCCTTACCCCCGTGGGTGCGATGGGCTGTCATCAGTGCACAACAGGAAGGTCTGCTATGAGGGGTCCCATCACCATGGCATTGACCAAGGGCTGAGTCAGTAAATAAATTACCCTCATGCCAGCTTTGACAGACAAATCATTCCTTCATGTGCTGCTGACAGCACATGGGACAGCTGGAGGAATTTCTATTCCTGAAATGGTCTGAAATCCTCAGATAAAAGATGCTCTCTAGATGCTGAGGGGTGGTGTTATGCGAGACAGTGCACCCAGCAAGTTACCTCTAAAGGCCAAGATGTGACTCTTGGCAGTGACCAAAGAGCAGGAAAGGGCTGTGCTGATGCTCAGGAGATTGAAGGGTAATTCCCCTGGTGACTGAGGGAAAAGAGGAGGAAGGCAGTGTGCTGCTGTGATCCAGTCACTGCCCTCACATTTAGGACAGATAAGCACATCACTCCAAGCCAAGAGGGGCTGCAACAGCTTTTGTACAAAAACACATCTTTTTCTGCAAAGATGCACTTCTCCTGCAAGCCAAGCTAAGCTCCAGGGGACATTGCAGTGGTGGAGTGATTTACAGACAATGTTGAGCTGGGTTGCTGCTTTTATAGCTTGGGCAGGCCAGGTTCCCTATGTGGGTAGGGGGCAGAGGACTTACTATACTCAGGTCTGTGCCTTTGCTTGATGCTGTAACCAAATATGAGGGAGGAATGTACCTGCACTACCACCTTGCTTCCTTCCCTTCTCTATGTTCTACTGGAACACTTGGTATTTTGCAAAGACTCCTAGGATATACAGCCTGAAAGAGATGAAGAGAATTGGTCTCTATATATTCCAAAGCAGATCCCTAAGTATTTTGTACATGGAGAAGATGAGGCATAGGAATGAGCAAATATCCCCAAAGCACATGGTTTTCCAGGGATTCAATGGGCCAACATTTTAGAAGCACCAAGAAAAACTGATTGACAGTAGGTAAAGATGCAGAAAACTTCATAATATAGTGCAGCTGGTGAGAAAGAGAGAGGGGACAGGCTCAGGTTTTATTTTGTTAGCTGTGATTCCCTGTATTTCTGGAATCAAATTCACTTCCAGTGTTATGGTTTCCCCTGCAATGAGGTAAAAGTTGACGCAGGTCTCTCTTGTTGCCTCCTGTCCTCTGCATACCAATCCCAGGTCCTGGACAAGGTGAGCCTGAGCATGGCACAGGCACAGGAGACATGACATGGGATCCAAAGCAGAATGAATGCAGAAGGGGAGGTATACTGAGCTTTTTAGCTGATTTTCATTCCTGACTGATTACTTAACAGGCCAAGTATTTAGCATGAGCATTGTCTGCTTTTAAGTGTCAGCACATAAAAGTGTGTACCCATGACTATTAGCAAACAGGGCTGGAACATAAAAGGAGCTGTGCAGCCTGTGCTGGTCAGAATACTCATTTAGCATGAGACACTGGACATAATGACATTTGCATTTAAGTCCATTACACCGACACATACGATTTTTCTTTTCCTGGTTAGCAAATGGCCTCATATTTTTCAAATTATCCTCTGAGGTTCTGAATGATTGTGGTGAGGGATAATGAGCCAGACCCCAGGATGGATGAGGCAGAAAAGGGGTGTTCTCCTTTACCCATTCTTTTGTAATAATGAAATAAGGGGTAGTACACTGACAGGATCTCTGAGCTCTGCTGACAGCTCTGTCCTGCATCCCAACCAGATCAGAGTCAGCCAGCTGGGAAAGATGTGAATAGAAGTTTTTGGATTAGCTAGCTCCCACCAGACTCATTCACAAGAATGAGGATGATATCACTGCCTCAGGAAAGACAGACACCTGAAGTAGACCAGACATCCATTTGCTGTGGTCATATTTTGAAATACCATTGTGTTGAAGATCACAGTGAAATATTTTTTACTGTTTGGCAGGTTCTGCTTGGAAGTAAACACATGGGCTTGTGCTCTCAAATGCTATGACAGTCTATCTGCCCAGTCAGCAGCTCAACTGCAGAGAGCCTGGTCCCTGCTAGGTGATAGATGGCCAAGTCCAGGCTGACAGGATATGTCTAGGGCCAAGTGTTAGAGACAATGCTAAATATTTTGTATTTGACAGTTTCATTTGGTATATGGAGATCAGGAGTGCTGCTCATTTTTTCTCTCACTGTGCACACAAGCGCCCCACCAGCTCAGGTGCTTGGCAGTCCTGAATTCTTCTATTCCCACTGCAAGGACAGAGCACTAGTGTTCAAACACATTCCCAACATTGTTAAATTTGCCCATCTGCACACACACACCTGGGTTCACAGATGAGACCAACAGCAGCAGTAAGGGATTCTCCATCTCTTGAAGAACCACTTATCAAACTGCTGAGTCCAGGAACCAGTCAGGCATTTCTCTGAGCCATGAGTCAGAGGTGGGTGGGCCTGTGTGTAATGCAAGGGAGACATTGTGGTAGTACCAGTTTCCCCTCACACAAGGATCAGGAGTTTCCACAAGCACCACTGTGAGTCTGTGCTTGGCTGGTTAGGATGGGAATTGCCATTCATCACAGCTTGAGGGGGCTTAAGCTGTCTCAGAAAAAGTTGTCAGTTAACCAACGCTTAACAGAGAGCAATCTGATCAGTATGAGACATGTCCTTGCAGCTAAAAAGCCGTAAACGTTTCAGATGCAGCAGCTTCTGAAGTCTTCCAAGACACCTTCTGCGGTGCTCATTATTATTTCCCTGCTGCTGAGAGGGAGCAGCCAAGATAGGCATTTTGTGTTCATTATCCAGCATAATATTCACTGGTCTATTTAATTAATGCTTAGAAAATGTACTTGATGAATTACAAGTTACTGGGGGTGGGGAGGGAGGAGGAATGCAGAAATAGATTAACATTGGCTGATCTTTTAAATTTTCTCCAAAATTATTCCTTTGGTTTTACACTCACCAAGTCTCATGGGGTGTTTCCCCTTCCTGCAGGCAGCTAATTTCTCACAGGCACAGTTGCTGGCTATCAAGGAACCTCTTGTAGAAGCTGCTGGAGGCAAAACTATTTGCTGAGTGTGTATTGCAAGAGATGCAGGTAGTGGAGCAGAGTTCTTGGACACATTGTACTGCCTGTTTCCCTGTCCAGCCTATCCATTATATCCCAGGCACATCAGCTTCACATCACATGAAGGAATTCTGCTCTCTGGGGAGTCCTCAAGAGAAATCTGAGAGCTGCCTCTCAAAACTGATGATCTTGAAACACGCCTTCAAAGGCTCCTAAACTTAACAGGCAAAGCAGACAGAGGGGGGCAGAGAAGGGAGGGGTGTTTTCTAAGCCCAGCTCAACAGCCCAAGCAGCTAAATGATTTTCTGAAGGTCACAAAGGAAACCTGGGTCCGAGTAGGGAATTCAACCCAGATTTTTGTTTGCTTGGTTCATTGCCTTAGCAGCTGGATGCTCCTGCCTGCCTTCTTAGTCATTGGCATTGGTCATTGTAAAGTGTGGGTTCCTTCACTGTGTTTGTAAAAGATGGAAACAGAAGATGTGACAGAAACTAGTCATAAGTGGGAGAAAAAAAAAAAAAAAAAGCTGTCTTTCTCTGCCCTTATTGTTGTTACTGCAGCAACTGTGAATTCAGGGTAATCTACTCTAGTTCAGGTTTTCTGAGCTTGCCACACAGGAAATCCCACAAGAGTTCCCTTTGCAAATGTTTTCTTCTGAGAAGCACCAGTTTCCCAGTGCACATGTTCCACATTTGTCTGGGTGCATGTGTGAGAGCCAGTAGCTTCCCAGCTCACTCTCCACTCTGGAGATCACTTGAGAATTGGGTTTTCTTTGTGAGATGAAGTATCATGTGCAAGCTCTGTGCTCCCAGAGACTTAATTTTGTACAGAAAACGATCTATGGCCATGTGGAAAACCTTGGGAAAGCTCCCTGCAGCCTTAATAAATGCAATATTGCCCTCTAGTGATGGTGAGAACGGTCGCGTTTGAGCCGCTGAAACAAAAAGCCTTTTGGCTAACTTCACTGGGATTCAAAATGGAAAAAATATTCTTGTTTTCTTCTGACCTTGGAATAAGAAAACCTATCACCATAACTCAGAGAGCACTGGTAGCAGTAATAAGATGAGAAGGTTGTTCAAGAACCACAGAATGTATAAAATTACCATTATTCTGCATGAATTCAGCAGGTGGGGAAGCCAGCTGCACTCAGAGAGTAGATCTAGTAAGAAAGTTCCTTTTTTTTGCATCAATGTTTGCATTTCTAAAGCCAAGTATTTTTTTTTATTTAAAAAAAGAAGAGAGGCTATTTTAAGGACAAGAGGTGAAACAGTGAAAACCAGAAAAAAAAAAGTTTCATCTTTGTGTTTCATCACCATTTCATTCAAATGTTTTTGGTGTTTTGTGGGTTTGATTGGTTGTTGGTATTTTCTTGGGGTTTATTTTATTTTTATTTCTCTTCTGAAGGGGGAGAAGGAAGGGTAATACAGACAGGAGCCCTTCAGCAGATGAACAAAGTGTTTCTCTCACTCTAATAAGCAAGGAGTTGGTTCTGCCTGTCAGGAAATAAAGTGTTTTGAAGAGCCTTCAGAAGACACTTAGGAGCACTACAAAGCTTTGACCTTTGCCCCTAAGAAGGTTGCATTTAAGGCCCTGGACTCTGCAAATAGCTGGATGTGGACAATTCCTTCAGTGCTTGTGTGAAGCCTCAGGAGTGTCTGCAGGTCTGTCTGCTCCCAGACAGCAGGGTCAGGGAGTGGGGTTTCTCTGTAACTGGACCCTGCATGTCAACCCAGATTTCTAAGGAATTTGGGTTTTTAAAAGTCCCTGGTGCAGACACCATTTCCCTGACACCTTCCCTATTCTAATTGCCTCTGACAAGGCACGATAGCACTGGAATTTATGTAAGGAACATTGCTGTCACTGCACTGTAATTTGAAGATCACTACCAAATAGCATCACAATCTATTTATTTTTCTTTACCTAAAACACTAAGTAAATGCAAAATTCACCTTAACATTCACTGAACATATCCAGGCTTTCTCTGTTACTACAGGAATACACAACATACCTCTATGGAATGATCAGTCATTAATATTGACAGTATCCAGAGCATTTTTTTTTCCCCAAAAAAAGATCCCAAGGCAGAATTAAGGGCAGGAGTCAATTTTCACAAAGCTGTCTCAAAGTTCATTTCCAAAGCATCAGACCTTCAGAGCAGACAGGACATGAAGTTCTGAATAAATTCATACATATCATGGGCTTTCAATATAATTGCAAATATTTGGGGCAATCAGCCAATGTAAATGAGTGGGTTTTTCTGACACTAAGGGTTTGAGCTTTCTCCTGAGTTCTGAGAAATCACTTCAGCTCAAAAAAATTAGATTATGATCATTCCCTGTCATCCTTCACATTGTTATTCATGGTACTGATAAACTGTGCAAGGTTAGTAACTACTGTCTTACTGTGACACAATAGATATAATATATAAAGAACCCTTTATAAAATCTACTTTATGAGCTGAAGGGGATGGGGAAGGAACCCAGAAGTGCATTTCTGTAGATGAATATTGTACAAGATGCAGGTTAACAGCACAGAATTGTTGCGAGGGGTAAAGGGGTGATGAAGAAATGCTGGTGGTGAAAATGTGATGGCAAACAAAGGTGAAGCTTACAAGAAAACACAATGAAGGTTTATTTTAAGTCTAAAAACAAAAGAAAAGATTATTTAGAACCTAAGTCATCTACCTGATGATCCGGTTCCTTTGGTATGGCTGGGGTGGTGGTGACTGATCACGTCCTGGAGTGTGCACGAGCCTCTTTCACCACCTCAGCCTGGTATAAGAGAAGAAAGTTCATTTTTAATACATTCATCATGACTCCATTGACCACATTTTTCATTTAATAAGTGCATTTTCATGTTTTGCCCTAGTTCCCTGGTGTCTCACCCCTCTTGCTTTCCCTTTCAGGTTCTACATTGAAAGCATCTCCTATCTGAAGGACAATGCCACCATCGAGCTGTTTTTCTTGAACGCCAAGTCCTGCATCTACAAGGTGAGCACTTGGGGAGCTCTGGGTGGCACCGGAGCGGTCTGGATCTGCATCCTCTGCCCCAAAAATTACACTGGTCACACCTGGACGTCCAGATACAACCTTCTCCTCCTCCTCGTCCTCTCACATTCCCTCACTCCTCTGTCTCCAGCTGCCACCACACTTGGCAGCAGCCTTCCTGTCAGAGAGTGGTTCTGAGGTAAAACAGCCCTGGAAGTAACTCTTGTGGCTGGCAGGAGGAAATCTGCGCTGCTAAAATTACAAACTGGCTTGTATTTAGAAGGAAATACCTGGTTTTGTGTTAAGAACGCGCTCTGGGCCGAGTGGCTGCCGTGAGGGTTTCCGGCCCGCAGAGGGCGGCAGTGCGGCGCGGGCGCCATCTTCGGGGACGGGGCCGCGGTGTGTGAGGGGGAGAGAGGGAGAGGGAACGATGGAATGGCCTCAGTTGGAAGGGAACCGCAAGGATCGTCGAGTCCAGATCTTGGCTCTGCACGCATAAACCCCGAGAATCCCACCGTGTTCCTGAGAGTGTTGTCCAAAAGCATCTTGAACTCTGTCAGGCTCAGTGCTGTGACTTCCCAGGTGAGCCTGCTCCAGTGCCCAGCCACCCTGTGGGTGAAGAAGCTTTTCCTGGTATCCAGCCATGTGTCCGTTTTGTGCCATTCCCTCGGCATGTCACTGTTCACAGATACGAGTTCAGTGCTGGCCCCTCACTTCCCCTGGTGAGGATGTTGCAGATCACTATGAGGTCTCCCCTCAGCCTCTTCTCCAGGCTGAACAAGCCAAGTGACCTCAGATTTGTGGGACAGGAGGAGTTTATGGGTTTGTGTGTGAGTGGGGTAGAGGTGTCTGTGGATATACACCGAAGATCACCTTGTAGAGGAACAAGCCATGCACTGAGAAATGTTTTTGTATAATTGCCCTCCCTGGTAGACTCCTGGAAGACCAGGCTGCTGTGCCCCTCAGAGCAGCCCCTTGCCAGGTACTCTGTGCCAGAGATAAGGCGTCCTGGCACATCCTCACCTTGGAGGGGTGCCCACAGCAGAACCATGGAGCTGATCCCTCTCATGCCACGAGCCAGCTGTACATGGCAAGGTCTGGAAAATCAAGCAGCCTCAGACCATGCTGAGGTGGAGATTGGCAGTGTGCAGACTCAGCCAGGTGGTCTGGATGTCTGGACTGGGAGAGGTTTGTCAGCAGCTGGGATTCCCTGGGAGGATCCCTCCTGCTTCCCTCTGTGCTGGCAGAGGCCATTCCTGTGACTCACCTCCATCTGCCAGAGAGGAAGTGGTAGGAAAAGACAGATGTAGTCAGGGAGAGATTGTTCCACCATCCCACAACCCTCAACACGTTGTTGACCTGCTAAGCCAAGTAGATTACACCAAATCTGGAGCCTCACTTGACATTTATATGTCTAAAATGCAGGGACTAACTTTGTCTTTTTTTAAATGCAGGGCAGAAGCTAGAAAATTCCTTTTTTTCAGTGCCCAGGAACTAGGCAGGGCTGCTGAGCTGAGCTGTGCAGTACTCTGCTCTCCAGCAAGGCTGCAATTAGATGTGCTTAGTCAGCCCTCTCCAGCAACAAGCTCAGTGAGCATCACGTTTTGGTTCCTGGGGAAAGTTCCTTTTTGAAGTACTGCCAGGAAAAGCTTACACTGTTGTTCTTTTTTTGGAGAAAGCTTAATAAGAAGAAGAGGGGAACAGAATAGAGAAAACAAAGTGCCTACAGATCTAAGTTGGTCTATTTTAGTCTGACCTCTCCTGAAACCATTACTTTGCACATTCAAGCTGAGTGTCTCTATCCAAAAATAACCCTGCTGAAGTCCCAATCTCCCATGCAGATCCTTCCCCATTTGACTTCAGCCACAGTAAGCCATGCTGTGCTACTGAAAAAGACACTGAATTTGAAAGTTGGGTGCAAAGTGTCTGCTAAGACTCAGGGCGAGCACCCAGCCTGGCAGATTCCTCTTAATGTAATGTTGTGGGGAACTTGGTGTCTAAGCAGAGCCAGTGCATTTCATTCCTGCAGCTAGCCCATGATGTCACATGCTGCCAAACCTTGAGAGCTTCCTTGTTGCACCAAAAGTTTCCTTATTGGACTTCCCATGGATACCTCCAGCCCTGGCTCCCCAGCAGCCCAGAAAGATCAATGTGTATGAAATAAGCGTAGCTCCTAACACTGTGCTAGCACCTCAGACCTTCCCCTCTTGCTTCTTCAGACACACATCCATAAGCATCTCCTTGTTCAGGGTGGGAAAGAATAAAACTGAGGCCTAGTTTGGGGCTGCTGGTCACTGGGGTGCCAGCTGGCCCTGTGTTGGGTGCTGTGCTCCTCTGGCTTTGCCCACTGCCCCCACTCACCAGCCCTGTTGAGTAGTGAGACATTTGTGAACCCACACACCCAAACCCTTGCACAGGACCAACAAGACACTTTTGCCAGAAAGGCCAAGCCACATTTGTACTACCAAAGCAGACAGGGCTTGGCATCAGGCACTGTCCCTTGATCAGACAGGCTGTTTGATGACTCGCACGATCTGGCGTGGGTTTTGGCCTGTGCCAACTAGCTCTGCCCCAGGCATTGCTTCAGCACTGATCAAGGATGTGCACCTGTTCCAAAGAGGCAACACAGTGATGGAAACCCCATCTGGGACTGGGAGAGAGAGGGTGAGCGTTTAGTCACGAGCTCTACTGCACCCCATGTACTCTCAGGGCCAGAGAATGGGCTCTGGCCCACTTCACCTGCCAGGATAGACTTGCCAGAGCATCGACACATGGTAGCATGGGCTGGTTTGTCCATGCCATGCCGGATGTTTCCAAACAGGAGGAAGACCAGGTGCTCTGGTTCTACTCTTGCTATGGGATGTGCCTGACAGCCCCAGCCTGGCCCTGCCTGCAGCTGAATCAACCTCTTGCACCAGCCGCTTCCCTTGGCACGGGCTCCTCATTGGTGCAGGTGCCTGCGTGACTCAGGCGGTTCAGCTGAGAGGGGAAAGGCGTGTTTATCGCCCGTAGCAGAGCTCTTCACTCCCCAAGGAGTTGTTATGAAAGAGGTGAACTTATTTTAAAAAGCTGGCACTAGTGAAAGCCAAGGACACCTGGATCTTATCCTATGTTTTGTTCCCTTTGTTTTTGATTTTGCCAGAGACAAGCCAATGCAGCAATTGTGGCTTGTAAATGAGGTGTGGCCATGAGTTGGCTGGAGCATGGATCACAGCAGCCATCTATATTTAGATCACTCATTTCTTGCCAGATGAAGTAAAATATTAAAAACAGCAGCTTAAATAAATACAACAGAAAAACCACTACAGGAATGAGCTGAACAGTGCCCCAGTTTGCTGGGCCATGTCCATAGGAGACGATGTGAGACAATGTAGGAGTTCTAGTTGCAGAATAGGGACCTAAACATTATCTCAGTAAAAGCCCACTAGCTTCCCAAAGGCAGG
Organism: Peucedramus taeniatus; assembly: GCA_013400575.1. NCBI lineage: Eukaryota > Metazoa > Chordata > Aves > Passeriformes > Fringillidae > Peucedramus > Peucedramus taeniatus. Next base: position 87,186 of record WBNO01025929.1, on the reverse strand, counting down.
GACCAGAGAGTCAGGAATAGCATGCTTGGCCTCCAGAGTAATGCTTGTGCCTCCCATCTCAAGAATCTTTGATGCTTGGACTGTATCCTGCACATTCAGCCAGTGCATGGACCCCTTGGTTCTGTAACTGCTGTGTCAGGCACAGCAGAGGAATCCTGAGAGGATCTGTTGGGACCATCAGTGTTCTTCATGTGACCATGGTGTCCAAGTAAAACCCTCCAAGATTGCTCTCATCAGTGGCAGGATCCTATAACATGGAGCAAGGAAGATCTACTAAAAGACTTGCAGTCACAGCTCATTCTCAAACCACCCCCAGCCTCAGTGCTCTTGGTGGTTGAAAAGGCCAAAAACAATGCTCAAATCTTGCAAGAGCAAATGTGGTTAATTTTCCTGTGAGTTTTCCTTTTGCAGGGGCCAGAGGCATCCAGTGGGGGCTTTGATACCACCTCAGTGTGTCAAAGACAAATTCTTGTTCCTTGCTTCTGTGAGCCAAGGACAAAGCTGTGATCTCTTGAACCATGGTCACATCTGAGGGCAAAAAAAAATATCTATATCCTGGACTGCTTTTCACTAAATCACACAATAAAATAAAATGTACCCTGATCCTACCCCTTCCACCTGCCTTCTCCTCACTCCTCCCCCAGGAATCCCTTAATGCTTCATTAACCAGCACATTACACTGAATATTTGGCTTTTTCCATATCTGAGTGGGCAGGTTCTCCCTCCCTTTTGTCTCCAGGAGCACAGGGAATACTTTGAAGCCTAGCCAAGGGAGAAAACTGGCACTGCATGCTTCACCATGCAGTAGTCAGGAGGAGATGTATGTCCTTCTTCCAGCAGCTCAACTCTCTTTTTCTTGTTTTCTTCATCTTTCAAGGAACTCATTGAGGTTGACAGTGAAGTGGTGTTTGAACTGGCTGCATACATCTTGCAGGTAAGCACCCGCCTTCTCTCACTTGGTGCTTCCTCATGCTGCATGAAATCTTTTGATTTACCAAATCCACAATGGCTGTGTGGAAGTGTAGGGGCTCTCCCCAGTAGCAGGAAAAAGATGTCTCTGCATAGTTTTCATTGTTTCTGCCAAAATAGGTACATAAGGCTCTCAAACTAGACTTCACTCAGGGAGCAGGTACTACTGCTCAACATTTTGCATACAAAAATGTGTTATGTTTGCACCAGCACAAATATCCAAGACTCTGGAGTATGATGTACAGCCAGAGAAAATCTAAGTGATGAATGCAAATTCCTAGGTGAAATCCATATGCAATGGTTTTTTTTCACTTGCATTTGTTTTCCCAGTGGGGCTTGGTCCTCTGATGAGCTACATAAGCTTCTACATATGCAACTGTCTGTATTCTCCAACGTGGGCAGAATGCTTTAAAGACTTTTCTAAATATTGTCTTTCAAAGTTCTGCTCTTCAAGAAGAGGGAAAAGGGTCAGAGAGCAAATGACCAAGCAGCGTTTGGTAAATGTCTGGTTCCCGGAAGGGAACCTTTTCAGGGTAGCAAGGGTGGGTTTTGTGAAAGTTCTCTTTTTAGAATCATGACTGTGGGAGCAGATCAGACGTAATTGTCAGATGATCCTTGTTTCCCCTCTCTTACAGTCTGTAGTTTTAATTTTTTTCCCATCAGCCATGAAGCTATGAGGAGCCATGTGAGCAGACAAACCAGCTCATCAGACTGCACTAATAAATAACAATGCACTGCACTTCTAGAGCGCTTGCCATGTTAAAGAAGCAATTCATGTGTAGGGATTTGAACCTTCATTAAAATCATTTTATGTAACAAGAATGGAGCGAGAGAGCCAGGATGGAGGACTCAATTAGCAGCACATTATAGAAATCACATATTGGCTGTTGGGGGAATACACATCAAACAACAGGCTCATTGTGAGGAGCAGCAGTGGGGTTATGAATCCATTGTCTGCTCATCCTAGTGAATAACTTAGTGCTTAGTAATTGTACAGCCAGACCTGGAGCTGTAACTAACCTTTGTTGCTGGGATTGTTTCTTGCCACAAACACAGGATGTTACGCTTATTCCTGGAGTAGTTTGATGTGTAACTTAATGAAAACAGTCAAAACAAGCCACACCTTTGCTGCCTGTAACCAGAAACTACTACAACCCGTATTTGTGACAGGATCCAAGCAAAACAAAAGGAATTATACTGCATTTTGCTCTACTTCTTGCTGCAGCATTTAGGTCAAAACACTACAAAAGTGTTTTTTAAATTCAGTATGCTCACACTCATGCAGGCAAGAGCATATCCTTTGGGCTTTTTTCTGTGTTGAACTGTAATCATGACATGCTCAAAGACTCCTTCTTATGAACCAGAGAAGTGCTTGTTTGCCCTTGAGTTCACTCAGAGGGAAATGAAAAGATAGTAAAGGTCTGTCAGAACTCAAGTGATTTAGTCTGCAGCCCTATTTCAAATTGTTTTATTACCAGAACAAATTAAAGTACCACCAGAGCTCTGAACTTTACTCCAGCCTCAGGACTGAAACACCACTGGACGTGGGCTGGCAGGTTTTGTGGGTAAATGAATGGATGTAAAGACAAAAGACCTGAACACAAAGCCCAGTCCTTTTGGCAGTGGAAACTCCCTCACTGCACAAATTACATTCTTGCACTGTGCTTTCTGTGTAGCTGGTGGCAAATGAGGTGCTTTAGCATGAATCATATGAAAGGCATATTGTCTGTGGTAAATGGAAAATGCAAAATGTGTGTTAAATCTATTGCAGAGGGCACTCACCAGATTCTGAGGATTCTCCAGGTGTGCAGTAAGACTATTCTAACTACTGCAGTGGAACATTATCCAACCCTTTAACGTCAGGATGGTAATAAATAGAAGTATCTAGATGTACAAGTGAGGGAGCTGAATACTTCCCCAAACACCCAGCAAGGAGTTAGAGAAACCTGTGTCTTGCATCCCCTTGAAAGCTGACAGTGAGCAAGTTTCTAGTGATGTAGCACCCAAAGTTTCTTATTTACTGGCATTATTTCCTGTAGCATCTTAGGTATCCACAGCAGAATGAGGAGTCATCTTGCCCTATATTAGATCTTTTGTTTGTTAATCTGCCCAACTCACTGTATCATGGCACTTGACATTAGATACTGGTTCCAAAAACAACATGAGGAATCAATTACAACAGGAAATTGCTGCTAAATGAATTTTGCAAATGGAAAATCTTGAACAGCCTTTTCTTCTCTTTTTTTTTCTGTTTTTAATTATGTATTTTTGATTTTCTTGTTTTATAGGAGGCAAAGGGAGATTTTTCAAGGTAGGTGAACTTAAAAAGTCTTTGCCATTGTGTGATGTGAGAATAAATCTGGTAAAATTCCTGTGTGAGACATGCAACTCAGTTGTAGCTGTGTTTGCCTCTGTTAGCAATGCAACTAGGTGTGCATGGCTATCATAGACATCATGTTTCCTGACATAATTTCTTCACCAAACACAACCTTTGACCAGAGCATGCCTTGCAAACAGCATTGTTTGTGATTTTTTTTGTTGCCAAATCTCATTACATGGTCATGAAGTTCAGGAAATAGACTAGTCTTCGGAAGGAAATTGCTAAGGAAATGACTCTAAAATCACTGTTATATCACAGATCCTGCCAGAGGCAGCATTAAAATTCCATCACTAATTGATATTTCAGTTTGAATTTGAACAGTTCTCAAAATCACTGATTTGAGATTAATTGGTTTTGTTGAACTTCCGCTATCCCTTGAGCCAAATCTTCAGACTTACTGTAAGAAATTCAATGAGGTCACTGTACTTGGTGTTTCAGAAGGCTGTTAATGAAATGCCCAAGAATTTTCCTGTGAGTCAACCGTGCCTGTGATTTACGCGTTAGCAGCAGCCGAAGGTCAGATGGTTGTTTGGGGTCTCATGTGAGAAACGTGAAAATTCTTATTGTGAAGATTGCTAAAAATTTTATATAGTCTGGAGGACCTCAATATCTATTCAAGTTAGTTACAGAGAAGAAAAGAAATGGGCAGTAGGGTTGAATTGTCAGGTGAGCTTATAAATTGTCTTAATTTTGTCAGCATTGCGATACGCTGAAACATGACTGTAATGATAGGAGGCTGTGAAGAACAGGCACGTTCCACTTTCTGGTGGATTGGGACTTCTAGCCAGCTAAAATGGTGGCAAATCAGTGAAAAGGAACTGCATTGTAGATATCTCCTGCCTGTCATGGAATCTGAGATGACATAAGGTAGCCCTTGCTAAAAGGAAGTTTAAGCTCTGCCTTGTCATTTCTCAAAACCTTAATGAACTTGCAAAATCCTGACGTGCATCTGACCACAGAGACACAAACCCAGTCTTGCTTAATTTTTCAGTTCTGCCCAATTTGGAATAACTTGGCTATCAGCACTGTTTATTTAGGGGATACTGGAGTGCATGTGGCTCTGACTTTTCAGTCTGGTTTTCAATGCACTGCCAAGCACTCAGTCCAGAAGAGTTGTGCCAAGCAGTTTTGCCATTTCAACCTGTGATAAACCACTGGTTTTGCTTAGAAGAGCAGTATTTGTTTGCCAGAATGTCTTGATTATGGTGAAAACACACTCAGAAAGTGTATGTTCAGACTATGAAATTCAGAACAGAAAGGAATCAGATAGCTCAGAGTAATAGGACTGAAAGCATTTTATCTTCAAGTACCCATTTCCAGACCAGAAATGGAAACAGCTGGTGGAAAGTATCCACCTGCTAAAAGTCGTGTGATGTCCCTTGTGAAAGGAATGGTTGAGTTGATCAGTGTGTTTCTCTAGGCCCAGAGAAATGAGGAATCTTCTCTGAGGGCACAGAAGATACCTCAAGCCATGGTGTTAGGTGCTCCCACCACATCAGTCTGGCTGTCATCACCAGGCCTATTAAAACACCTCTGAGTTCTTTCCCCTGTGGATTACAGTGGTTTGAAGTGGAAGGGGGATTCCTTACATCCAAATCAGGCAGAGAAGGGGTCTCATAATAACAATTTGAGGGCACTGCCAGGGATCTTAATTTATAAATGGACTTTGGGGACAAATCTGCCAGTTTGAAGGCTGTTCTTGGAGTAAAGTAGAAGAATGCTACCCTGATCCTCTATGGTCTAGAAGACTTGGCATCTCCCAGGGATGTCTGTCCAGCAGCTCCCACCTAATGTCCACTGACACAGGTTTATGTGCTGGGTGAGATCCAGGTGCTACTGAAGTCAACATGAGGTTGTTGTGGTCAAGATTTTTGCCAGCTGAGATTTGTGGTTATTGTATCAGCAGTGTAAAATCTGGCAGGCAAACCAAGCCTCAGGCCAACCAGAAGAACTGCTGGTGAAGGCAAATGTTCTGACTTCTCTTAGGGATCAAGTTAGCTTCAGTTTCTGAAATTAGTTGATGTTGAAATACTGTTTAAAGTAAAAGGGGCTACACTTTGAAACAGAGAAGCTTTGCAGTTGTGATTGTCTTGCTGCTGAGATTTAAAGATTATATGTTGTGCATGGCAGCCTATGTTGTGTGAAGGCTGAACTCTTGAACTCTTTGTTTTTGAAGAAATAATTTAATTCTAAAGGGTTGCATGCTTGGAACGCAGACTGCAGCTTTCCCACACCTGTCCTGTCTACTGCCACCATCAGATTTATAGCCTGTGAGAGTACGAGTTTGTCTCTGGCCCCAATCCAGAAAAGTGCATAAGCACTGGCTCATTGGTAGTGATGGGAGAATTGCTGTTCCCCGTGGGAGCCTTCCTGAGTCAGTGCTGATCACCTCAGGTGCTGGGAGAGTCAAAGCCAAACTGCCACAGCTCCAGCTGCCTGTTGGCACCTGCCCATGGTGGCTGGAGTGGGATTACCTCCAAACCCCACTGCAGCCACGTGAAGGATCTGCAGCTGCTTCAGGACTCTTGAATGCAGGTCAAGTCTGTTCTTTGGGCCTCGTGGGAACTCAAAAAACAGAATCAATCTTACAAACTCTAACAGCTTTCTACCTCTGTGAACTGATACAACCTCAGTGACAGCAGCTCCCACTGCTGCTTTTGAGGAAATCATCCCATACCTCAGAATAATCACTGAGCTCAGGATGCTCCTTTTTCCTTTTCCAAAAAGCAGCTCGTGTCATTTCAAACACAGTCCTTTGGTAGAGCATTATCGTGCATGAGTCTGTTATCACTGCTTCTTGTCACCTTGGGCAGCACAGTGATTACCAGGTTTTGCTAAGCCTGGGGAACACAGTCCAAGTCACCCTCACCTGTCTTGAAGTAAAATGCCACAACAGCCCTGACAGATGAGTTTAGCAACTATAGTGAGGAATTCTTTTAATGAAGCGTTTTTAATTCCTTCTTTTAATGAAGCCTTTCTCATGTGTGTTTCATTTCAAAAACAAGATCATCAGAAACCCTGAGTTCCTGACCCTGTTTAAATCAACTAAGTATTTCTAAGTGTTTGCTGTGAGTGGCCTCCATCTCTTAGTTGATAAAGATTCAGGCAGAATGAGGTTTAAAATAAAAAACTTTTCTTCTTGAGTAGTTCGTAGTCCTCTGCACTAAAGAAGAGCATTTTCACATTGATGAAAGAGAATGCCCAAATGCTTCAGCTGACAGGACTTAAATATGTTTACTTTTAGTCTGGAACATACCATTGAATTTTGGACAATCAAGTTTCCTTGTTCAGCTGGTTTTCTGGTGGAATCAGACACTTAAGATTGGATCTGTGCTTTTCAATATTAGCTGCAAACATTTTGACTTCAAAGGCACAGAATTGCAGGTATAAAGGTCCTAAACTAGTACCCTGCAGACAGATCTAAAGGTTATTAGCTCAAATTAATCTTGTTTCTAGTTGGGAGCTGAGTCACACTTGGTTGGCAGAGCATGGGCAGGACAAATTTCAGTTCCTTAGATGGACACAAATCCTACAGGTGTGACTCCCTTTAGGCCTACATAAAGGAATTACCAAGGCTGCCCTGGCTAATTTGTGGGGGAATACAGCATGTTGTTAAAATAATTGGGATTTTTTTCCCCCTAATTTAATCCTTAGATTGAGAGTCCAATCCCAAAATCTCTGGGAAACTCACACCAGCTTTGTTTTTAAATGTTCATAATCCAGTTCTTCAGCCTTAAACAGCTTGTATGTCAAAGCAGCAAGAAATGGCATATACTGATCATTTGTCCCTCAGTTTGGGGATGGGAAAGAAAAACCTCTAAGTAAAACAAAATCCTGAACCACTGCAGCTAGTTCCTCATTGCTAGATTTCTTCCAGTTAAACAGTAGGAGACATTTCAAGTGAGCTCCAAGTATCTCCCAGCAATATATGAAAGAATAACAAGGGAGGAAAGCTAACAGCCAGTTTCCTGCTAGGCAGAATTTCACAATAATTTCAACGTTTGGGCAGATGGTAATCTAACACAGTTTCAGGCTTACTTTTCTTTCTGTGGAACCAAGTGACATTTAACCAATTAGAATGTATTAAAGGGTTAGAAAACCTGGGCTGCTTTCTTGCAGCCTTATGGTAAAGATTCTAAACACTGTGTTTTGAAAAGTACCATCTAATCTGAGAATCTCAGAGTATGCATTTCCTCCTGCATTCTACAGAATTAATTACCATGCTGAGAAGAGTTGGTAACTTTAATCTGCAGTTTTGTTTTATTCCTGATTGTTGTTATTACACATGCTGGAAAATGTGTGTATTTCCTGAGACAACTGCATATGTTGCTCATAATCTTGCTCAAAATTATTTTAGACAGTATACAAAAACTTGTTTTTCACAAAATGTAATTTAAGTTCTAGGCAGGCCTTTTGCCCCCATGTGTAGATAAATATACTAAGAGTTGGTGACTAATTTATTTGGACAGCACTCATTAAACAGGCAGTACCAGAACAAACCCAAGAAAAAGGAGTTCTATTTTCTAGGTCCATTGTTAGTCAACCTTACTTCAGCTTTCTAACCAGCTTTCAGGAACCCATGCAGACGGCTTTTCCAGTTCAGTTTTCATATAGTTATTCAGTCCTTTAAATATTATCATTTCCACCATAGGAAAAAAAAAGAAATAAAATGGTCTAGGGGACACAGAGAAAGTGTCTTTGGAGCCTTTCCCCTGCATATTAATAAATCTGTGTCCTAAACACCCTTCTGTATATATCAGCTCTGGAGGCTGGACACTTCAGAATATAAAATAAATCCAGCACAAGTGACTGGATTAAACAAACACTTTCTAAATACAGTAATAAAACAAACTCGCTGAGATATTTCACTAGAAAGAGCATGAAAGGCAGTAAGTAAAAAAACACTTGTGATCCTGCTGGAAACATTTTAAAAATTGAGGGGTTCAGTGTTTTAAAAGGAGCCGAGAGGAAAGTGACCTCATGACCACTAGTTCAAACGCAACCTGAGTCATTATTTTTTTTCTTTTTTTTTTTGATTTGACATATTTTTGGGAGTCTAAATTAATTTGTCTTGAGATGAGTCTTGCCAGAAGGCTTAGTGAATGCATGGACCACAGAATGAAATACCTTTTTGTTCCTGGAAGAGATTACCTGACATCCATTTGGTGCTTTGAGGCTGTGAGGCACTATCCTTACAATATTTTCTAGGTGCTGAGCAGAAATGTTAATCCTGCCCAACATCACTAAGAATGTCATTTTCTCTGATTCTTAAAAGACCTTATCACAGCACAGGCAAACTTTGTGCCTCACTGACAGAAAAAACAGAGCTGACTGATGTTAGCTCTTTCTTTTATAGGAGCCATTACTGACTCAGAGTTTTTCCCAGACTCTCAGGGATCGTTAGTCACCACTAATCTTGCCCTATTTGATAGATTTCTGGGCTCAGAAAGTCCCTGTTTGAAACTCACTCTGTGCTTTCCCAGAAAAGTTTTGGAAGTCTCTCAACTTCCTTTTCTGAGCAGCCAGCCTCAAAAAATCTTCATTTGAGGGCAGTTACTTCTGCTTGTACTCTGATTGTCCCAAGTTCTGTTCTTTTTTCCCAGTTTCTTTCAAAATGTCAAAAACCTCAGTAAGAGCTGAGTATGCACATGCTGTGGAGGAGACAGCTCTCGGCAATAAACTCCAAAAAGCAGCAACTTGTTTTCTAGGCTGTCAGTCACAGAACAGAGCATCCAGATCAGCAGATAACATGGTGCAGAGCAGCTTCATGTTCAGACTTGTGCAGATATTTACCTGCCATGGAAGAATAAATCTGAATAGGTTTTGAGCATTTGCACTTAGAAGAGAAGAGCTCTCTGATGGCCCAAAGACCATGGGATTTGGGCAGGAGTGGGTGTTCAAACACTGTTTGTCAAGAGCCTTTTGGCTTGGCATAGGAGGGGTTACAGAGTGGTTTTCCATGTGCTTGGCATGGCAGTGGTTGCCTCAGGTCTTGAGTCTATTCAGCACATCTTCACTCTGCAAAATTTGAGCCTAATTGAGACTTAGCCGTCTCTCACAGATTTGTCCTGACTAGAAGTTTGGTCCTGTTTTATAACTACTTAATTGATTGTCAAGGAACTACCCTAATAATAAATAATAAATGTCTGTAGGCATGCCCAAAATGCCTGCTCCAGGATTTATGTCAGTGGTTTACCCTATGGCCCAACCTAGCAATTAACCTGCAGACTCCAATTAAGACAAACCCACCTAGGTCTCAGGCAGAGCCTGCTGCTGGGATGTGCAAATGGAGAAATGCTGTGGGAAGATTTTTACAACTGAAGCAGTATCACTTCTCAAGTCAACATACAGACTGTCCCAGTGACAAGGATGAAGCCCAGGGTGATCTGGGATGTCCAAGAGGTCCTCAAGTCTTTAGCAGATGTCAGGATCTCTGGTCTACAACCAGAGAGGTCAAGACTACCTGTCTGCCTTCTCCCAGCACATGGGAGAAGCCAGTGGGCTGGGGAATCTGGAGCTCTGGAAGTGGTATCTCTCTCTGCAGCTCCAGGACAGCCACATGTTTGGGTAGGATAAAGGGAAGGGTATAAGAAGGCAGAAAAACTTGCTGGAACTAAGTAAGCCAATAAACATGAATTCTTTGGCACTCCTCCGTGTCCTGTCTGGCCCTCTTGGCTGTGTATTTCTACAATTTTAAAAATTAATAGCAGCACTGCCTTCCTTCCCATGCCTTTGAGGCTTTCTTTTTTCTATGTGCACACAATTCCATGTGTGTTTAAAAGTGGGAAGGGAGGCATTTGGGGTTTGTAGGAGAAAATCCCACGGTTTCATCTGTGAGAATCTGCCTTCCATCTCATGAGCTCTCCCTGCTCCCTGTTGCACAGTGATGCTCCTCCAGCTGGCCACTGTGGCCACTGGAGATTGCAGGGAGAAGAATGTTAGTGAGGTTATTGTGTAGGAAGCTTTTGTGTAGCAGGACCCAAATTCAAAGTGGAGTCTTATCAGTGTTATGCAAAGGACAGGTCACTGGGCAACCGGTTAAGAACAACCTGTGATGTGAAAAAAAGCAAATTATTACTTTTTGCAGCAGTTTATAAGCCATTAAATAAAGATGTATAAATGCAGCTGAAAGCATCACTTTCTCTCCCCCTTGATTTTTTTCCCCTATATGAACATGTCCATGACACCCTGCTCAGTGACATGTGACATGGTGGCTTTTGTGTCCAGTCACTGGTAGGAAGTGCTTCAGCATAACCATCTGGGAGAGCTTCTCTCCAATTTTGATAATAGAGGGAAAAGTTAACTGGGCTGCCATAAAACAAATAAAGAGAGGAGAAAAAGGAAACCCCAGTGCCTTTTGTTAAGAAGGAACAGATGTAGAGCCATAGCAGCCTGCCAGCTAGGTCAAGTCATATCAAATATTGTGGTTGTTTTCTTGTAGCCTGATCCTCCTTTTGAACTCTCTTTCAGCAATGAAGTTGTAAGGAATGAATTAAAGAAGCTGCCAGCCCTTCCAACACCAGCGCTGAAGGAGCATCCTTCCCTCGCTTACTGGTAATGTATCACTCTCCACAGTGCTTTGTGCAGGACATGGCTCTGGCAATGTGGTCTGAGAGTGGAACTGGGATACAGAGATTCCTGCCCTCTGCCTCTGGGTGTGTCACTGACTCATTGCATGACTTAACACAAGCAGAGCTACCATCCTGGGCCTCAGTTTCCCCATCTGCCAAATGCCTGGCCAAAAATCCACTGTAAGTGTGCAAATGTCCCAATGAAATCAAGAGTGCCATTTACTTTCACAGCACTTTGCATTTGTGAAAGAGTTTTCCCAGTTGGAAATGTCAGTGTTTTGCACTGCCCTCAGTTTCATCTTGCAAGTCCTCTCTGTATGGCATAGCTGAACTCACCTCCTTTTATATTAACTCAGTGTTTGGAGGTGGATGCTTGTTTGCTCTGTCTTTATTGCACTGAAAAACAAGCTCAGGGTAGGAGCAAGGTCACATTTAGATTTTACATGCCACACACATAGATTCTTTGTGCCACCCTGCATATCACTTTTATCTGTGCAAATAGGAAAGAATTTGGGGAACAACTATTCATTAAAGGGGAGACACTTTCATCCCATTTTCTCCTTGTTGCTCTTTCATGTTTGCCTTTAAAGCATTAGGTTGTAAGCCTGGGGGTTGGATTGAGTTTCTTTATCTGCTGCTCTTTTAATTTCTGCATTTTGGTAATCTGAGGATGGCGGGGGAGACAAATCAGTTTTTAGGTTATGATGTCAGTTCTTCTCTTTGCCAAAAAGGTCATCCTCCTCTCCTAGCATGGCTACAACAGTGGAATTAACTGTACCTAATGTCAAGTCATAGGCAAGCTCATCATGAGGTCTCCTAATCCCTTTCTGACAATATATGGAGAGATTCAGAGTCCCCAGCTGAAATTAGGATCACTGATACAATAACTGTGGATCATCACAATCTCCTGATATTTCTGTCTAAGAACCAAATCAAATCTTCATGAAAAATGATAAATATAGGCTGCCATCTCATTGAAAAAGAATGGTCTTTCTCTTAGGAGCATCTCTTTTTCCAAAAACTACTCCACACACTCAAAAGCAGTCCATTTCCAGGTGGCCTGGCTGGCTGACTGACAGACTGGGAGCTCAAGCTGAAAGCCATCTCAAGAGGAGAGGTGGGAACCCATAGGGACTGACAGGGAAGGCTAATCTGACCCTTCAGCAACAACATGGCCTAAGGTCTTAATAAAGTGCCACATAGTGAGAAGAGCCATGTAAAATCCTCATGCTCAGAATATGAGGATTTGCATTTGTACACAAGGTACAGCACTTGCAGCTGTACTTAATTTTGTGGGGGGTTTCATGTGACTGAGAACAGGTCACAGGTTGGGAAGGTGGTGTTGCCAATGGAGTAATAAAATCAGAGGCTACAGTCCTGTGACTCCCTTGTGATTTCATGTCAGGTCTAAGAGACCTCTTTAACATTAGTAGTTCATTATTTTTTAATGATGGCTTTTTTCTAAACACCCTCTGAAACACTTAATGCTCTCAGGAAGCGTCTGTTGGTGAATCAGACTAAAAGCCTCAGAATTACAGATCAAACATCAGTGAGCTAAGGGAGCAGATTTCTAAAACTGTGTTCTCTGACACTTCTTCACATTACATGCAGATTATGTATCAGATGCAGATTTCATCCAAACCTTTTCTGTGAGCAATCAGTTTTATTCTGCAGTTCTTCAGCATTAGCACAAGCAGTCACAAGTGAATATCCAGCCCTGGAAAGAAACTTTTAAAACATTAAAGTCTCCATTGGTAATGGCTCTAATTAGTTTAAAACAAAAGAACTTTGTACTATGTTTTTATTAGCTGAAATGGATTAAGAGATAATAAAACAAATAATCAAGTAAATACTGTGATACCTTCAGCAAGATGCTGTAAAAGATCTTCGTAAAATAATACAACATTTCCATCACACACCATTAAAAAGCATCAGCTGTTGCACCTACCAAATGTAGCAAGACCTGTGGGATAAGTCCTCCTGGATTCTTAGATCAGCACAGTTTGTGCCTCTGATTCCACCTTCATGGAGTCTCCTCGTACCATACCCTTGGTGTAGGCCTTTCCTTTCACTGTAATCTTTTGCAGCTTTCTCCAGGTTCAGAATAATGAGTTGCACATCTTGTTCTCAAGCATCTTTTGGCGTTTCTGAATACTGGTGAAGAAAGAAGGGGCTTTTTGGTGGGTTTATGTTTATGTTTCTTTTTCTTTTAAATGAAAGCTGAGCTTCTGGTCCTCCCACACAGTCCAGTAGTTGAGGCCTGAGTTTTGATTTCTCTTAGCCATGCATGGAAATAGGCACAAAACCAATCACAGAGACTGGAGAGAACCTTTAGAAATGTGTTAACTCTTAGTGCTCCTTTCCAGCTACTTGTCATTGCATTTTATCTCATTTCAGATCCTCCCTAACAAGCCAGCCCACTACTCAGTTGTTAGTAATAAGGCCGATATGAGGTGCAACAACACAAAAGTGAATGGTAGATTGGGATTTTCAACAGACCAGGGGGAAGATAGACTTCTCCCAGGTTCCCACAGACATTGAATGCAAGCTTGTTTTTAGCAACCCAAAGCATCAGTGTTGCCAGAAAACCCACCTCTGAAAACATCAGCTGAAAATCACTATTTAGTGATTTTCTCTAGTTCAACACAGACCTGAGGCCCTGGTCCAGCTCTTGGTCCCTTGGCCTAAGAGGTGCTGGTGGCTTCAGAGGGACAGCATACGACTACAAAAAAAGACATTATTTGTTCAATAATGTAATCAAAATGGAAAAGTCAGATTAGAAACAGAAGAACACTAGGAACAGCAAGGAATGGACAGCTATTTAAAAGAGCTCAGTGTGCTGGGAAGAGAGGGAGGGAACAACTAACTGAAAATCTGGATCTGATGATGAGAAATTCAAGGCCTGCATTTGCTTGCAAGTTGTCTGCTGTCCAGTTCTATAAGCTGCTGGGACAGGAGAGATTTCTTGTTACTTCTAAAGATCTTTATCAGAGTTGTCTGCTGCAGAATATCATCCATGTATTAATTTCTGCAGCTTTGGGGGGAATGTTTTATGAGCTGGCAAACAGACAGGAGTGCTTCGGCAGCCTCCGTGTCTCTTTCTCCACATTAGTTAAGCACCCTCTGCCAGCCCTGCCCTGTGAATGAGTTTCTGTGTCACAAACACAGCAACAAGGCAGAGCAGGGGGGAGAGGAGATGTCAGCTGGTGGTCCCAGCAGTGTCCCAGCACTCTCCCAGCTGTCAATAGCAGCATGGCAGCTGCCTGGAGATGAACAGCTGAAATTATAGGGGAGCATGTTTATAGGCTCTGCTAATGCTCCTTCTGACCCGTGAATGATTTTGCTTGTTTTCCCTGGCATGTGTTGGGCTTAACCCTCCGACCCAGAGCTGGAGGCAGAAAGCAACCTCTGTGCTGGATGATCCTTCTTGCACAGGGCAGTGGGAAGGAAAAGGAAGTTCAGAGAGTTGTTTTAGAGGAGGGACTGTCGCAGAGATTGTTCTGACCATGAATGTTTGTCCAGTGTAGACATTGCTATCTGAACTAGGTGCCCTCAGCTCCCATTCCTGTCAGCAGAGAGAAGCAGCAGTAACCTCCTCCCAAGAAATCTGTCCAAAAGAGATTGGATGAATTGTACTCTGGAGTACATGTTTCTTTCCCCAGTGACAAGACTAGTGCTGCAGGAAGGTGAAAGGCCACAGATCCCACTCCTAAATAAGGCTTGATTGATATTTCAGGCTTTATATTTTTTGTCCAAAGGAAAGAAGAAACAAAGGTGATACTTGCCTGGCACTTAACATCTGTAGAGCACAAAACATTTTACTAAGAAAAATCATCAGTACCCTAACAGAACACTGTGGGTATAGAGCATTGCCTAGAAGAACTGGACTATCCCATATTTCTAGCATGGGTTAAAATGCTCTTTGTCCTGCTGTTCAGGAAGGCTCCCTGACATCTGATCTGTCCTTTTGAAGGAAATGGGCCATCGATTGGCTTCCCTATCCAAGGAGTATGGTCTAGGAATATATAAATTGTTTTATAATAATAATTTGTTAGAAAGCAGAGCACATCCATAATCCCTTAAGTAATCAGCATGTGCAGGTACATCTGCCCTTTCCTTGAATGGCAGCAACATGAGAGCTTGATCTGTACAATAAACTGCACAGAGTGGAAAATAAAGCTGGGATTGTTTTCCACTGGAGAAACTCCATTATTTTCTGAGAAGTCACTCCTGGTTTGTTCCTGTCTGAGACAGAGGAATTGCATCCACATGTAATCATGGTTTTAAGAAGTAATTTCAAAGTGCTGTAAGCCCTCTCTGTCTATCTATTTTATTAAGAATGATGCTTTTTGGAGATCTTCCAATACTGAACACTCATGTAATTCAGTTATTGCTCCAAAAGTAATCCTGTTTATGATAATCATGGCAGGAGACCCAGGCTCTGCCTTCATGTGCACACCCATAACATCTGTGGTACTTGCTTGGATCAGTGTGCTGAATATGGTTTCATAGCTGCAGAATTTAGAGCTTACAGATCATTTTCTAAGCATTAAAATGATTCTGAGGGATTTGATGGGAGAGCTGGACCATTCCTTTACATGTGTCACTGGCTCAGTCAGCACCCTGCTCCTGCTGTGGCCTGCTGATGGGACAGCCCTGAAAAGGGCTCTTTATTTTTGTAAGGTGAATTGGGGAAGCCGCTTGGTGAGTGAGTAAGGAAAGCAGTTAAATAACCTCTCAGATAAACAACAGGCTTGTGAGAGAAAAGCTGGCCCTGCTGACAATCCAACAGACTGTCTCTGAATTGCTCTTTGCTGCCTTCCTTGATGTTTCTGGTTCTCCTTTCTCTCTTCATTATTACGGCTGCACAATCCTCAGCTTCCCTTTGCCTCTTCTTTCTAAGAGACGTTTTGGCTCCGGAGATTCTGGCTCTCTTTCTAAAAGAGGTTCTGTCCTCTCTGGCACAGGGGTGCAAATGGGGAAGACAGCAATGAGAAGATGCAGTCATGTTAAGCCAGGCTGGTGAAACGCTTTGCAGTCCTCCACAAAAGCCCCTGTAGGCATCTCTGAGCAATCGTGGTGAGGTCATCTACCATCATCCCACCCTGCTGTGCTCCTTCACACTGCCTAGCAATACAACTGGCTTCAGTTCTGTTTGGGAAAGGATTACCACATGGTGGACAACTGAAAGGCCCCATTAGGGGGTCCTGCTGGATCCCGGAAATGCAGGGAGGGAGGAATGCCTGTTCACATTGCCCTAAACCACATGTAGCGTGGTGGCATGGGATAGACACATAGCACGGATGGAAGCTCATGCAGGGCCAGGTGGGGAGGCCACTAATGTGACATGAAGGTAGTTGAGGTAGTTTAGGTTTCCCTCCTCTTGGTCTGGCATGTTCTGTACAGTATCTCCAGGAGACTCAACAGATTCCCTGTCCTTGGGAATAAAAAATAAAATACAAAATAGAGAGAAATTGGTTTTAAGCTTGAGGACTTCAGTGTTCTGTCATGCTAGTGTAGCAGAGCAGGTCCTGTGTGCATTACACTGGATCCTTGGCCTATACTTTGCTATGACCTTGCTGGCACAGCTGATTGTATGCATCAAATAGCTCTGCTGCCCATTCACTGGAAAAGAAGGAATGAAATTTCTTAAACGTGAACTTCCCTGTGTCTCTCAGTCTGTCATTTGGGTCACGCTGATCTCTTTTGAATCCTCCATCTCTACTGCTTATTGGCACACACTGTGAATTGTTGTCTGACACAGTGGACAACTGGTGTGGAACAGCGTCCATGGTTCACCTTGTAACACATGATCACATGGTTCATGTCTTCCTAAAACATAAAATGATCTTAGTCTCCAAAGAGCTGTTGGAAATGGGCCCCGGCTCATGCCAGCTCCAAGTGTATAGCTAGGAGTTGCCTGGGGGAATGCAAGTTAGTATAACTCAAAAGTAAGCAAAGGCACATGAATACTTTAAGAGTAAAGAAACTTAAGTTTGAGTGCCCTGGAAATATCCCGTCCCTGCTGTTATTGTTGCCTCTGTGTACACTAGGAATTCAGCTTCCTGTGAGAGAGATTGCTCCAGAGTACTTCCAGTAGTGCACCTGCAGTTGCAGTGAGGAGGAATCTGTCAGTCTTAGGGCTATGAGTGGCCACCAATTTCTGACAGTTCTGCCCATCTTTCAGAGGACATGATGGGCTTGAAAAGAAGTTACAGCAGTTAGGACAAGCAGATCTTGAGCAGCTCCACACAAATCTGTTTGCTCTCAGTGTAGTATTGTAGGCATCATTTGTAGGTAAGGAAAGGAAGGAAGAGAGGAATAAGTCTTTACAAGTAGGTACCATGTTTGTGAGGAAAAAGGGTTCTTCCAGAGACCAAACTCTTAGAAAACCATTTTTATTCTCAGTTGGTGACTCCCACTTTGTTTACCCTGCTCTGCACCAAATCCCCTCATCTAATGGTTTTGCTTGGCATCTTTTGATTCCATCAGTCAGTAGCTGTGTTAACAGAAGCATCTCTTCAGCTTTTGACAAGATTTTTAGTCATGTTAATGCCATTATATAAAACATCCAATTTTTTTCCTTTCCAGTGAGGATCGAGTCATTGAACATTACAAGAAGCTAAATGGTCAGACAAGAGGTCAAGCAATTGTGAAGTAAGTGAAATAAGAATGATTTTTTTGTGACCTTTGTTTTATTAGGAAGTATTTCTACAGAACTGTAAATAAAACATGTAACTATGCTTCCCATCTCATGCAATGCTTAATTTTTAAGTATTTCTTGGCGTAATTATTCATTTATCAAAGGTTTTTCTCAGATCATCCTCTCAGCTTCTCAGACCTGTTATTCTCTTCTGTGTTGTTTTGCAGTTACATGAGCATTGTAGAATCCCTCCCAACATATGGAGTGCATTATTACGCAGTAAAGGTACGTGCTACAAGAAGGTCCTTCACTGAATTAAATTCTTGTTGGAGAGGGAGGGAGAGAGGTGCAAACAGCCATCCTGCTCTCAGAACACAATACACTGCTACTAAAGTCTCGCTTCACTTCCTGAGGTCGGATAAACTTATTTCAGCTGTGTATGCATGTTTAGTAAATACAGTTCCAAAGGGGAAAATCCTGTTCTTGGAGATAAAACTCTTGCAGTCCTATTGTGCTGGAGTGTTCAGCTCAGTCAGCAGCATGGCAATGCCAGTGAACCATCAGCAAAGGGACAAGCCAGACACATCTCTGGCAGACAATCCTTTTTGTAGCTCCAAGAGGTCAGACCTTTCCCAGATGGCAGATCCATGAACACCTATCTAGGGCCAGCCATGACCTGCATACTGTAGCTCCCCTGACATGAGATATGTAGATGGATACAGAGATTTTATATCATTTTAATGCCAGAACAGTCTTGTACTCTAGAGATAGGTAGCACATTCTCATCCCCAAACAGCTCTCCACTTCTATGTGGACTTCATGAAGTTCCTCATATCTTCGTCTAATGATTTATCTGCAAAATTTCCAGCCTCATATTATTATTATTATTACTTCTCTGCCTGACCAGCTGTGTAGGTTTGGGGTTTTTTAAGTAGAGAAAGCAATAAACATAGAATGAAAGCTAGAGCCACATTCCCCAGAGCATATTCCCTCATTTATCACCCCTGAAGTTTTGATGTGTTTCATCATTATCTCTGTGCACAGATCATATGGTTTTTCATACATCTGTAATGTCTTGTACACATGGGGTACTATAAAAACACAAATATCTGACTACCTCTCTCAGGAGATGCATTTCTAGTCTATTCCTGCTAATAGGATGTAATAATAAAGTTGTTATTATTTTGCAAAATGCATTAGCCTCATCTTTTCTCGGAGGACAGGATCTCTCCAGCACCCTTTGCATCCAGATCTCTTGGACTACTCTAGATGAAGAAAAATCTAGTGGATTGGGCTGGACATTCAATCCTGCAGACTTGAGAGCTATTCCAGTGAGCTCCCCATGGTCAATAAGCAGCAGTGAGCAGCAATGAGGCAGCAAATGTTGCACATAATAGGGTTTGCTTCTGCCTGATGTGGGGGTTTGGTTTTGCTGTGTTTTACCCTGCCATTCTCTATCACATTAACAAAACAGATGTAATTTCATTGAGGACTTCAGCTCAGTAAATTGCAGAGACTGGGATCAGATATCAGCCATTACTCCATAAGGACATTTTATTGCACACTCAGACACAAAGCAGTTGGGTCCAAGCCTGTCAGACCTTATCACTTGGTAGCTCTCAGATCCCATTACTGCTGCATTTTCAAGACTAATGCTAAAATCCTTCCACATAATTCAAGTCAGCTGGGTGATTCACTTTCCTTCCTCTCCAATCTCTGAATGTTCAGACTGAATAATTTACCGGGAAGAGAAAGAGGATGCACCACTGTATGAGACCCGTGTCAAACCTCTTCACCACCCCTGACAGCATTTTGAGTAACTTGATCACATGTGATGTATTTTAAATTGTTTTATATGTCGTGGCCAAAAGTGAAACAGATCTCTTCTAAACCCTACAAAGCTTTGTGACTTGTGGGAACTCGGCAGGGGAAAATTTAACAACACCCATTCAAAGATATTACTTAGAAACAAATCTTCATCTTGAACAACAACACAGGAAATCTCCAGTATTTCCCCATCGTATTCAATATAACTCCCTCTGTTTTCTCTTTCAGGACAAGCAGGGAATTCCATGGTGGTTAGGACTTAGCTACAAGGGGATTTTTCAATATGACTACCATGACAAAGTAAAACCAAGAAAGGTAAGTGTTTACTTTTCTACCAAGGTCTGGGCTTGCCACACATGTCATAGCTTGAGTCAAGGGTGTGATGTACACCAAATGCTGGCATTGATTCATGTGATTTTTGAAGGATGTTTGTTTTCTCCCAAACTTGTCTCAATGTCTGCAAAGAATTAATGGACAAGAGTAGCTCATAATTTATTAAAAGTTGTGGGGTTTGGAGGAAATAAGCATCACTTCGTCTTGAAATTTATGTTTCTTTTTTGTGTGATTCATTAGACATAGATGGGATCTCAAGGGCTGATCCTCTCGGGTGCTGGAGGCCTTCCATTCACTGGCAATGGTGGATTGGGGATGCTCAGCCAACCCTTGATATTGTATTGTCAAACCATAAATGATCTGGGAGAGAAAGGGATGAAGAGACAGGAAAACTGCTTCCATTTATTACAAAAAGAAAATTGCATGATTTTCTCAGGACCAGCATTACATTTGATAAGCAACAATTTTCCTAACTGAAGAGTTAATGTCAAGGTAGCAGGAAAAGCTGACTTTCAACACATGCCTAAAAAAAAGGCATGGGAAGTTTTGATTCTTGAGTTCAGCCTATGAGGGGGACCTGAGTGTTCTGGTTTTCCCACCTAGAATGCCATCTAATATAAAAAACCTCATCCCTGAGCACATGCCCTGCAGGTGGGAATGTACAGCCCGTTAGCAAGTGTTTGTTGCACTGCAAACCTGTGGAGACATCTGGAGGCAAGGCTTCAGGCTGGCTTGCAGGCTGCAGAACTGGATGATTTGGAGCAACTAGGCAGCTCTTCTGTGGATGCAAAAGCTTCCACAGTGAATTAATGTACTGTATTTCTCTTTACATTGTCTCTGTAACAATTCTTCTTTCACCTCCTCTGGTCACATTTGAGTTGGACATTGCCTGGTGCTCACAGAGAACATCTTCTATTAAAATGAACTAGAATCAAGGTTTTGGTAGAAAACTGAACTGCTAAGGAGGCAGCAAGAGACAATAGGTGCATCAATTAGCCTTTTATTCACTGAAGGCTACTAATGGGACTTTTATTCATTAAAAGAAAGGATAAGGAGAGTAAGGAGGTCTTCACAAAGACTAAAAGACACATCTGTTTGGGATCAATCATTACCTGCAGGACAAGCCATCCTCACACATGGTAGTTTAAAACATGCCTAGGCTAGGTGTTTGCACCCACATATCTCCAGTAGTGCCAACCCCCCAGGGAAGACATGTACTTAAAAGATGCCTTCAGAAGTCAGTCTTAGGAATAAAGACATTTCCTTGGAAGAAATTAGTGTCCTGCCATGACAGGACTCAGCCTTTCACATGTTATAGCAATTACTGTCAGCCGTCTTGGGATGAGAGGGTCAGTGGAGAGTGTCAGAAGGAAGGAGAGCAGAGATCAGGTGCTCTGACTGTATGAGAGGAGACACATTTCCACCAGAAGGGTCAAGCCTCCTTTCTCAGCTTCTGTACTTTCTCTTCTCAGCTGTTCAGGGTGATCTACTCTGTAGCATTGGTTTCGGAGCTTGATTAAATCTTCGCCAGCCTCTCTGTGTCCCCACTAGCCTACCTCTAGCACTCACACTGCACCTCAAATCAGGGGCTTTAGGCACCTCTGATCCTTCTCCAAGTGTAACTCTAAAAAAATAGGGTGCTGGTCTTCTCTTTATTGGCAATTAGTTTTTTTGATCTCAGCAAATCGTGTATGAAATCCAGCAGACCCAAAACAATGGTGCTGCCTTATGTATAAACCACTAAAAACTGTGGCAGAAGTGGTCATTTATCTGTGAGGAAATGTTGGGTGGGAAGGGAAAGCAGGAATTTCCAGGCTCAGATCTGTCCATTGCCACAATCCAGAGACCACAGCAGTGAAAAGACAGCCAAGATGAGCATTTCTCTGCTACATGATGCTTGCAAACCCCATCTGTTGGCAGAGCTATTCCAAAATGAACAGCCTAAATCAGGGATGGGACTTGGACAGAGTGGCTGAGGCTTCATTATTTCTCCATGGAGTGATTTTACCTTCTGTGGAGCAAGTAAAAAGACTTCTTACCCTACACAGGTGGTAAAACCCCTCTGGCAAGAGCAGATCAACTGCCTCAGTGGGGCGTAGTGTTTAATCCTCTTGCTAATTAGATTGTAAAATTGCACTCGATAACCCTGGTATCTGGGAGCAGCCTGCCACAGTATCTGATTCATTTCACTGCACCAGCATGTGCTGGTTCAAGTCTTTGCTGTGCAAACGGGAGGGGTAAACTTTACTGAACTTTCTGCAAGGTAAAATTAGTGGGGGAGGGGAAAAGAGATTATGGCTTTTCTGATCTTTACTATTTTGTTCCTGCACACTGCTGATGCCAGAAACACACTGAAAACTTACAATGGAAAAATAAATCTCCCTGGAAAAAACACAAGCAGGAAATTTTAGCAAGAAACCAGCTGAAATCAAGACATTTATATTAAGTGCATATAAAAACCTTGCTTGTCTTATGAGGGAGATTGTAATGTTTTCCTATATGTCATCCTAGATAGATTTCCATGGTTCTTGTGCTTGTGAGTAAAACTGTAACACACACTAAACAGCTGAACCTATCTCAGGCGATCCCATTAGCAGTCACTCAAAACCATGATTTCATTAAATTGCTGGACTAAATCAGCCATGTGTCTCTAGAAAACTAACCAGGTTTGTCAGCAAGTTAGATGAGACTGGAGAGGGGAACTGAGGCTGACAAAGGGCCAGAACCTCATCCTGCTTGCACTGTTCTCACTCAGGCATCAAGTTCTCCAGCATTACTGGGGATGCAGCTGAGATGGGTATCTGGCACCTATTCCTGGGTGGTTCAGATGGGAATGCAGGGCTATTAAACTGGAATGCAGTTGTACCTAGACTGCAGAGACTAATGTGTCTCTGTGTTTCTATTTTTATGTTCCTTCCTGCCTATGCTTGAATTTTGTGGAAGGACTGAATCTACCCAAAGCCATCACTTTGAGGGCCATCCTTTTTCTTCTGTCTGTTGATGACTAGTTTACAGACTCAGCCAGCCCTGTCAAAGGCTCCCCCTTGAATGTTGCCTGTTCTAGTGCAAATTTGGTCTCTATGAGTTATAATCTGCTAGCTGTACATTCTTGGGTATGAAATAATTGCAAAAGTTTTGGTATACTACACAAAATCCAATGCTCCAGCTGAAGAAGAAGGGAGTATCAAGTGTGGAAAAATGGCTGCTGTCCTGCCAACCATATATTGAGGCATTTTGGAAGTTGGGCTTGCAGAACCAGTGTCATTTGTGTAGAAGCAGCTCACAGCTTCCAGGATGGACAGAATCCATTTCCCTCTATGTTAAACTTAGCTTATACAAACGCTTTCTTGTGAAAAGACCAAACCCATCATTTTCAGTGAAGGGTCATTAGAGGGTTTTTTGTTTGAATTTCAGAGCAACTGGAAAGAAAGTCAAGGCACTGCAGCAGCCCTATGTGAGCATTTGTCTGTGAGTGCTGTGTGTCCATTTTAACCAGCACACAGGGATGTGACTCCATCCATCCCCTGCACACAAAGAGCTGCAGCGTGGCCTGGAGCTGTGAGAGCTGCACACCCAAGTAGTAGCACTAGGCATATCTCTGTTGTTCTAGTGAGATATTCCCACTGATTTAAGAGCCCAAAGGCATTTTTTTGTGCAAACAGTTTAACAGTTAGTAAACAATTAACTCCAAGCTGAAAAGTGAATGATTAACAAAGTCAGCCAAAGGACTTCCATATGGCAGATAAAAAGACAGAGAAAATATTTAACTTATCACCAAAAATAAAACTACCTTAAAGGAGAGTCTGGTAATGTTTAGTTACTTTGTAAGAAATACTTACAAATATATATACATTTGTCTATATAGTGTTATTTCATTTTCTTCTGTAGAAAGCTAGTGGCATTGAAACCTAAAGTGAGCCTTTTTCCTCAGACTCACAAACATTATCACTGCTTACATTATCTGGTTACTGAAGAGAACCCAAAGGGAATAAAGGTTTTTAGAAATAAGATAAAATGTGAGGCATCACAAAATTCAGCTATTAATGTAACTTGACAAAAAATTTCCTTGTGACAGCCACCAGTTTCTGCCATTTCTTCTCAGAATTACCCTTTCTCTGAGAGTAAATGAAGCATGCTGTGAGAATGCTCTGTCCCTTTCCATAAGGTCTCTGCAACAGTCTTTGGGTTCTCATGACAAAGAATTTAATTTTTAGTTTGTAGTGTTGTCATGAATCCAAAGAAAAAGTTGACTTCCCATTTAAACATGCAAAAACAAGAAGTGGTTTGGACCCATCCTACCAAGCAATGCAGAGCACAAGTAAATTCAGTAGTTTTAAGTGTCTGATCAGAGAAAAATCACCTGCTTGTCGAAAGCATGAGCAAAGTAATCAGCACATTAATTGTGTCCAGAAAGTGAAAGATTGATGTCCACTGACACTTGGCCTTTTCCAAACAAGAGATAGAGTGAACTTTCCCAATTCCAGAGGCAAAATGAGATATTTACACAGGAGGAGCAATAGCCTAATTAAGAGCTGCTTTATTGCAGAACAAATAGATCCTCTCTGCTTTAGGGCATAATGAAGCATTGTCAAGTCAGTAATTGCATTGATGGAGTGGTTAAACTTGTGCTTCCTGTGGTGAAGGAATGGCAGACAGTAACTTAAAAAAACATAAAGTAAGGATTGATGTGAAATGTACAGAAAGTAGTGAATGATGGGGAGGAGGGAGCTGACAAATTGCTCTCTGTCCTAACTGATGGTAGAACACTGGAAGAGTCAAAATGGCAAAAGAAACAAGAAACCCAGATTAGTTACAGGGAACCCAATTCACTTGCACAGCTCCTTGCCACATGATACAATAGAGGCCGAGAGCTCAGAAGGATTGGAGATAGCACTAAAAGTGTGACCTTTCATCCAGGGTTTTAAGAATGAGTTGGTTATTTTCAAAGAGGATTTTGGGAGGGGTTAAAAATCCTCATGTTCAAGGAGGGTGTTTGATTTGACACCAAGTTGGTTTCTGTTGTCAGAGGTATGGAGCATGTGTCTCACTCCTCTCACTGTCATGCTCCTGAGCCACAGGGTGTATTCAGAACAGGCTGGACTTTCTCTAGGGCATCCAGAATCAAATGAAGTCAGAAAATTTATTTGGCTTCTCGTCATTTCCTAGGACCTTTGCAAACACCTTTGCATTGCAGACAGGGATAGAAGATTTCAAATTTACAAATGATAAAAAACTAGTAGAAACCATTTCCAGGAAATGCTGGTTTAAAAGCTCGTGGAGTCTCAGTGGCACTGCTGTAATAAATTATTCACTGTGATTAGCAGGCTGTTAAGGACTACCTGCTGACTCCTTCTGCTCTGTGCTTTCATTTCTCTTCCCGTTGCTGATCCCTTGTGCTTCTTGGGTTATGGACTTGGCTGTAAACTGAACCAGTCTTCAGGTCACGGTGGGTTCAACTCATTTTATAGTGCAGTAATTCAGTCTTGGTTTAGTATTTGGAAATGTGGAGCATGGAAGGAGGGAGACATATACAAAGAGAAGTTCCTTACCACGCTGTTCCTTCTCATAGAGAGAGGTTGCTCACCCAATTTCTTTCCTTAAAATGTAATACCCAGACCTGCAAACACTGAAGAGCAGACACAGTTTAAAGCTTTCCCCTGCAGAAATGCCCTATTTCATCCCCATAAGACAGGAGACCATGTTCTCACCAGCACCTTTTTTGCTGCTGTCTGCTCTCAGTTTGGGGTTTCTACCATCCAGCACCAGGCACTTCCCCTTTCAGCACCCACTACTCCATGCCTTACCACTGTGCCAAAGAGCTGCCAAACACACTGGGAGCTGAATAAATTACATCAAAGCACACTGGGCTGGAAAGCAGGATTATGTCCCTGACACTGAGAACTTCCACAGGATTTGGCTGGACATGCCACTGGGCTGTGATTCAGTGAACATTTCTTTTGGCAGCAGTATCAGCTGAAGTGGCCTTCAGCACTCTCCTCCCCCATCACAATCCTGCCCCCACTGCTCACTTCCTCCCCTGGGCCCCTTCCTCAGCCATCCTGGTATAGCTGTGCAGTTGGGAAGGAAACTGCTCCAGAGAAGGGACCGACTGGCTTAGCACCACCCAGCCAAAAAAGTGGTCACTCTTAACCTCGATCAGTTCCAAATCCCATTCACCATCTGACCCACAATCAGTATCCTACAGCAAAACTGTAGAAGCTGGTTATGGATACAGGCTGCATAAATCACTGCAGCCAGAGAAAGAAACAGCCATTAACCTACACAGTAACTTTGTGGAGAAAGACAAGAGCTTCACAGCTCAGAACAAGCTGGAAGGAGTTCAACTGCATGGAATTTGTCATGGTTGAACCAGGATGAATTAACAGTTAGGTATAAGGTCATCATTCCCACTTTTTCCTCCTCGTAGAAGTTGGTAAAAATTTGCTTCAGTGTGTTTCCCAAACAGGGCTGATTTCAGACAGGTGTGAAGATTGTCTAGGTAAATGAATTTTTTAGAATCATACAATAGTCATGCTCAATTTCCATTGTGCAAGTAAATAAGTAGTTTTATCAACTACAGTGCTTGCAAACATTAATACACAGTCTTAGGCACTGCTGCTTTATAAAGAAACCAACACTTTTCTGGTGGTTTAGTGTGCTGTGATGATACCATTAGACATATAGTTCCCAGGGTTTTCTGTGAGAATTTACATTCAGAAAGGCTAGAGCATGACGTTCATCCCATGATCTAGCCAAGTCAAGCCCGTGGCTACCATTAAATATAGGAGTAGTCCCATCAAAATAAAACTCCCTTCTCTAAGTCCTTTGTCATATTCAGGTCTTAAAGAGTAATTCTGTGTAAAAGCAGCAGCCAAGTCTTAAATGATTCTGCAGCACACAGCAGGAACTTCAACAAGATGCAAAGACAAATCACTCTGACAGCACAAAGTGAAACAAATTGGACCTCAGAGCCCTGGAGTTAGGGTGGAGATCTGGAGAGAGATTGAAACCTCCTTGAGCACTTATGCTTGGCTCTGAAGTGGTAGCAGGCTCCTCCACACCCCACCCTGCTCAGATGCTGTCTCTTAGCTCACCAGGGCTGCTCTGAAGGCCTGGGCACTTTTATCATCAGATGAAGCCAGGCAGGGGTCCCATTGCTCAGTGGTTGTGACTATGAGGCATCTTTGGTCAGAGGCAGGAGGTTCAGAAGGTTCCCTGCAGCCATCACCATGAGAGTGGGATTGCTGCTGCCATGGGACCCCCTGTGCAGACACCCAGCATCACAGGAGTATTTTCAGTCACACAACCTGTTGTGCATTGCCACAGCAGCATGGGATGGGAATGGTGATTCCTGAATTTTGGTTCCAAGACAGAGGTACGTTGGCCAAGCCACTGGAGAAGACATGAGGATCTTTAGGAGAGAGAGTAGCAGTAATGGTTTGTGGGCAGCATAAATCCTTCTAGGGTGCCACAGCTGATCCATAGGCTACAGATTGGGCATCCTTTATCTAATACATGATATATTGTGCCAGAAAGGAGAGAGCTCATCAATGCAGAAAGATACAGTCACTTTGATGACCTTTCAGAGAATAAAAGGGAGAAAATTTAACTTAAACCAATCAGGGAAAAAACGTTCTTTGTAGATTTATTGATTTAGACACACACAGCATGGTGACAGCAATGCACAAACTAGCTACCAGATATATATGTGCAGTGAAAGTGAATTTGGTTGTATATAAAGTCAAAGTCTAATCTCCCAGTCTGTGTACAGTTACAGATGTGAATATCAAGTTGCATTATTTAGACAAATAATGCTTTGTCCAAATAGCAGCTCTTCCCTCTGTGATCTGATGCTCTATCTCCCTGAGCCAGTAAGCCACTTTGAAATTTAATAGGGAATTGTGTTTCCATAATGGAAATGAATGCAGAGTGGTTATTATATAGACCTAGATGCAATTTGTGTTTGGTCAAGCCAGAAATGTTTGCTGGGGTGCTGTGGTCCCACAAGAACAGCACACAGCAAAAGGGATCTCAAATTGGACCAGAAATTGTTTGTCTGTTTGGCAAAAAAAAGAGGCCTGAAGCCTGAGGCGAAGAAGTAATTAGATAGTGAGCTGGGATTGCTGACAGACCACTGAAAGTCCCACTAAGCCAAGCCATTCTCTCATTCCATGAGGGAAGGGAGGACGGCAAGCCTCTGGGAAGATCATTGGTAGGGCTTTTCCCACATCAAATCACTCAGGAAATCTTTTCTTTTTTTTTTCTTCTTGTTTTGAGAAGTGAAAGAAAAAAAATACCCCAAACTAATAAAAAAAAAGGAATGAATGGAAGTGTGGCAGGATGGAGGACTAAGTTATGGTGCAGTGGCATCCCCATCTCATGACCAGGGGCACCCTCAGCAGTGGGTCACACTAATTCACAGGTGACAGCCCACGGAAACCTCTTGGTAAATCTGCCCCTGAAACAAGAGCCCATTTGTTTGAGCTAAGATGGTGCTGTTCTGCCTGGACCAAGTCCTTCCTCCTTCACTCTAACTAGTTTGACAGAGGTATGATTGATGGGAGCAGGGTTGGCTTGAGGCAGAACACAAATCCATGCCCGGAAACCATGGCCCCACTGAAATCACTGGGACAAAACTGCCATTGACTTCACTGGAGCTGTGATTTCCAGAGTTTAAGGCCAAAAAGGGACCGCTCACAACCTCCACTCTGACCTCCTGCATAACTCAGCTCCTAGAATTTAGCTTGCTGGTTTGTTCAGTGGAGGAAATTACATTTCCAAGGAGGAATTTTTTTTGTTATGTTTGTTTTGTCTTTAAACTGTAGGACGAAAGACTTGGGAGTTTGTAGCTTCACTCATGCAAGCTGTGTGAAAATACTGTCATTGTTTTAATTCCATTGTTTAATACAAGTTTTAGTGTTGGGATGTCATCTGTGCTGGCTCTTGCCCGTAGCGTAGGCGAGGGAAGGGGTTGCATTGGGGCTGTTAAAAATACTCCACATTATTTCTCTGCCTTTCCTAGAAGCCATTCACAGTATCCAGTCCGGGTGGTAGTCCATGCATTTGGAGGGATGATTGTTCCTTCTGCACAGTTTGATTTAACAAGGCATTAATCATCTAGGAAGTGGCAAGACTTGAAGGACCGGGAGATACCATATAGGTCAGCAAGTCCAACAGCAGTTACAGTTGGTCATTTATTAGATCTTTAAAATCAAAGAAAAATATGGGTCAGAAAGGCCTCTGGAGGTCTCTAGTCCAACCTCCTGCTAAAAGCTGGGCCACCTTCAGAGTTTGATCTGGTTATTCATGGCCCTAGTGTTTGACCCCCTGCACTGATTGTTTTGGGACTTGGGGTTTTGGTTTATATATCTTCTGATAATTTCCCTTGCTTCAGCCCTGCAGCCTGTGTCTATTGCCTCTTATACTTTCACTGGGCACCTCTGAGCAAAGTCTATCTCCATCTTCTTTGTAAATCCCCTTTGGGTCATAAAACAGACCTAACAGCAGGTAGATCCTCTACAGATTTCTGCAGATGATTTGATTCTGAACAGTCACCAAGCATACTATCTGAAACCCTTGAGCGT
The DNA here is from genome assembly GCA_013400575.1 of Peucedramus taeniatus. NCBI lineage: Eukaryota > Metazoa > Chordata > Aves > Passeriformes > Fringillidae > Peucedramus > Peucedramus taeniatus. Next base: position 57,879 of record WBNO01025929.1, on the reverse strand, counting down.
GTGTGCTTTCAGCCTGTGCCTCATCTCAGGTGATTCAGCACACAGAAAAGAGAGAGAAAATGAGACTCCTAGGCATTTATATTTGTTTCTTAAGAGATCAAATGCAAAATGGCTCACATTGTGTTCCCACAGTGTGCCCAGCCATAGTGCATGTTCCCCAGTTCAGTACCAAGTCTGGCTCTTCTGGGCACAGCAGGCAGAAAACAGTATCAGGAACCCTGTAGCCCAACCTCAGGATTTGGAATTATTCCAAAAGGTACCATTTGGGCATGTTTCTTTAGGTACCATAGTCCAGAGAGCACTGTGCACCAACCTCCAGTGCTGGCCTTCAGCAACCCCCTCTGTCCTGTGGCGGAGCTGAAGGGCAGCACAGAGCAAGCAGCAGCCTCATAACTGCAAGGGGTTCCCAAATAAATGGCACAGTACTTCCACTGAACACTCTGGCAAGGCTCCCTGAGCACAAAGGGACAGAGCACAGCCCAGTGCCTAGCACTAACTCAGGTCCCCACACCTCTCTAAAAGTCCAGGTCACCCAGGCCATGAGTGACCAAGCCAGAAGCAATCCCTCATATGTCATTCACAAAAGACATTCCCTTCTTTATCGGGAACCTCCAGCATTTTTAAAATATTCTGACTCTGACCCTACCTCCTGGCGTGTGCCAGCTCCTCAGTACCAGCCACATGGTCAATAAAAATGGTAAAATATCCTTCAGACTCACGTGGCTGAAATGGATGCACATCCCTGGGCCCCCTCTCCTCCAGGCTCAGCTTAATTACGGACCAGCCAGCAAACCACAAGTGTGCTCACAAAAGCAGCTTGCGTCTGAAGGGTTTTGACTGCAGCTCTTTGTAACTAGTCGCAAACATCTGGTGCCTGGCAAGCTTGGAAGTGGTTTCCAGTGAGAAAATTCCTGTAGCTTGCACCTGAATTCTCCACAGCGCACCATGCAGCACTCGGATCTCTCTCCTGGCTCCTCTTCTAAGCTGCCAGCTTTGTAGAAGCACTTTCTGGCACTGGTTTCCCCATCACGGCCTCCCCACCCACCCCAACACATTTTAAACAGTGCACGTGGTCTTGATGGAGAACAGTTACTCCCTTGAATGTTCACAAGTTGATAAGCAGTTTTCAAATTCAAGTGATAGTGTCAGTTCCAGTTTTATTGGCATGATGAAACAGAGATCATGGTGGGGACAGGCCCCCTGGAGGAGGAGGGAATAAGGGTAATTATTGTCTCCTCTTTTACTAGCCCCTTTCACATGCATATGTGAGTGTGCAGTTGTGCTCAAAAGCCTGTCTCATAGATACTTCCTTAAGTATCTGTTGAAGATTAAATCATCTCATGTGCAGCCTGTAATGATGGCCACTACCAAAAATTGTTCCCATCTGAAAGCTGCCCAGTGCTGCATGATCCAAAACGAGCTGCTGACCTCAGAAGAGAACCCAGCAGGCAAACCACCACATCACAGACTTGGCCCTCTGAAGCAGTGCTAATTGTCCCCTTGTCTGTGGGCACTGAGTGAAGGCAGCTACTCAAGGGCAGGGGAACTGTGCTCTAAGCTTGTGTTAATGATTGACTTTCTCCTAAGCCCCATTTTCAGTGTGTTTGGGGAGATGCTGTCCCAGTCCCTGCTGAGGTACTCTCTGTCAAAGGGTCATTGCACCTCTGATACAATCCCAGTAAAACAAATATAAATTGTCCCACCCACATGGGCAGGCATTGGATTCAGCCCAGGAGATTAACCAAAGGCAATCATAAGCCAAATAACCCAAAACCAGACCCAACCTCAGTGCCGGGAGAGGCAAACCTGCCATGAACATGGATGCTTTGACTCAAACCAGCCCCAAAACCAGCATGCATCTGTTGTCACTGCATTTCCACAAGATCCTGTTGAAATTACGACCAGCTCCCTTCTGGGGCTCTATTCCCCAGTGAAGGTTGCAAGCACCAGCATGGTAAAAGGATCTTGATGGGTAAAAAATTATACTTCCATTTAGGAAGACCTACTAATGGCACCTTGTGCATCTGTCACTGCATTAACAACATCAATTTAAGACCATACATAAGGCGGGGAACTGGTGAATGGAACAGCTTGCTTACATTAGGAGGTCTGGCTGAAGGGGCACCTTTGGCTTTGTTTCTCTGGAGGGATTGTGATCAGCTAACAGGAAAGTGGATACTTTCTTGTGGGTATTCACATTTTTTCAGATTGGATTCTTTTTGTGTAGGAAGGGGGAGACCTCTCAGATCAATGTGGGAAAAAGGAGTGGGACACTGTAGAATAATACTTGGAGAGCAAAGGGAGCACAATTACAGCAATGGTAAAACACACGTGTACTTTTGGGAGAGCAGAGCTATGGAATAAAAGACACAAAGTTAGGTTGTGGGGTCACTTCCACGCCCTCCCTCCCAAGAGCCTGGATTTGCCTCCTTCTGCCAAGGAAAACAACAAAACTAAATATAAAAATGCAGCAATCTGGGGAGCTGCTCCAGTGCCCAAAACGTTGGTGTCTAATGCTGTTTTAGGCACTGCTGGTGATCCAAGACATCTGCGTGGGGCTGGCAGATACAGCACCGGACCTATGTCAGGCTCCCTCCCACCCAGGGCAGCAGCCAGGGGCCAAGCAGGGAACCCTGGGGCATGGAAAAGGGCACTCCATGCCTACATTTGGGCATCTGAACAGCTTCCCCAGAGCCCTGTGTGTTTGGACAGTTGGAGTTAATCATCCAAGAGAAACGAGAAACAGAGCTTCCCTTAGCAAACAGCACTGTGAGATTTTGTAGCAGAGAGGGTAAAATAGAAAAGGATCTAAGCACAGGGGACAGTCCGGCAGAGACAGAGGAGGAGGATGGGCAGGACAGCATCCAAATAGAACAGCTGCCAGCAGCTCAGAAAAGTTTCAAATTCCTTCTGCGCCACGCCGAAGTTTAGTCATAAATGACAACGGGGGACCTGGGGACAGAGGGGTATTTTCTGAAGGGTGTGATCTGCTGGCTTTTTAGACTCTTATGTGTTCCACATGTCTGAACGCCTCCCAAACACGTCCTCTGCACATGCCGTGCAGCACAGCCGCCTTGTCCTCCCCGCCTTGCAGATGGGCATCTGGAAGCAGGGAGGGATGTTTTCAGCTTGACCCCAGTTGTTGTCTGTGGGAGTTTAGGCCCCCAAACTTCCTTTTCATGCCTTTGAAGCCAGGCACTTAAAGAGGAGTCAGACTTCAGCTCCCGGCTTAACCCTTTCACCCTGCGTCTGTCCTCCCTCCATGGGTAAAATAATGGTTTCTGTGCTTCATATGGTGTTTACAAGTTTTATGCAGCAAGTGATATTTCCAGTGGAGGAATAAAATAATCCCCCAAGGACAATGTAACTCAGCCTTTCAGACTTCCCATCTGCCCCGACTCCCTTCATCCCCTACCCCCTTGGCAATGTGGACAGCCCTAGAATATGGGGTAGCTCAGTGCCCTTCTTAATCCCTACCCTTCCTTCCAAGAAGCAACCAGTTTGCAGAAAGGAAAAAATAGAGGAAAAAAAAAAAAAACAAACCACCACAATATTGCTTGGAAACTTTAACAAATATTTTCAATTTTGCTGCCCCTAAAATACTAGCAATGAGAAAATTTTGGGTCCTCTCTGTGGTTTGTTTTATTCTTAAGATTTCAGCTCCACCAGCAGCGCTGTATCAGTGCAAATCAAATTATGCCTCCTGTTTCCTTATCTCCAGAGCGCTGACACTGGCAGCCGAGGCTTATCTCGGCGTGTCAGGAGCCAGCGTCTTCCTCGGGGATAGGACAGGAACTCCACAGAAGCTACTTGGAGTGGGAGAAGGAGTGTAAATCAGGGAAAGCGCTGCCGCCTGTGCTCCCCAGCAGCGGGGCTACTTTCCCCAGCTCTGCTGATTGCTAGGGGCAATGCAGGGAGGCCGAAGTCCGAGATGCCGGGGAGCAGGGGGCGGGTGGAGGCTGCCTCCTCCCTGTGGATTAGCAGCCTGGGAGCCAGGGTTTGGAGTTTAGCTTACTCATTTGTAAGGAAAAGGCAGTGTGGAGCTGCCCGCAGTGGTGACGGTGTGATAGTTTGCGGAGCTGGCACTATTTCCCTGTCACCGCGTCCTTCGCGCTGCTCCAGAGGTCGGTCCGTCCTCCTGCCTGGGAGATGGGCGTTATCTCACGGGAGAATTGTGGGCACAGGGGCCATGCAAGCGCATCCCTCCGCCCAGGAGCACACAGAGCCCTCCAGGGCTGGCCCAGGCTGACTCAGGGGCGAGGGCACGCCGCATTTCACTCCCATGAAAAGCTTCGTGCCTCAGTTTCCCCGTTGGTGGTAGTGTTGGCTTTGTCCCAGTGCTGCTCTAAGCTGTCCCGGCAGGGCAGCCTGTAAAACAGAGGCTGAGCTATGACATGCTTATTGCCGTGTTTTGTACCACCGGGAGCGCCTGGAGCTTTGGGCATGGCCACCACGAGTCTGACAGCACCTGGGACAGATAAACTCCTCTCGGCTCATGCTCGTGCTAGTTTTACGTGAATCGCGGGATAAAAGCAGAGCTGGGTGTTAGCACTTGGGTCGAGCGGTGGTCTCATCTCCTTCACCCCGAGGAGAGTCTGCCGTGCCAGAGCCGATGCACCACCCCAGGTGCCGGCCCTCCGGGAAAATTTAGCCGAATCCCGATTTACCCGGAGTTTGTATGTGTTCTCTACACATTTGGCCCCGCAAAGTGAAGCCGGCGCCCTTCCCCGCCTGCCCTAGGCACCGAGCCTGCCGCGGGCAGCGGGGGCCCGGCGGGCAGGAGGGCGGGAGGGAGGGACGGAGGCCGCCGCCCGCCCC
>WBNO01025929.1:0-52940 GCA_013400575.1 Peucedramus taeniatus | reverse complement strand
TGTGCAGTGCCGAGCCGGGCTAAGCCGGGTGTGCAGTGCCGAGCCGGGCTGTGCAGTGCCGAGCCGGGCTAAGCCGGGTGTGCAGTGCCGAGCCGGGCTGTGCAGTGCCGAGCCGGGCTAAGCCGGGTGTGCAGTGCCGAGCCGGGCTGAGCCGGGTGTGCAGTGCCGAGCCGGGCTGTGCAGTGCCGAGCCGGGCTAAGCCGGGTGTGCAGTGCCGAGCCGGGCTGTGCAGTGCCGAGCCGGGCTGAGCCGGGTGTGCAGTGCCGAGCCGGGCTGTGCAGTGCCGAGCCGGGCTGAGCCGGGTACTGCCGAGGCCGCGCTGCACCCGCTGCTGTGCGGAGCTCGCTGCCCTTGGTAGCTGGGGAACACGCAGGAGAGAGGCAGCGGGTACCAAGCCGGGGGCTGCTGCTTCCTTTCAGCGGGACATTCCGGGTTCTGGTGTGCCTTTTTGAGGATGTGTTTCCCCGCGGTTCCTAGCGGTTTTGTTTTTCCCTTCCCTCTCTTCTGGCACCTTGTGACCCCTGGGGCTGTGCAGCTCCGGTGCCTCAGCTGCAGTGCTGGCAGCCCTCGTGTGTGGAAGGGGGGTTTGCCTTGTCCCCGTGTTTCACTCAGAGCCCGGAGATGAGCGCCAGATTTTTTACTCACATGCTTCTTTGTAAATAAATATTCAGTAGTGCAACTGAAAGCAATGGCATAGAACCAGAGGTTTACCACCAGCAGCCTGGATGAAAGCCCATCAGTCTTTTTGGCACAGGAGCCTTTTTTTCTTACTTTGGAATCCTAATGTGAGAGTTCAAGGGACTGTGCTGCATCCCATCAGTGCGTTCAGCACCCCCGATGTGTTTGTGTTACTGGATGGTTACTGCACACAGTGAGTGTATGGCTCTGAAAGTTGTTCTGATACCACTGATGGAAACCATCTCTCTGCCCAAACTGATTTGGTGTGTTGCTGGTAGTAGTGTGTTGCGCTGATCACTCAGCTGTGATCCAGTTTCACCTGTTTCCCGTGCCTATCTGTGTATTAATATATGTACTTTTATTAGGGGAATTTTGCATGCAGTTTCTATGCATATTTACCCTGATATGAGCACAGCCACACCAGTACAACGGTGCCTGTCTGCATAGGTGCATTTCTTAAAACAAACACTGAGTAAAGCAGCTCATGTCATTGTGCAGCTCCAGGTCAGCAGAACCTCTAAGCATCTGCTTAATATTAAGCATGTAAACAGTTGCATGAAATCTAGCAGAGCGAATTCCCAAAGTCGAGAACACACTGGGAGATATTCCAGCAGCAGGAGCTGGGGGTTGTGCACTTCTTCCCCCACCGAGGCTCCGGCAGCCGGAGAGGCGTCAGAAACGCGTGCTGCGAGCGACCAGCAGCCAGGAGCCCCTAAATGCTCTAAGTTCTGCCTGTTTCCTGGAAGGGGCAGTTGCAAGAAAAAGAAAGGAAATAGCTCTGGGACCTTAAAATCATGGTGACATTTGCAACTCGATGTCGTGCATGAAATGTGACCACACAGAGCAGGCTCTCCTCTCTCATTTGTATTTAGATTATAGGAATTAGTGACACAGAAGAGCTTCCGTTCTTTATTCCATTGCTCTGTTTCTCTGACTCAACACCAGGAGGACAAAGCCCTGTCCTGGGTTGTCAGCCTGGTACGTTCTTGCTACAAAGGAATTAGTTTGGTTGGATTTTGTATAATTTTGATTGGTTTTTGTATCCAGGTGGAACTGGTACTCAGGCTGCAGTGCAGCACAGCACGTTGCAGTGGCATGGTGGGAAGACAGCTCGGGTTGTAGTCTCCCAGCCAAGTGGGATGGACTCCTGCGAGGAGTTGTTCAGCGTGTGGAGGCGGAGGAGTAGCCAACGCAGTGCTCTCTCCACATTCCTCTCCTCGTAGCCAAACCAGAGCCTGAGTCAGCAAAGCCACAGTCAGGAGAGCAAGCACAGCTCCATGGTTGTGGCCAGGGCTGGGCAGCACAATGTATGTTTTTAAGCCCTGCCTCTGCCCATGGCTTCCTGTCCCCAACAAGCCATTTAACCTCTTTTCACTGCAGTTACTTATCCCGTAAAGGAGGAAAATGATGCATTTTAGGGGCTATCAACAGGATTAATTCCATAGCATATGTAGCATCATGAAGGGAAGTCATGGAAAAAACGTCCGTGATCTGTATCCCTCAGGTCTTCAAACACAGCTGTGAAAAGCAAGTCCACAGCTCTGACCAACAGTCTGCAGACATTCTAATGGAGTCTGCTGTTTTAATGGGAAACATGTACAGATTCCATAAAGGAAAAAAATTAGAAATCACTGCTTTTACAGTGAAAAGATGAATGATTTGCAGAATATTTTTCTAAGAATTCAGGAGTAACTGTGTTTGAACTGAATAGAATGACACGAGAATTAAAGCTTCAACCCATGTTTGCGTGCCTTAATATCCTTAGAGCTTTATGTGCCAGTGTGCTGCAGTGGTTTGTCTCCTTAGACCAACATAAACCATCCACAGATGGATCTACTCTCCAGTCTCAACTTCAAGAACACCTCCCAGCACAGCCTTCATTCCCTGTCCAGTGACAGAAATGAGGCAGCCCAGCACCATCAGCCACTGTCCTGTTGCATCCATGGAGACTTTTCTCACAAGAACAATACTGGTAATAGAACAGGGTCTTTAGCACCATTCACAAGGAAAGGACTCAGCACAGGGTAACACTGAAACATGAGATCCCAGTTGTCTCAGACTTTGTTTGCATTGGCCACGGCTGTTTTCCCAGAAATTTCACTCTGATTTGTAGCTCCATAATTTGACTTTAACGCATTTTGAAGCACTGAAAAAGCCCCTATGCAATGGCTGTCAGCCTTCTCCCAGACTGAACATTGCCAGTAATTCTCATTTTGCTGCAGAGTTCTGGTTTTCTTTCATTCTTGGCTTTATCACAACTTTCTTCAACTGTTCACCCCTCCATGTTCACCTCCAACTTTGGACAAGGCAGTGGCCCACAAGCACCAGAAGAGAGGTGGCCAGTGCAGATACAGGTGCAGGAGGGGAGCCTTAGCAGGCTTGAGGCCTTGTGAGTGCTGGTGAAAGAGTTGACTCCCTCTTGCATGGCACAGTAGAGCTCCTGGGCTGTCCTGCAGTGTCAGCTCCACAACTGCATGGCTCAGGGTCCCTGCTGACTGTGGACTCTGGCACCCCTCTGCAGTATACCCTGGGCTCTCTTGCACTGGTCCCTCTTCACCACCCATGTCCCTAAAAGTGTCACATCACTGACATCAGAGCGAGCCTCTGTACCCATGTCACATCATTTCATAATCCTACTCTACCACAAGACCCATCTTAACAGACTGGAGAGGAGGCCCTCATTTATTTGGGGCTCTGTAGGTCAGTGGTGTGGTTTATTCCAGCCAGAGCTCCATCCCTGCAGTGGGAGGAGTTTCACAGATTCAGGCTGAGAGCCTGAATGTGAACTGTGCTGGTGTCAGGGGCTCTGCTGGTGGGGTTGCTTTTGAGGGATGGGGAGGAATAATCAAGCAGATTTGTACAGCTGTGAAAGCATGGGGAAACCTAACCTGTGTTTTTTTGCTAATGTTTGAGAACAATTTGGAGTCCCAGAGAGGAAATATTTAGCTCTTATTTTTCCTGTTTTTAAATTCACTCAGCTAATCACTGAGTCCCATTCTTCTCTCCAGGGCACTAGGCAGCCCCCTCTGAGCCTCACAGCTCCCTGCCCCCATACCATGTGGCAAATCCTGCTACATCTGTTTACAAGTGAAATCAAGGTTCATGAAGAGTGTCTCTCACACTCCCTAAAGCAGCCTTTGTTCCTGTGGATCTTTAGTTGTTACCTGGATCCTAATATTTGGGAGGCAGTGGAAGGTGTGAGGACTTGGCCTCAGATGTCTCTGCATGTGATGAGACACAGAGGATTCACACAGGCTTTGGCCTTGGTGGCTCCCCTGGGATATGCAGCAAGTCAGCATCAACCAAATCCAGGGATACAGTCTGAGCTGGGCAAACTGGATGATCTTTACTGTTAGTCTTCTTTAGCTGTCTTGAGGAGCTATTTGAAGTAAATGCTCTCCTGGCTTGATTAGATATTTATTGCTGGTTTCTAAGCATTTTTTCCCAATAACACATGGGTGTGCACAGTAAAGACAGCAGCTTTTACTATGAGATCTGTAACAGGGACTGCCACAGAAAGCAATCTGGTGAAACCTTTGTGTAACCCCATTTCATTCTTTTCTCCTCTCCAGGGCATCTGTGACCAGGAGGACTTTTGGGCATAGTGGCATTGCTGTGCATACGTGGTACGCCTGTCCAGCATTAATAAAGTCTATCTGGGCTATGGCCATTAGTCAACATCAGTTCTACCTGGACAGGAAGCAAAGCAAGGTAAGCATGGGAAGTGCCAGTTGTGGTGGGTGAGTCCTTCTCACTCCCCACAGTCCCAGCCACATCAGGTTCAGATGGTGACTTCTTTCCTGCTCTCCCTTTCTGCTCGAGATCAAAAAAAAAGGAGAATTGACTGAAGATATTTTCTAGTCCTGACCAGATTGAGAAAATTTGTATTTGAATTCATGCCTATGGGAGTAAGGATTGAGGAAAAGGTTGTATTGAACTGTGGCCAAATTGAAGGAGCCAAAGTTAGCAAGCAGAGAGGGTCAACATCCCTGTCTGGATGGCTTCCACGTCTTCCACGTCTGTCGTAAAGTTAGGGCAGCTTCCAATTACTGAGTTCAAAGTGGCTTCACAACCTACAACTGTCTCTGGATTCTTCTTGCTGTCCCTTGATTTTTACTATTGTATTTTCCTAGAAAGGAGGGGTAGGGATATTATTTTAGCAGGGGGGCAGGAGGCTTGACAGCCTGGCCGTACAAGGAGCTGTCGCAAACTGGTGCTGCACAAAGGGCCACGCAATACACAAAAGAAACCACCTTGAAACCAGAGGAGTGTGTGATCTCCCTCTTAATTCTTTTCATCAGTAATTTTAGGCATACCCAGAGCAGCAGGAGATTGCTTTGATCACTTTGAGATTACTTTGATATAGAGAAAAGACTTCTCAGGCAGACTTCCCTCACATATGAGCACGCTGGTGTAAAGCTTCACAGAGAGGACAGAGCCAGTATTGAGTGGGTACCTGCATTGGTCCTCATCTCTGGTGAAATGGCAGAATGTGCAGGTGATGATCCTCCAAATGCCTGAAACAATCTTAACATCTTGCTATTGTTGAAAGCACTGCATGCATTTTCAGGCTGGGGGTGTGTCCTTCCTTGCTCAGGCCCTGGCCCTATCAGGTCCCTTCACGAGCCAGTGCAGCCCACTAAACTGGCAGAAAAATAATTATTTTTCCTGCTTTTCTTTAGTGCATATTTTTTTCTGCCAGTTAAATGAATCGAGTTGACTTTCTGGAATTATGTGGAGGGCCATGAGTGTGCTGTTAGTCCCACTTGTTCTAAGCCCTTCTGACATTGCTTTCCCCATCATAAGCTCTGTGACTTTATTGTAGAGGGGGTAGGACTTTTGGATGCCTGGGGCATGGTTGCACTCACTTTGTCCGTGTCTCATCTAGTGCAAAAAATCCAGGTTTCACCATAGTTGTTGTAAGCTGTATTGAATTTAGGAATGTAGCCCTGCCTAAGTGCCAGCTGTAATATGGACAAAATTGCATACTTGCTGGTACCAAGGGAAGCTTTCCTGTCCCCCTTCTTTGCTCAGGACCATCAGGGCAGTGCATAGTCCTCTCTGTCAACTCAGAGGTAAATTTCAAGGAAATAGAAGTTTATTTTTCTTTACTTTTAGCCAGATGGATTTGCTGATCTATTTGCAAGGTATTTAGGTCACAAGCACCCAACAAACAAAAGGAGATTCCCTCCTCCTCCCATTTCTTTAGTAAGAAACTGGGTCTCTGAAACACCCAGGACTTCCCTTCAGTGACTCCTTTTGTTGTTGGCAGATTGTGTTTCAGTTTTATCTCCCCTCTCTCACACTCCTACAGGCAGCACCACCCACCAGCCCTCGTTTGTCAACCTGTCACGTCTGTGACCATGTCAGCATGCTTTGTCACAATAATCCCAGTGGTCATGCTGAGGCTTTGAAGTTAAGGCATACAAATATTTTTGTCCCTTTCTCTTAAGGGAACTGATATTTTCATCTGTTGTCTTCATCTTTGACGTGACACTGTCAATATTGATAGATCCATCAGTTTTAATTGATCTGTTCAGTTCATCCTGCTGGTCACTTCAAGGACACAGTGCTCATATAAGCTTTGCTTTGGAAAACAAGTAAATCATACCCCAGAGTGGGGTGATGTGAAATGTGTTTGGTTCAGCTCTCAGGGGCCTAGACAAACATTTATTGAGTTTCAGGTCGCATGGGTTTGCAGCCCCTTAAATCTCAGGCCCTACTTCAATTGAATCCTCAACATCAAAGCAAAACTTAGATATTCCTTCCTTTCATGTCCAAACTTGGCATTTCATATCATTTTGACAAAAGAAAGAAAAATAAAAACAAACTTAGAGGAAAAAGCCCGCTGGAGCTCACTGCACGGCTGAGCCTTTGCTCCAGTGATGTAGATTAGATGGCAGGAGATGTGACATAGTGATAAAGAAAGCTTGAACTCTGCTCCTCACATAACTGGGCACCAATTGGATCTGGACCAACAGCTCCATTGGAAGGAAAACCCTTCACTTGATGTTAAAAAGAAGTAAAATCCGCTTTGCCTGGATTCTGACCCTTTTTCAAGTGAGGTCCCAGCTGTTTCTGCAGCCCCACTCCATGCTGAACTCCTGCCAGCTCCCGGGTTCCCAGCGTCTCGCTCCCTGCTGATCTGTCTCTCTCTCTCCCTGCAATCGAAGCGTAACGTGGAGTCTGAAAAGATCCCCAGCTTCCCAAGTGAGCTTGTCAGCATGCAGAACTCCTGTCAGCTTCCCTTTTTTTCAGGAGGCAGATGCAGCAGGACTTGAAGGCATGTCTTTGCTCTGTTGACTGCACTGAGTCAAACACTTGGCCTAGAAACCTTGAGAAGTCCTGTTTTGTGGGAATTTTCAACACCACATTCCTCCAAGTGCAAGGCTTTTTGGCTGAATGAACTGGTAGAAAATAGGCCAAGGGTTTAAAAAATCACCTCCAGCAAAGCCCCATCACTGCAGCAAGAGAGGTAGATTCATCCCTAGTGTCTGTCTTCTTCCTCATTTCACTTACGGATTTTTCTTCACCCTCTGACCCTGTCAGAACAGCACTGGGAATCACTTTGGCCTCATGCTTTGAAATGACTCATGAATGAGCCAGTCTTCCTCCATGTAAATGGGACTTGGCAGGTCTGCGCTAAGTGCTTTAAAATTTCTGAGCCTGCAGGGACTGTGGGGCTCGGGGGAGCACTAATGGGGTGTAACCCAGCTTTGCAGTGCTGTGCTGCAGCACACAGCCTGCACGGGCCTGTGCTAGCTGCTGCTCAGTGGCCTGTGTGAAATGAGCTGTTACTCTGATTCCTGCTGCTGCTGCTGAGAGCCTGTCCAATGCACGAGACCACCCGATGCTGACTGGCATTGCTGTAGGCAGCAGGGACTGAGCAGCAAGGAAAGTTAACCCCATTCCTTTCAGGAGATGTTTCATCAGCACTGTTCAGTGCAGGGCACCATTAGCACAGCTGCGATCAGATCTAAAACCTTCTCCTATGGTTTCAGCAGGTTTCAATTGTACCCTCTGCAGAGGAAGCTCACTCTGCCCTGCTAATCCTGTCTGCTGGTTTGTTTTTCCTCTCTCCTGGCTCCAGGGATGCCAGCCTTTGGTCTTGTATCACCTTTTCGTTTGCCCTATATAGGGTACAGTTCCAGCCACTGCTCCTTGGCCAGGACCACAGCAGCAACCCAGCAGTCATATTGCCTTCACTCAGCACTTTGGTTAGTGCCCAGTCAGACAGGTAGGGCCAGAGTGTGCCCTAATTTGCATTCTGAAAATGAGTGCAAATAAACTACAGGGCTGCTTGCTGTAACTATCCTACATAAACAGGAAAACCGCTGCTTCATGGAGCAGGAGGGATGGATCTGTCCAGGCAGACACTGGGTTTGATCAACGTTCCTGGTTATACAAAGTAGAATCCTACATATACATAGGGTTATACAGCATATATATACACCTGCAGGGGATTTATCAGCAGGACAAAGGCAGTTGGAAGGCTTGTTACCTCCAAAAGTCTGGCATTGCAGCAAGACAGCAGTTCATGCTTAGGCTTCTTATCAAGACTTCAGTAGAAGGAAATCTCATTAGATAAAAGCAGTGATTTTCCTCTTCACCTGGAACTAACCTTCCAGAACTATTTGAAAAAGATGTTTCACAGATGTTTCTTTCTGACCAGAAACATCTGATCCAAGAAGCTAAAGAGTGCTGTCCTTCTCCTGGGGGCTGATTTTAGGGAGAAACTGCCAGAAATGAAAAGTGTCTAACTGGTTACAACATCAGTTAAAGAAGGCCAGTACTGGTTGACTGATCTCCTCTGATATCTTGTCAGGTATTTCAGCCTCTGCACTCACAAGGACTGCACTGTTCACTTTTGCAAACAAGTGAGAACACACACCCTATTGTTGGGGTTGTTGTGGAAATAAGCTTGTGAGGCATTTGGGTACCTCAGAATGGTAATGATGGAGCCTATAAATACCCAAGAATATTAAATTATGATTATACTTCTGAGGGTGTTTTCAGTGTAAGGCTTTCCCAGTGCTGTCTTCATTTGCAGTCTTAAATTAATCTTAAAAATACAGTGTGCTACAGGGAGACATTTTCCTTCCCTTATTATTTCACTGATATGCAAACAGAGGCGAGGATCACTAAGAACTTAACCTTAAGTGCCTTACCCAAAGCCCCACAGCACATCAGTAACAGAACTAAGAAGCTCAGTGGTGAACACTCACCATCAATTCAGGCTTAGTTCTTGTTGGAATGGTTTCTTCTTCCTGGGGATGTGAAGTAACACTGAAGGTCCCATCATGACAAACATTCTTTGTTGTCCTATTTCATGTTACTTCCAGTGGGAACAGATCATACCCACACATCTGTGTGATGTCCACACAGATGTGGACATCAATCAGCTTTGATTAGTTAGCACAATAATGATGTGCCCATCTCCTGAGTTGTATGGCCAGGGCTGAGTCTCTTCTGGCCTTGAGAAGGTGCAGAGTCGAATACTCAAGTGATCTTGAGCTGGGGCTTCACCCCCTTTTGGATAAAACTCTTATTGCAGTTGGAGAGTTTTGGCAAAATGTGCCAACAGCTTTCTGTGATCTGGGAAATTAAAATTGCAGGTCTGTGGCCCTGCAAGGACGTATTAATTGAAGCTCAGGACAGGGCTTGTAAGATTTGAGCAGTGGGCTAAGATGACTGTTGGAGGTCTATTCCAGCTGAAATACTTCTATTCTATTCTATTCTATTCTATTCTATTCTATTCTATTCTATTCTCTAGGTTTACATACTGTGCATTATTTACTTTCTTGTAATTACAAATTGCAACAATCTTGTTGACATTTGGTGGGGAACAATGGCCATCCCCTAATGTGGCCACTTACTGAGTTGGGCTGGCTGTTGTTTCCTACTAGAGTAATGTTAATGCTTTGAAGAGGTCCCTCACAGTAGGGGCATTGCATGCAGCTTGTTAGTCTGGACAATAACTTGAATGTGTTTTCCTGTCAATATTTTCTTCCAGCTTCTCATGACAGCCCATTTAAGGCATGTCCTCACTGCCTTGTTCCAAAGCTTATTGCTGATTTGTGAAGGCCCCTTCTGGCTTCCTTTAGATGCTAGAGATGGTCTTCAGCCTTAGAGCTTTTCAGCAGGTTATTATGATGGCATTTCTGAAGGTTTCTTTTTGTATGTGGTAAACAATGACTCCATACATCCTATGTTTAAGAGAGAAAAATGTGCATGGCGAAGCAGAGAAAAACCCAAACAACAGGAAGCGATGCCAGAATTGTACCCACTTAAGAATGTTAAAAGTACAGCAGTGAATACTGTGCCAGCTTGCTTCTATTCTTGTAAAATAATCCAAGTTTGCTGTGGAGGCCTGTTTCCTGCCACAGCAAAAGGTCTTTTTCCTTCTGTGAGCTTTCAAGCGGTGTTAGATCTTTACTAACTCCTGTGTCCACCTCCAGTCCAAGATTCATGCTGCAAGAAGCCTGAGTGAGATTGCGATTGACCTGACTGAAACTGGAACCCTCAAGACCTCAAAGCTGGCCAACATGGGGAGTAAAGGCAAAATTATCAGTGGAAGCAGCGGGAGTCTTCTGTCATCAGGTAGGTCCTTTGTCCTGTAACTGGAGAGAGTATGGTGGGAAGGGCCATGGCCATGGTACAATGGGGAGCAGCCAGAAGCTGCACTGCAGAAATGAAAGTCACTTCCCTTTAGCCTTTCTGTCTGTTCAGGTGGCAGTCCATCTCTCAACACGTTGCTCCACAAACAGCACAGGCAGCAGCCTCCCCCTTTCTCTTTACCACCACTCGTTTCCTCCTTGACTCCAGGATGTCATCTCCAACCTCCCAGCTTCCAGCTGAAACCTGGTCTCTCTTCATAATTTCTACCCTAACCATCCCTTGGTATCCAGTTTATCCTGAGGTAGATGGGTTTGTGAAGGAGTGCCCAGCCAGCAGTGGGGAAGCAGTCACCCAGTGCAGCTCACATGGGAAACTGAGGCTGGGAACTGGTGATGTTCCTCAGCATTGTTGAGACAGGGTGTCTTCTTCACTGAGTGCACATCTGCTTTGCCTCTCTGTTTCTGGGATTTGGCTGCTGTCCCAGGCTCAACAGAAATATTCCCTAGCACTCTACCAAACTAGTGCCAGAGCCCTGAAGGTTTCTTGTTGTGGTTTAGAGCACTTTCCTTTGTGAGGAACATGTCATGTGTGAGAGAAACCCAAGGGAAGGTGATGCAGAGAAGAGCTAGAGCAGGAGGAGAGAAGGACTGGAGAAGGCAGGTCAGGAGGTTGTGTCTCTTTGATACTTTTCTGTCAGTCTGAACCAGGCAAGCTGTGTGTAAAACAGTAAGAAATGTACTGCAGGCTTAAAGCAGTGGGTGATATTTAGCAAAGAGCTTGAAACTGCTTAGGTGAGCTCTTCAGGAGGGCAAGGTTTCTGGTATCACTGTAATTAACAGTTTCAGACAATTAAATACCTTCTGTTAAGCATCACATCAATTTATCAAAACCAAATGTGTCGAGATGTGTAACAGCAGAAAATAACCTTCTCAGGCTTGGACAAAGGAAAAACCTTTGTAAGAATGCAAATGCTTTAAAACTGAACCCGGTTTCTTGTAGTGGGTTAGCTTTGTAGATTAGCTTTGCATCACTGTATGCTTCATGTCTCTTAAAACCCAGCCTGGAAAATGTTCAACAAGGGGTTAAAATGTGCAGTGCTTCCAGAGCTGCTTGGTGTGCAATTCCTTGCCTTGCCTGCAAACAGAGTTACCTTTCTGCTCCTGAGGTCTTCCTGACAAAGTATACAATCCACTGTCTGTGCCTCCCATCGCTTGGGGAGTTGCAGTAGCTCAGCAGCTCCCAGATTGGTGTTGGGTTGTTGGGAGTCTTTGTTTGTTTGGCATTTTTTCCAGCTCTCCTGCTGGAAAGTAAATAACGTTAAGTACCCCAAGGAAGTTCTTAAGGCCTTCCCAAGATCTCATCCTCCTGGGCACCATTCCTAGGTTTGTAAGAGCTACTTGGTAGTAATCCTGTTTCTATGTTAACACATGAACTTTTTGTGTTCTTGAAAAAAAAACCACTGGGGTCGTCTGCTTCTGCTCTTACACCTGGAGAGAGCAGTAGCCATGTGAAAGCCAGCAAAAAATCAGGCCCAGAAAAGCTGGTGTAGCCCAGCATCTATCAGGGTTAAGTGTATGGAAATTCCAAACTGGGAGCTGCCCATGCTTTTATTTCTGAACTTTTGTGCTCCCTGCACGTTTTTGGCTGAGCACAGGATTTGTTAGACTCATCAGAATTGCACTAGAGACTAGACCAACCTAGAGTTCATTGACCAGGTGAGTCATTTCTTCAGTCCTGGGCAGGTGGATCTGGCTGCCTGAGTGCCTTCACAGGACTCTGTGAACCTCTGTTTCTGTCAAGGTGCTGCTGGTGGGCCAGGCAAGCACAGCTGCCTCCATGTTCCTTTCTTCAGAGCTGCCTGTTACGTCCTGCCAGCTCTGAGGGCAGGGCTCTCCCCAAAATGTTGAGGAGAGAGTTTGCTGCAGAGTTTGCTGCTGCTGTGTGCCTTCCAGCAGCTACAAGCAGCAACAAAGAAGTATTGAGGGAAGATGTCTGGCAGAGGTCAGGTACCAGGGAATTGGAAACCCTGGATTGCTTCCACACTCAGACCCCTCTGCCCCAAGATCCCCCTCCCTCGATCCTGGCTAGTGGAGGTGGCCCATCCCTGTCCCACTGGATGGGAGGGGGCATTCATTGTCTGTCCCACTGGGCACAGTCACTGGCTCTGTCCCAGGCTTTGTGTTTCCTCCCATTGTGCCAAAGATTATCGGCACAACCACCACAACAATGATGGGTTATCGCAGTACAGCCTGCACACTGGAGAGAATAAGTGCAAATGATTAAGTGGCCACAGTAGACTTCCAGGCTAAAAATACCTCAAGTGACTTGAAATCACAAGGTCAGGACTGAATCTCTGTTTGCCCCCACTTCCCTACTATTCTCAGTCCTTTTTTTCCTGAAAATTACTTGTAGTCATTTCCTCCCTCCATCTCCCTCCTCCTCACTGGAGGGGCTGACAGCGCCATGAGGAGCATGCCAAAACTGGCATGTCTCCCCTGGGCTTGCAGCAAGTCTGCAAGGAAAAGTTTGTTGTTGCTTCCAGCTGTCACACTGTCTGGAGAAGATCCTGCTGTGCAGTACAAGGCAGACGCTGCCCCACATCACTTACAGTCTCAAGAGACAGCAGAGAGGAGATGGAGTCTCACACTGGGAAGTTGCTTCCTCGTGATCACTGAGCAATTCAAGACCAAAGCCTCAGCTCCTCCATTTTTCCCACACTCTTGATCTCAGGCTGTCCAGTGCAGATCTGTAATTCTGATGCCCAAGTCCATTTCTGACAAGCTGACTCTTAACTTTCGTCATCATTTTGGATCTGAAGGGACCTCCCTAGGACAGTGGGCTGCTGTGATTTAGCTCAGGGATCTTCTGCTCAGGAACTGTGGGCTGTCCCTGGACATCTGGGGAAAGATTTGCCTGTGAATGAAATCTCTGCCTTCACAGAGGCAGGAACCAAATCAAAGCCAGCAGAACAAAACCAAGTTGGTTCTAAGGCGGATTTTTCCTTTGGTGTCTGTGACATAGGAGCTCTGCAGGTCTCTAAGCTAGTGAGGAGCCCTGTATTCTCTGGATTAGGGTTGGGCTGAACCCCAGACTACCTTCTTCATCTCTGTGGGCAGGGGAGACACCCCAGAGGAGCATCTCTGCTTTAGCTCCGCAGGCGCATTCAAGGAGCCTCCAGCCCCTGAGCCCCATTCCTTCTGCAGCAGCGGAGGTTTCCTGTGCAGGAGCCTGTTTACGTTCGAAAACACCACAGCAGAGTCCAGCCAGGCAGTTCCCAGCCCGCCACTCATCCGGCGGGGCCGTGTCCCAGCTGGAGCGCCCCAGCGGTGTGGGAGCGGACAAACAGCGCCTGCGTGGCCCGCAGCGAGCGCGGGGCTGGCGAAGACGAGCGCCCGCAGGATATCTGAGCACATCCTGTGTGGAGCAGCTCCAGCCGAGCTCCCGCGCCGCGGAGGAAATCCACGTGTTGGGCAGAGACCAGAGATAGGGGCTGTCTGGGGCTGCCGCTTGTTGTGCGCTGACATCCTGGTGCAGTGAGTCAGCCCTGGCTCTGGCGCGGAGCGAGCGTGGGGGAAACTTCCCTCCCTGTTTGGGGAACAGCCTTCCACAGGGACCTCAGCCAAATGCCAGTGAGCTGGAGCCAGCAGCCGGATGCAGTGTGAAGGGTTTGCCATATTTAGATGTGTTTTTCCTGGAGCAGGAGACTTGGAGAATGAGGAAGAGAAGAGAAGAGATGAGATGAGATGCCTGGGTGTTTTTGCCTTGCTGCTGCTGCTCAGCCACCTTGTTGCATCTCCTCTCCCCTCACAGTTGGTGTCACCAAGACTTGGCTTTCTCTGCTCTTCAGCATCCCATCTGTCATCCCTGCTTGTTTTCATCCCTTTTCCAAGCTGACTCCACTCTGCTACAATAGATGAAGGAAATAGGGACAACCCATGAGTCACTGATAGGACTCTTCTCTCCAAAGTGTTGTCTGCTCTCACCCCTTTGGCAGGCTTTAAAGCAAAGCTTGTCTTGGACCCCAGCAGACCTGTACCTGCATAACACTCGACCAGATCCTTCAGGGATGTGGCCCATGTGCTGCATGTCCCCTTCAAAACCACCAAGACTGTCTTGACTGTCTTGTCTCATCAGTATAGAAGTGAGCAGAACCCAGCCCGTTAGCATTGGTGAAGTTCAGCCATGTATTCTGCTGGAGGAGTTGGACAGGGAGGACCATGTTCCCCCTACATTTCTCAGCTCATGTTCTGCTGAATGTTAGTGGATGAAGAAATCACCCAGAGAGGCCATGTGGGTATTAGAAAATAAGTGCTGTTGCCACAAATTAGTAGGACATTAAGTGGACATTTAGGTCACCAACACCTGTGTCCCATCCTGTATGCTAAGAAAGAAAGGGCACATACACATAAAACCAGCCCCCAGTTCAGCAGGTTCCTGGTGCCCACCAGAGAGAAGACCCTGTGCCTGATACCTGATGTATTTTCACAACCCTTTTTGTTTTGGGGACATCAAATGGTTCTGCAGAAATGCATGTTAAAATGCAGAATTTGGTGAATCTTTGCACTGCAAATGGGAAGGAGGCTGAAAAAAATAATTTTCACAAAAAGGTTCAAATGCCGTATAGGAAAATTACATATTTCAGCAACATTTCTCCCATTTACTGTGTTAGGAATTAACCCTAATTGTGGGAGATAAAACACTAGAGGAGGCCTCCCAGTCAATCATTTCTGTTGCAGCAGGAGCCTCTTGTGTTAGGACGATCTCTCAGGACTGGTTTTTCTCTGTTGGTGATCCCCTTTGGAAGGCACTGGGCAGCCATGACTCAGTGACCATATCTAATAAGGCTGATTTAAGGTAGTAGCTGCTTGATTGGTTTGATTTGTGCTGGTCTTTGTTTATTTCTTGGTTGGTTTTACGGTATTTTGATTTGTCCTGACATTTTTGGGTCAATTGCCACTGGGTTTAGAAGTGGATCTCTGATCACAGCCTTATTCAAGGTAGGATTGATACATATTTATAAACAAAGAGCCTCTAATGGAAGTCATAGGCACCCAGCAATACAAAGCATTGTTCTCTGCTCATTTACAGTCATCTCATACAGTGGTGGTTCTCTTGACTGATCAGGTTTCCATTTGCTTTTCACTCATGAGAACAAGCAGAGAATCCAGCCAATAAAAATCTAATAATACACTGCAAAATAATTCAGCTTTTAAATAAAAATTCAAAAGCAAACATTAGTGCCAGTGGATGAATGACTTTGCTTTCAGCAGTAATCCCATTGCTTCACTCAGAATGTGACAGCAGCACTCTTCCACGTCCCCTCCAGTTCCTTTGCTTTTTGGGAGCAGTGAAAAAGATGGCAAAATGGGCACTCAGTGGACAAAATGTGCACCAGTTGTGTCAGGGTTGAGACCAGCATGGTTCTCACACAGGGAAAGCACAGCTGGAGCAGATGCTGTGAACTGTCTGTGCTTGATTTGGGTCCCTACTAGCTCAGCCAGAAACCTTTTGTTTCCTTCTTGTGGGCGTACCCCAAATCAGCCCAGGGGTCTGGCCAGGCTGTTCAATATGCTTGTAAATGTTTCTATGTAGCTGCTGTGGCAACCCACACAGCAAAAAGGAATAGCTTTTAAAAATAAATCCAAGGCTGGCGTGGAGGCATGGAGCAGACAGAGGAAGGAAAGGGGAAGAGCAGTTGAAAGGAAAACATAGGTCATTGAAGTTGTCATAAAAGAAAAGAAGAAAAAGGTTCAAAACATCTGCTGGAATCGTGAGCAACTTTTTACTGGGACTCGGCAGTTTGTTGACAAGTCCATGAAGAAATTCAGCAGTTCAGTTTTGGTAGTAACTGCTCACCAGGGTTACTATAAGAATTACTAAGTGCTGGAGAGGAGTTTCCCTGCCAGTGCAAATACCGGGCTACTCTAGAAGGTCCCATCCAGTTCTTCCAGCACAGACGTGTCTGCAGAGTTGAGTTTTGTTGCTTTAGGAGGGCAAACACAAATAAAAGGAGGATGACTACAGCAATTACACAAGCATCTTACTGTGAGGTTCTCCTCCTTTGTCTGGTAGTGCTCAGCCTGGCTGACCTTCAGAGACATCCTTCCACCACCCCTTCAGGACAGCCCAGTAAAAGGTGTAAGGAAGCAGAGTGGTGTTTCATTAAATAAATGCCAGCTATCTTCCTTCATGAAAACAGCAGAAAATACTGGTGGAAGAGATCTGTGAGATTCTCTGCTCCCTCTGAGCCAATGCAGAACTGTTTTGTGGCAATTTTTGCCTCAATCCCCTTTCAAATTAGCTTTAATGGTCTGCTGGAATAGTAGCAATGAAAGATGAAGCTGAAAGCACAAATTTCATTGTTTTGCTGCCAAAATAAAGAATTGTTCCCAGATTCCTTCCAAAGCTCTGTGAAATAACAGCTTTTTCAACCTCCTTGGGCTGAGTGTTTTCACTGAATGCTTGGAGGCCCCTCTAACCCCCATCTGATGACAGGTGCACAGAAAATTCCGTGTAGCATCATGTTGTGTCTGACTCCTGCAGATAATAAAGGTCTGCTTGCTCTGTGCCATTGCTCAGGAGGGGCAGGGAACAGGTCACTGCCATAAAAAAATTGTTTCTATTCATACACCAACAGCAAAATGAGGGATAAGGAGAATATCCTTTATTGTGTGTGGGGGAAACATAGTGACAAAGGATGAGGTTACTTCATCAAGAAGTTCTCCTGAAGAGCTGAAATTACGAATGTTGTCATGACATCTGAGCAACAGAGTCTGACTTAATGCACAGACCTACTTCAGTGGCTGGTAATTGCCACTTGAAAAGCCAAGCCATTTGGACATGCAGTTAAATATCTCGACCTACATCTTCGCAAGAAACAGCTACTACCCCAGAAGGAGCTATGGTTGGGGTTTTTTGGTGTATTTTACAGGAATACAAGGAATCTTGCTAGGTAATTTTGTTCCATTACAGTTTTTCATAGAACAGGCCCCGTAAGTGGATTGAATTACATGTTTGCTACTAGGATAATTGCAGTTCTTAAGAAGTAGGCTGTATTGTCAAATGGTTTCTCCTGGACTTAATTTCCATAAAATGCATCTCCAGGGTTTTGTAAACTGTACTTTGCCATTGGGAGCTTTCATGGGAATTGTATGTGGGTTTCCTCTAAGATCTTTAGATGAATAATTTTGCTGCTTTTATTTTTCCAGATAATGGTTACAAATGTCTTTATGTGCTTCACTGTCGAGTCTCTGACTGTTAGCTTAAACATTAAGGATTTGCTGTAAACAAATGTGTCTGGTAACACCTGCTTCATGTCACAGTCCAATTTCTCTTTGGAAGGGCTGCGTCCAGGCTTTGGTAAAATTACAGGCACTCCAGATGTGTACTCTGCTGTCAGCTGGCCTAGTGAAATCATTGTTTATTGACAGGTTCCCAAGAGTCAGACAGTTCTCAGTCTGCCAAGAAGGACATGCTGGCTGCACTGAAGTCCAGGCAAGAAGCTTTGGAAGAGACGCTGCGCCAGCGCTTGGAGGAGCTAAAGAAACTGTGCCTGCGGGAAGCGGTAGGCAGCGGGCACTTTGTAACCTGGAACTCTTTGTGTCTCTTTGTTATAGCATGCTCCTTGTTTGGAGCTGGGGTGGGGTCAGGAGGTGAGATTCCTTCCCCAGTCACCTCTTACAAAATCCATTGTACAACAGCCTCAGGGAGATCCAGCTGTTTCAGCTCCAGATTGCAAAGTCCAGGGCTTTTTTTCCCCCAGAGAAGGGGACTCCATGTCAGCTGGGTACCCTGTTGGCTTGAGGCAAGGAGGGTGCTCAGCATCCATTTCTGCTCTTTGAAATTGTGAATAAATTGTATTCAGCCAGGCTTCTTATTAACTTTGATAAGAATATTCTGCTACTTAAATGCCATGGGAAGGCTGTTCTATGTGCTGGTCATCACTTCTCTCAGACTTTTTACTCCATTAGCAAAAATAACCCTGAGGCTGGCACACTTTCTTCTTGGAGCAGGCCCAACTTTACATGCTTTTCTTCTCCAAGCATTCTCTGCTATACAGCACACAAGGTCTTATCTGCTCTGCTTATGTAGATTGCCTTCATCCAGTCAGCTCTGACACTGCTGGAAAGGAATGCCAGAGTGGTGGCAGACCTTGCAAAGAGGAAACACTGTGGTCATCTCAGGTCATGCAGGACAGCTCAGGAACTCATAACCTTCCCACTCACTTGCCAGCTCATTTTAGAGTACATAGGAGGCCATTTAGTGATCAATTTAATGTTTGGGGAAATCACAGCTCTGCTACAGCTGTGTGTGGAGATTAGCAGCAGTGTACTCAGGTCATTCAGCAATCCTCCCATGTTTACCAGGCCTGTGTATCTGATTTTAATAACAAATTGTGATGTGTAACACAACAGGAGGCTGGCTGCAGACAGTGGCACAGAGATCTTCCAGTTCTTGCTTAATATTTGATGTGTATCTACCTTTTGAAAAAATGGGAGAAATGAGTCGCTGATTCAAGTCTCATTGCACTTTGTTTCAATTAATGTATAGTTTTAATGCCAAAAAGAGCAAGTTGGAGAAAATACCTCTCAACAAAGAACGTCAGCAGAAATCTCTGCTGCCCCTGTTCCCATTCTTTACTCCATGGGAGCAATCCCTTCCCACCTGAGAAGTCCTGGTTGATTTCAGCAAACAACTTGTGCTGTGAGAAAGGTCACAGGATCAGATTCAATCTTTAAGTCCATTGAGCTGAGATCATCCACAGGAAAAAATCCCAGCTCTTCAGGGTCTGACAGTCAAGGTCTGGAGGCTCTACTTGGCCCAGAGGAATTTACTACCCTAAGCTAACCCTGCCTGACTGCTGATGACTAATCCTTGCTGCAGCACCGGATGCAGGGGAAGATGTGCTTGTGCCACAGCTGCAAGAGCTCACAGCCCAGTGCCTTCCCTTTAACCCCAGCCCTGGTTTTGGTGCACCCTCAGGCACTTCAGGAGCAACCAGGATGCAGGCAGAAGCTCCCACTGGGGCAGGGAGCTGGGGATGAGGAGCAATAACTCCTTAATGTGCTGTGGCAAGGCTGGCCAGAGCCCATCTGTCAGCACGTTAGGAGCTGGTAGAAAGTGCTGGTGCTTTCCATGGGTGATTTGAGAGAGGCAGTTAATGGACACTTGGAATCTGACCCCATCTTGCAACACTACAGCTCATCCATCAGCAGCTGCTAGTTGAAAGCTTCCTCTCAGGCTGCCCTTCGTCCTTTGTGCTTTGGCATGGAAATGGCCAAAACAGAGGAAGAAGGTGGCAAAAAGAAGGAGATAAAAAAGAGTTAAAAGTGGGGGCATAATTAAGAAAGCATGGCCAGAACCATTCATAACGCTGGCATCAGGTTACTTTGGGCCATCACTACTCCAGTTACTTATTAATTTAGATTATGTTTCATGATCATGCCTTTGAATACTTCTTAGCTTGTAGAGGCAGCATGGTAGCCCACATTCATTTTGTTCTGTTCTAATCTTTACAGATTTTACAGAAGATTAACTGTTTACCCACTGCCCTGCTTCATATCACATTAGGAGTTACAAAGAAAATATCCCTGTTGCCCTCAGGATACAGGAATCTGTGTCTCGGTGCAGTGCTTAGAGCCACAGTACAAGGAACACATTTTGAAAGAAAAACTGAAATAATCCCACAGGGCTGGAGGGGCAATGCAGAATTGACTCTGAGACATTGCAGCCATGCCTCTCGCAATGGAGGCTGTGCACATCAACACAGAGCTCTGCTGCAAACCCATTTTGCTGGGAATTGCTTAAAGGGAAGATTTGAAAAGGCCAGGTCCTTGTTTCCTAGTGACCTGAAAAGAGCAGAAAGAAAAAACCCCATTAGGGAGTGGGGGAGAGGCCAGGGCAGGCAGGGACTGGGCTGTGCACCCACACTCGCATTAAGGTCAGCTGCTGTTCTTTGGGATTCAGATGATTTAGGTTACTCTGCCAGCTGGATCCTCTCAACACTGATGCTAAGGAACACAAAAGCCTTTTGTCCTTCACGGGGAGACTTTTGAGTACAAGGAGTCGGGGCTGTGCTGGTAGTCAGGCTTCTGCCTTTTTCTGTAGGCAGCTCAATGCCTTTGGTTCAGATATCTGTGCCTGTATTGTGTAGTCTGGGGGAAAAACCCCACAGCATTAACGTCAGTAGAGGTGCTGCTTCCTGTTGTCTACATATTCTGAAATTCTCTGAGATTTGCTTCAGATTTTGAACATATCTTTGCAAATAACCCCATCAGTCTGACAGAGTATCAGCTAATAATTGCTCCAAAGCTGCCCATGACATCATTGGGGTTTGGAAGGCACTCTAATACATTAAGTGTTATCAGACAGGTAATGAGGTACCAGGCACTGCTTTTAGTGACCATTTCTATTGCATTCCTCTCAGACACATCATGAATCAGGTGGGAATGTTTTTCTGTGCAGGTCATAACCTGCATGGCTGTTACCATTGCAGCTTTCTGACTCAGCAGACCTGCATCCTGTAGGAAGGCTCTCAGGTCTGCTCACCCCTCTCAGAAGCAGCTCAGCAAAAGCAGCTCTTGGTTCCTGCTCACCCTGCAGCAGAGATGAAAGCTTGTGTGCTGCAAGCCTTCTCAGCCTCAGGCTCTTGATGCCCTAGGGATGGGCACCACTTACAGACCTGCCCAGGGCAGGCCACAAAGATCTGTATTCATCCACAGGTTAGAGAGGAGGTCCCCACCCTCAGTGCTAGGTTCTGAGTTTGCAGGGCTGGATGCTCTCCTATCAGCTGGCTGAACTGGATATGTTGTTAATGAATGCATGTCATTTTAGGGTCACACAGGAGTGGTGGTGTGCTTTGCTCTGCTGCAGGATTTCCCAGAGCACTAACAGCATTTTCTGCTTACAGGAGCTCACAGGAAAGCTGCCACGAGAATACCCCCTGGATCCTGGGGAGGAGCCACCTATTGTAAGGAGAAGAATAGGAACTGCCTTTAAACTGGATGAGCAGAAAATCCTGCCTAAGGGAGAGGTGAGGTTGTGCCCTTCCCTTCCAGACCTGTGTCCTCATCTCAGGTCTCTAAGATGTCCACTGAGCATCACACAGGAGCCATCAGCCCCATGGTCGTTTTTGTTTTAAATTACTATAATTTGTCACAGTACCCATTTGTTTGGCTTTTTTTA
Organism: Peucedramus taeniatus; assembly: GCA_013400575.1. Taxonomy (NCBI): domain Eukaryota; kingdom Metazoa; phylum Chordata; class Aves; order Passeriformes; family Fringillidae; genus Peucedramus; species Peucedramus taeniatus. The sequence goes on along the minus strand of WBNO01025929.1, from coordinate 31,460 downwards.
TATCCATCAGAATGAGGAAGCAGTAAGAAAGTTGGGGTCTTTACTTCAGACTCGGAGTAAAGGTGAAATGATTGAAGTTCAGCCCTTGCTTTTCTAGAGGTAGCAGAAATAGCCTGGGTGACCAACAGGACCATGGCAATGCAAGTGCTCTGGTGACAAAGTGCAGTGATTTGTGTGGGCAGGGAGCATATCAGGAGCCTCCCAAGCCATCTGAGCCCTGCTTCTGCCTGTCTTGGTTTTGCAAACAGCCGCTTGCTTTCCACTCCAGTAGCAATCCAAATTCAGGCCCCCTCTAGCCAGGGAGAAAAGCCATCACCATTATCCATCTCAGCCCTGCCACAGCTAGATAAAAGCATTTTGCTCCCCAGTCCTTAAACAAAAGAGCCTTCATCCCTACCTATGGGGAGCTGGAGTTACATTTTTCTAAGTTTGCCAGGGAGTGTTTGTTCCCTTCCTTGCTCCCACAATGTGCTGGGTCAGTGCCCTGAACCGTGGCTGTGAAAACAGGCCTGCAGCAGCTGTAAGGCAGGACCGGATTCACAGAACAACTATTGTCTGTGGAGGCACATTTGTCTCAAGACACTTGTGTATGTTCCAGTCTTGAGTTTCCTTTTTATTTTTGTAGGAGGAGAGACTGAAACTGGTGTGACTGTGTGGTTTGAGGCTCAGTTCAGCCAGGGAATTAACTGTTTGTCGTTTTGTTGGCATTTTCCTTCTGCTGAAAAAATAAACAGCTGGAGCTCTTTAGTTTTGTTCTCAATGGAGCCTGGGAGAGGAATTCCATGGCAGTCAAATATTCATGAACTAGCACATTTAATTAAGCTTTTCAAAGGGAAGCATGTCTTAGCTGAATTACTCCTAAAACCCCTGCAGTCTGTTGGCTGCTCAGTTATAACCTGATCTCCAGCTTCCCCAGCTCCTATTGCTACAGGGCAGCTTTTGGGGCCAGTGGGTGAGGAATCTCCTTACTCCAGTGGCAGGATTAGGTGTGGAAAGCAGGAAGGTAAAGCAGCTCCTCCCCAGTGCAGGCACTCAGCAATCCAAACATGCTGACTCAGCTTTTCTCTACCTCTCTCTTCGTCTGTCAAATTTTAAGGCTGTGTTGAAAGCCATAAATTTCTGTTCTCGAAGAATGATGTTGACCTGTGTTTGGCTGCCAGTTTGAAAGCATTTAGGGAGGCTAACAATGGTTTTCATGCACTTTTCAGCAAGTGCAAACACTGGAAAATCAATTTTTAAAAAAAGGTGAAATGTTCCCTCAGCCACGTAAATCCAGGACCGAAATTACTAGCTGTGACAAGGACCTGAAGCAAGACACTTCCATCTGAAGGCAGATGATAGCTCTCATTTCCTAGGGCATTATTTATAGGGGCCTCACTGGAGGAAAATAGACTATTATGGACAGGAGGAAAATTAACATATTTTTCCTAAGATATACTGAATGATTTAGAGCTGAATCTGTGAAAGTCTGAAATGACAGCTCTCACATCAAGCTCACCATACCCTTAGCAAGACCTTTGTCAGAGCAAGACTTGCAGGGAAGGGTCCTGGCTTTTTTCTTGGTAATCACCTTTACCTGGTCTGTAATTCCTGACTCTGGGAAGGCTTTTACCAGAAGATGATTAATCAGGTTCCAGGCCTTAAAACCCCATCATGTCAAGTTCACTTTTAATAAGTCTGGCACTAACAGAGTTTATAAAGTCTTCAAAGCAAAAAGGGATCTGTTAAAAAGACAGAAGGTGGGTTCAGCCTTCAGTGAAGTGAAGGAAATTATAATTATAGTTTTAGGCAATGCTGACTCACCACTGATAGCAAAAGTATATTTTTTAAGCCAAAAGCCCAGAATAAAAACTTCAGAGAACCCTTCAATCTGATTAAATCCCACAGCATCAGCTCTTACACTGCTGCTGAACAAAGAGAGGATTTGAGCTTGCGTAATGGGGATCTCCAGGAATATGTCTCACCATTCACTAAAAGTAGAAAAACTTGTATTTTTTTTTTTTTTAATTTCCAATGTAGTGGGTTCTTCTTTCTAGCAGACTAATTCCATTGAGCTAGGGGAGGTAGCCAGATCCGTTGCAGATTAGCAAGGCCCTTTGAAGCTCACAGCCTGGGGTCCTGGTGCAGACTGGGAAGCTCTATATCAGCTTATGCTTTGGCATAAATTGTCCTAAGTCACTTGACTTTGGAGGATAACCAAAAATGGATAAGTAGCTTCCAGGGTACACCTGATTGCATTTAAAAACTCAGCTGAGGCCCTGCAAGGGCTAACTCTGAGGGCTCTGGTTCTTTCTGGCATACAGAGAGCTTGCTGTTACACACTGCAGGCTCTCAGATCACCCTCCTGGTTGGTAACTTGAGGAGACAATTTTCTGGTGCCATCAGTTGCAGCAGCCCATAATTACTTCAGCTCATACTCACCCCTGGATTTTGACAGCCATACACTAGGGAGGACTTAACCCATCTTTGCTCTGTTTTTCCCAGAAGTGTTTGGTGGGTGCCAAGCAAACCTGTCAAGGAGGTTAAAGCTGTGGCTTCGCATCAATACATAGCGGTGAAATCAAATGGGCCTTAAATGTGGAGATAGAAAACAGGGAGAAGGAGAAGGTGGGAGGCAGGTGTGATCCACAGATGGGTGTAAAAGGATGAATGTGTAGTAGAGCAGTAGAACACCATTGAATTTGGCCATATTGAGCTGCATGAAAAGTCAAACAGCACATCAGGATTAGGGCTGGAGCGCACATGTCCTCCTTGTGTGGGTCATCCCTTCCACCAGCTGTGCTTCCAGGCACTTTTGAGAGCAGGTGAAGGCAAGATGGGTATGCTCAGAGAGGCCCTGAGGGCAGCAGCATGACTATGGATGCTTTGCTGATGGAGACCCTTTGTTGGAGGCCACTGGTCAGGTTCTGGAGATCTTCCACATAGGTGGGCGCGGAGAGTTTGGTGGTAACCAGAATCCCTTTGCCTTTCACAGGAGGCAGAGCTGGAGCGCCTGGAGAGGGAATTTGCCATTCAGTCCCAGATCACGGAGGCTGCACGGCGCCTGGCTAGCGACCCCAACGTCAGCAAAAAGCTGAAGAAGCAGAGGAAAACATCCTACCTGAATGCCCTGAAGAAACTGCAGGAGATCGAGAATGCCATCAACGAGTATCGCATCAAATCCGGGAAGAAGCCAACCCAGAGGGCCTCCCTGATCATAGATGGTAAGTGGGACTTGGTGTCCATAACATCACAGAGGGTCTGTGGAGGGCAGGGAGCAAAATTCTTACCAAATTTCCCCTCCCTTCTCTTCCCTGTCCTGCCTGGAGGACCCCAGGGGTGCTGTCAGAGGGTGCTGTGTGTTAGGGATGTGCTGGGTCACAGCAGCAAAGCTGTGTTGTGCTGTGGATGATCAGGGTGTCAGCAGAGCAGGCTGTGACTCCTTTGTTCACCTGTGAAATCACTCTCTTGGCATCTCCTCCAGAGCAGTGCAGTACAAATGTAATTAATGTTAGCAGATAAGGGTGAGCTCTCTAGCTCAAAGGCATCTGTAAAATCAAAGTGGGAGCAGTCTCACTGCTGTGTTCAAATATTTCTTTTCATTTTCTTTTTTTTTTTTAACAATGTAATTCTCAGGGCACTTTATGGTTTACTGGGTTGGTGATTGGTTTTTCATGAAATTCTTAACTTTCTGCCGTGGTTCTTTCTCCCTTGCGGATTTTCTCCTTTCCCTTTGACTTGCAGAGCTTTTCTCTGTGCCTTTGTGGCAAGAACTGAGATTAGAGTTCCTCTATTTGTGACCTGGGTACCAAGTTGCACCTCAGTCAGAGATAACAGACAGCCATGAGGACACAGGCTGGTGGGGCAGCTCAAATATCTGCATGCCAAGGACCTGAGAGCTTTTCCTGCTGCTGCAGAGGTTGCTCCAAAAACATTTCCTTGAATTCCACAGAACTTGTACTTAGTGTGAGCCTTTAGTTAGCAACAGGATGATCATTTTAAGAAGATGGATCAAACCCAGAGTCCTTAAGGGCCAAGATGTAAATCTCACTAATGGCACTGTGCCAGTTTGCATCCTCTGGGGATCTCAGCTCTCTGTTGTGACTCAGTCTTAATCCCCAATTATTGAAAAGAGTTAGCAGCTCCTTGAAAGGCAGCCTGCTATTGAAAGACCCGACCTGCAGCTCTGCCCTCCCAGACTGAGGGTGGGCTGAGTCAACCATTCATAGGAATTTTGCCTCTTGCTCTGGGGGGAGGAAGGCGTGGGTGACTGCTTAAGGCTAAGACTCAGTGGACAAAGATCATGGTGCAGTTCAGCACTCAGTCATTGCAAATCTTGGGACCATCTGACCATCTTTGTATTTTCTTTTCTTCAGAAGGAAACATTGCCAGTGAAGACAGCTCCCTCTCAGATGCCCTTGTTCTCGAGGATGGTATGTTGGCTCTGTATGTTCTAGAGAGTAGGAAGGGATGTGTGAACTCCTGATTGACACTCAATATGGAATTACTGTGTCTGTGTATTAGTCCACTGATAGATCTCAGAAGCAAAGGAAGCTTGGTTTCCCCTGACTCTTATCTTGTAGTCAGACACCAGGCCTGGAGCAGTGAGTATTGCTGTGGTTACTGCTCTGAATTATTTCAAAAGACAGCCCTAGAATGACCCCCTATTTTCCCTTAAGTTTCAGTTGTTTTAAGGCATCACACACTCTTGCTGGCCACTCTCTCCCAAAATGGGAATGTCAGTCAGTGCCCTTCTGAAAGTCAGGTCTTCAGGATGGCCCTGAGCACAGCCAGAGGAAGCAGGGCAAGGAAGCAGGCTCTGGAGGTGCGATGGCATCTCTCGGGGCTGTGCTGCCATTGGAGGTGTCACACAGCCATCACCTCTCTCCCTTCTCTTCACAGAGGACTCTCAGGTCACCAGCACAATCTCCCCTCTGCAGTCCCCACACAAAGGCCTCCCGCCGCGGCCGCCGCTGCACAACCGGCCGCCCCCGCCGCAGTCGCTGGAAGGCCTCCGCCAGATGCATTTCCACCGCAACGACTACGACAAGTCCCCCATCAAACCCAAGATGTGGAGCGAGTCATCCCTGGATGAGCCCTATGAGAAGGTCAAGAAGCGCTCCTCGCACAGCCATTCCAGGTGAGCCAGCTCTCTTGAAGCTCCATCACAGAGAAATTCCCTGCTTTCAGGAGGGACAGGTTGGAGCCCTTTCAAAATTTACAAAGTTGTCCCTTACTAAAAGGAGACTTTTGGCCAATAGGCAGGTCATAAAAACAGGCTACAGCCACATGATGGCTGTTTGGTATCTCAGTGCTATTCTACAAAACATTTAGAAGGGTAGGATGGTGGGTCATCTGAGGGCTTTGATAGGACTTGGCCTTGACCTTTGGCACTGTAGAAGCACAAGCACTGGGACACAAGCTCAGAGCAGCAGCTGACCCAACTCCCACTCACCCCGGCAAGATCCCAGGCACGTGCCTGAGATGTGGAAGGATGCGTGGGAGCCACTTCCCCAAATTCCTGTGGGAGAGCTGAAGCAGGGTGTTTCCTCTGCAGCAGTCACAAGCGGTTCCCCAGCACCGGGAGCTGTGCCGAGGCTGGAGGGAGCAGCTCGCTGCAGAACAGCCCCATCCGGAGCCTTCCCCACTGGAATTCCCAGTCCAGCATGCCGTCGACACCGGATCTACGGGTACGCAGTCCGCACTACGTCCACTCCACAAGGTAAGTCTTCCTGGCTCCAGCCTCACCTTGTTTACCCTGAAATAAATTTGCCTTGCTTTATCCTTCCCTCAGGGTATGAATTAATTCCCAGTTCAGGAAAGGACACAAACCAGTCCTGTTCACATAAGAGGCTCACGCGCTCATGCCAGTAGAGAATCTCTCCTGAACTGACATCCTGAAATCCCTTCAGATAAACACGATTCCGCCCCTCATCCCTTCCCTGAAGTGATCAAGCTTCTCTTCTGCTGGGACCTTTAATCTCAGACTGTTTATAGGCTCTACAAGCCACTTTTAAAATGTATGTGGTGCTACTGCTATGTTCTGCAGTAAATTCCTCCATGGATCCAGCTGGAGAGAACATGTTGCTTCCTGTCTGATACAAAATGTTGAATAGTGTTAATTTTCCCTCATGGATAAAATGTTAGCATGTGTGTGATGCTACATGGAAATCAAGAGCAATCCAGCCAGGGACACAGGTGGCAGTGGAATTTAGCCCAGGGTTGACAGAGGAAAGAGCTGAAGTGTGTAAGGGACATGATTTGATGTGTGGGGCCAAAATTGACTGATTTTCAGCAGGATTTTTACAAACTGTTCAGCTTCATTGCTCTTTTGCTTTTGTGTCAAGTGCCATGGACACCGCAGGGAGCAGAACTAATCCAGATCTGTGTTCTGGTCGGTGTCCTGTCCTAAGGGGAAGTGCTTCCATCATTTAGCTCAGAATAAATGAAGAGTTATGCCAACACACCAGCCACGGGCAGAGACAATACAAGGCATTAAAGCCCTGGGTTAAGTTTGTTATAAACTTTTGGCTGAGGGTACCTTTCAATGGTGCAATGTCTGTTAACACTGGAGCCAAGCTGTATGAGAAATGAGCCTGGCACAGGGCTTGAAAAGTGGCTTTAACTGAGTAGGGAACATTTGAGTGTTTGAAACAACCATTGCTCAGTCTGTAGCTCATTCATGAGCTGCATGCCCTGGCCTTAGCCATCTATCATGTAGATGTGTTTCTGCTCCTTGAATGGATGGGTGGAGCTCTTCAAACAGCTGGGGTGAATAGAGACCTTCCAGACTTGGCCATGAATCAAGTCTTGTAAACTGATTTGGGGTGGTTGCCTGAAGGGCTGTCACCAGTGAGAGTCCCACATGCACTACCCATGGCTGGGCCCCAGCAGTACCAAGCTGCTTGACAAGGGGTGACTTTTTCAATGACCAGTGGAGAAATCACAATGTTCAGGGCTAAGTATGGGCAGTCTGTCTGTCTCTCATCAGGTGGATTGTACCTGTGCAGGACTTTTCATGAGCCACTTGCAAGGGAATCTCACCACCTTTGTGGCCTGTGAGGTGCCAAGGCTTGAGGTTCCTAAGCCTTACCCTTCAGACTGGGCTTTTCCCAGGGTGGCATGCCACAGAGGACATGGATACAGCAGGGGTTTATGTCCTCATGGTGCTGCAGACTGAATGTCACCACCAAGGAGCTGGAGAAGAACAGGAACAGGACCTAATCACCTCAAGCCCTGCAGCAGGGAAGCAAATTGCATTGCAGGCAGCAGCCCCAAGCAGTGCTGGAAGGGTTCAGGTTTTCAATGCCCTCAGATTCCTTTGGTGGCTGTGTGTACAGGGATGGGGAATGATTCAACCTGTTGACTTACAGCCTGCTTATTTTCCTGGTACCTGCAGGTCAGTAGATATCAGCCCAACCAGACTGCACAGCTTAGCTCAGCACTTTAGACACCGGAGCTCCAGTTTGGAGTCACAAGGAAAGCTCCTCGGCTCAGAAAATGAGACAGGGAGCCCTGATTTCTACACCCCAAGGACTCGTAGCAGTAATGGCTCTGACCCCATGGACGACTGCTCTTCCTGCACCAGCCATTCCAGCTCGGAGCACTACTACCCTGCTCAGATGAACCCCAACTACTCCACCCTGGCAGAGGATTCCCCGTCGAAAGCCAGAGAACGGCAGAGGCAAAGGCACAAATCAGCAGGCAACCTGGTCTCTTCCAATTCAGGGAGTATGCCCAACCTGGCTGCGAGGAATGGGACAGGACACCACCGTGTCTACCTGCACAGCCAGAGCCAACCCTCCTCCCAGTACAGGATCAAAGAATATCCCCTGTACATCGAGGGCAGCTCCACACCCGTGGTGGTGCGGAGCCTGGAGAACGACCAGGAGGGACACTACAGCGTGAAAGCACAATTCAAAACCTCCAACTCCTACACAGCGGGGGGAATGTTTAAGGAGAACTGGCACGGGGATGAAGTGGACTCAGTCAGGCTCACCCCGTCCCGCTCCCAGATCATAAGGACTCCATCTCTGGGCAGGGAGGGCCATGAGAAGGGCTCGGGTAGGACTGCGGTGTCGGACGAGCTGCGGCTCTGGTACCAGCGCTCCACGGCCTCCCACAAGGAGCACAGCCGCCTCTCGCACACGAGCTCCACCTCCTCGGACAGCAGCTCCCAGTACAGCACATCTTCTCAAAGCACCTTTGTGGCGCACAGCCGGGTCACGAGAATGCCTCAGATGTGTAAAGCAACATCAGGTGAGAGCCAGGCCCGGGCAGAGGGGTGGCAGGGATGGGAGCCTCGTTCAGCACGGATCTGTGCCAGGCGTTACACCCCAGCTGGAGAGCAGTGCCAGAGCACAGCATGTTATCTGGCCTGCACACACTGCTCACCAAGCCTGGAGGTGTAAAACTGGGGGGCAAGCCTTGTCCAAGACATTCATCAATGGGAATGTTTGGAAACATTCATGGAAATCATCACTTCTCAATGATGGGCTCAAAAGACAGAGAGGGACCAAGGCCTGGTTATTGCCAGGTCTTTCCTCAGAGTGCAGTTGGGTTTTGAGTGATGCCACTGGAAGCTGAAGGTGACAAAACTATGGGAGCATCACTATTCATAATCACAGCGAGGGGAGCAATGAAGTGAGCGGGGGTTCAGCACAGAGTAGGAGAATAAATGTACTCAGTGAAACACCAAAAGTATGAGAAAGTTTAAGTGAGGCATCCCAGCCCCTCCACCCCCCACAAAAATGTTTGAGTGATGACATCTTTGTGCACTGCTGAGACTTGGTTTTCCCATGCAGCTCCAATAAGCTCTGTTGATAATACCCTGAAATTCAGAGTGCTGAAGTTTGTGCAGTATTTTGCCTCTGTGTTATGTACAGAGCGTTGCTGTTAATATTAAACGTATATGTTACTTATACCTCTGTGCTGTTAATATTAAATGGTAAGAAAACAGTCAAATTAATTACACTGAGAAGGAAGGCTACAATGTGCTGTGAAACAATCCAAGGTTAAATATTTACTAGCCGTTAGTCACTCCTTGTCCAGCCAGTGTGGACAGATCAAGGACTTGCTAAAAAGCTGAGCCACATGACTCAGCCTCAGCATGGGAGACACCATTGCTCCAGCCTCACTTGCCACTGCCTCCCAGGCAGACCAGTGCATTGTCCACCCTTGCTGGCTGCTGGCCTTCTGCCATGCCAGCGTGGTGCCCAGTCCATGGTGACCACCACGCTGGCACCAGGGGGGCCCTGCACTCACTGCCAACTCCAGTGTGGAGTCAGAGGCTTCTCATGGGCCACCAAGAGCTGCCCAAGGAGAGGCTGATTGATGTGTGATGCCAACACTCAAAGGAGTACCAGGGGTGGACCAAGACACAACTGAGTAGCTGCTAGAACCATCCTGTGTCTCCCTATGAAAATCTGGCTTCCTCCCTTTGGTTGATTGGCATTTCTATTCCATGCAGCAAGAGAAAATGCTTGAACACTGGAAAGCTTTTGGTTAGCCTTGGAAATGGTATCAATTCAGGAAAATGGTGGGGTTGGGGTGAGAGCACATAAAAATCACTGTCAGTCCATTCCCTAACTCAGCTGGGGCTTTAAACCTAAATGCAATGCCTGTGCAGCACAAGTATGTTCAGTAATCACAGCATGGCCTGACCAGTTGGCATCAGAGATTGGTTTTGTGCTCAGTCTGTTCCCAATCACAACTGTGGGAGGATACTGACATCAGGAGCTGTCAGCTCCAGAAGCAGATTAAAATTTGTTTTTCCCTTTAAGTGTCATTTGGCAGCAGCTGAAGTATTTAACAGCAGAGAGAGGGGTGCCAGGTAGAAGCCTCCATAATTTCAGCTGATCAGTCCTAGCTATAGGTCAATTGGGCTGCAGACTGTCCTTCAAAGAGGATCAGACTTCCAGGCATGTATTAAATTCAGAGGGTCAACACTGTATAGACTTGAGGAGGAGGAAAGATTAGTGAGGTGGTTTTATTTGCTGGACCCTCACCAGGGAAATTCCCCCAAGAGCCACTGCCCCTTTATAGTCCAGCTGGCTTCTGTCTTCATTCAAGCACCCTAAGCCTGCCTTTTGTCCCTAATAGGACTGTCAACAAAGACAGGCATTTTTAGCAAATTCACAGTGAAAGGAAGTTGTAGCTTTTGAAATCTTCAGAGCAGTGTACTTGTCCAGGCTCTCACCACTGCCAGCCCTGGCTCCTAGGGACACAGAGCATCTCCCATCACCCCTGGAAACAGGAGGCTGAGCCTGGCAGGCTGAGCTCCTCCAGTTCAGCACCCACAGAGTCCAGGCAGCAGCAACCAAGTTTCTGTGCTGGGGGAAGTGTGGTGTGTCCCAGGCTTGATCAGGAGAGTCTGGGTGGATGTATTCAGCTGGAGACTGAGTGCTCCTGCAGAGCTGAGGCCAGATCCAGCCTATGGCATGCAGCAGTGCCAGCAGAGGCTGTGCTCTTGTGCCATGTTTGGGCACAGTCACCCAGGAACAGGGCGAGGTCTGTCCCAGTGTTTGCTCACAGCCAGACATGTTTCTGCTGATCTGACCAGCTGATGCTTCTGAACCACCCTGACCTTTGTGTTCTCACCTCACCAGTCGTTTTTCTCCACCCTTGGTTGTTTTCCAGCTGCCTTACCTCACAGCCAGAGGAGTTCCACGCCGTCGAGCGAGCTCGCAGCCACGCCGCCGGGCAGCCCCCACCACATCCTCACGTGGCAGACTGGGTGAGTGTCTGTGGGGTCAGGTTAGAGAATCCACCTCACTCAGTGCCATGAGAAAAAGCTCTCCACACACAAGCACAGCTATGGGGAATGTTTCCCATGTGCTCCATAGCCTACTTCCTCATGGAGTATTTCCAGTCTCCCACCTGTGCTCTCGTGGTGATGGAGCTCTGGTTTAGGCTGACCGAGATATGGCTGAGTCATCCACACCCAGCACTGCTCCAAGCAGTGTCAGATACACAAGGAAAGGAGCCCTGCAGGTTCCTCCTGCTTGGACAGTCTCCTTCCTGCAGTCTTCTTCATATGCTGAAACAGCTGATGTTTATTTTTCAGCAGCCATCACACTGGCTGTCCACACCAAGACATTGCTGAAAAGGCAAGGTTCAGTGCCTGTCATACCTGTGTGTGCAGCAACCTCATTTTTCTGCTCAGTTTTCCCCAGCAAAGTGTCTGGATGACTGTTAAGGGCATCTTTTTTCAGCTACCACTAACACGAATGTGATTCACCAGAGTGTGAGGGAAGCATTACACACCCATAGCCATTACTAATGTAAATACAGTAATTGGGTTCTTTGGCACCTCTTTACAAGGCAGGGAGTTCCAGGAGTAAATAAACAGCCTTTTGCAAGCTCCCATGGGTATTCTCTAGCACTCTCTGTCTAGCAATTCTGTCCTGCCATGTGAAATAAAGGTCATTTCCAGATCCCATCTAACTCAGCACATATCAGACTGTGGGATGAGATTTTAGTAGGATCAGCTAGATCTGACACTACAGTCCTCAAAATACCCCAGTCCTTTAAAAAGGAAAACAGATCTGATACCCTGAGTCATGAATTGGGACTAACTTTGAAAACAGTTCACTGTGCAGCCACTGGAAAATCTCCTGCTCTTTAATTATCCATGTCACCTATGACCAGGTTTGACCTCTGGTTTTACTCCAGCACTGTGACTGCACTTTAAATTGGAGATGAGGAGAACCATAACCACAACCCCTTAGGCTTACCTGGATTTTAAATTCACACATTTGACACCCAGCCTCATATGGTCTTTGCATGTGCTTCCAGCTTTAGAACAGGAGAATGTTCTTGGTCCCATTTCACAAAAAGTCAAGTGATAGCAAGATAGGCAAAATGGTACCTGCCTTTACCATACACTGCAATTTCCACTATTAAGGGTTTGAGTCTAAATTCAAATCTTAGTCTCAGTCTTCATCCCAATCTTAATTCTTCTAAATATCTTGATGATGATCAGAATTAAAACTGGTGAGCAGCCAGCTGAGACATCTGTTTGGATAATCCCAGCTTTTCTTATTTTTCCATTCAAGCTGTCCTGCACCTTGCCTCTCACAGTAAAAATACATCAAGCCAAATTCTCAGCTGGTGAAAGTGACACTACCTGGATTTATAGCTTAGGCCCTGTGCAAAAAGAATTGGAGATAAATCAACACTTGTTTGGTACCTGAGCAAAGCACCCGAGGTGAATGTGTCTAAATACAGGAGTGGATCCAGGCTGCCATTAGAGGCACAAGAGATTTCTCCACTGCAGGAGTGGCTGTGCCCACCCAGCACAACTCAACAGATTGACAGCTCTCCCCAACATGTTTTTGTGTCACTAACTTTTTCTAAAGATGATTCATCAACTTGTTTCCCCACTGGATTAATAAGCTCATAACAATGTCTGTGTCACTTCTTTTCTTTAACATTTCCTCTCTCCTCTTTCCTCCTTTTTGGCTCTCCTTTGTTCAGAGAAGCAACAGACAACTCACCCACTATGGATGAGTCTCAATCTCCAACCCACCAAAGTACTGATGAATAGAGGTATAGTAAGGGAACATTTTGTTCTTTCCTCCTTCTGCCCCAGTCTGTGAGCACAGTGCAAGCCCTTTAGCTGTGTGCCTGTTTGTCTGCCAGGGAGGCTCCCTGCAGTGCTTGGGAGCATTCTAACCCTCTGTGCCTTTTCAGTGAGTCTGTGCCTGTGGCACTTTCCCCTGTGAAAGGGACTCAGGGCCGTGTCCCTGCAGGGGCTGAACGGGCACAGAAAGTGGGGAGGGAGGGGCAGCAAATCTGTGGCTCAGGAGAATTGAAAGCAGCATGGGCAGAGAGCTGTGGGAACAGTCTGGGAGCAGTGTGGTGGGGACATGAGCTCGGGTGAGCTCAGAGGCCCTGGCCAGAGCTCCCAGCCTTGCTCCAGCCACAGCTCCATCACACTTTTCTCCTTCCTCCCTGCCACAGAGCTGAGGCTGTTTGCAGCAGCAGCACCAGCAGAGAGATTTTATGGAACAAGGAGCAACTCTGGCCCCATTCCTGTGGGAAGACAGAGGGGGAAGGGTGGAGGGAACAAAAAACCCTCAGAGTATTTCTATTTTAATTAAACTGCCATCGCTGTCTGACACTGTCATTTGAATCTGCAACCATTCACAGCTGGCATCTGTCAAGTATTTCAAGCCCAGCTTTCTAGAGTTATCCCATAAACCTCTGTACTCCAGCACAGAGCTGGGAAACAAAAGGCTCTTTAATATGCAAATGTCGATGCCCTTGCTCAGGTTCCTCTCAGACACCAATCCCAGGGAAACCAGGTGGAAAACAGGGCAGGGGAAGCAGGAACTGCACCAGATGTGAGATCAGTCCTGTGAGGTGGGGAGGGAATGCAGGAAGGAGTGAGAATCCCTCAGTAAACAGAAAAAATAAGTATCTCCTGCTTTTGGCCTCAAAACAGTCTAGTTTGGAAGTTGGTTCAAATCAAAGTGTGAGGGAGAGACATCAGCCCTGGCTACGACTGCACAGATAGAGCAGTCACTTTTCAAAAGATCCAGATTTTGACCTGTTTTCCTCTGGGAAGGAGCTCCACAGCCTAAGCCAGGAGCTGATGCAAGGTAGAGCTCTTAATGTAAATAGCAAAGAAAATTCTTATGAATTGTCTCGTCTACTCAGTACAGACAAAGGAAAAGCCAGGCAGCAAAGAAGCAGTACTTTGTCAGGAAAGAGCCTGAGATGAGGCTCACTGCAACAGAACATGGTCCTTTCCACATCAGACCTGGCATGCTCTCACTAGTCCCTTCCTGGTTCATCTCTGGAAAGCCACATAACCCTGGGACTGCTCGGTGATGCACAAGCCTCTGCCCAGAGCAGAAATGCCACACAAAGTTCCACCACCCTCCTCCTTCAACGTTCCCACTGGGTGATACAGCCCATGTCCAAGTGAGCTGCTCTAAGGACTTGCTCCTTGGAGAGCATCCTATAGAAAAATCCCTATCCCAACTAACTCCTGAGCAGGACAGCAGGCAGAGCCTCAGGCAGGGCAGAGACACAGCACTGCTGCTGTACCCAGGGCAGGGGGGAAGAAGACAGGCAGAGGGCAGTGGGGTCTGTGAATACCCTGCTTTCCCCTCCACCCATAACACAATGCTTTATGCTCATGGTTGAGCTTCCCAGGAGCACTCACTGTCCTAACAAAGTTTCCTTTCTCCTGCAGGAACTACAATGATAGCTGTTTCCTGGATTCTCCCCTCTATCCAGAATTAGCAGATGTCCAGTGGTATGGGCAGGAAAAAGCCAAGCCTGGAACTCTAGTGTGAACCCCTGACCTCAAGTTAATCACATCAATGCCATTCTGAGATCACCTCACTGCCTCTCATTTGCCTTACCCAGATGCACTGTCACCCAGCACCAGCTTCAACTCTAAGCACTTTTCTCACGATGCAATTCAAGACAACATTTATGGAACACTGGCCCTGAGACATCCCCACGGCAGCGGCGGAGCGCAGCACACCCCATTGCCAGAGGGTGCCCGTCCCTCCCACGGCCACGGGGCGGCGGGTGGAGAGGAGCAGCCATCTGAAGAGTCAGTTTCAAAACTGGGTTTCCTTTCCATTTCAAGGCTCGTATCAAAGATTTAGTGTTCCACAGCACTTAACAGCAGCAAGAGTTCCATGACCTGCAAGCCAACAGCATTAGTTTGAAGGAGGTGGGAATAGGACAGAAACTGAGAAATGGAGACCATATTCCTGAAAGTGCATCTGTTCTGAAACAGTAAATCCCATCACTTCAGAGATGTGTCAGTCTCACAATCAGGTCAGCACTGCCAAAGATCTCCACACCACTGTTGGCAGCATGAGTTGCTCAGCAAGTTCTAGCTACAAGAGCTCCCTACAATCTCCCTTCTTTAACTCGATGGCAGACACGACCACCCCCTGCAAAATGGCATTTCCTTCTTCATTTGGAGTCCACCTACACGCAAACAAAACAACCCCCTGTGCTGCAGACACACCCGAGGTCTGGGCTGGTATCACAGCATCGCTGTCTGCAAGCCACTCTTGAACTGGACAGACAAGGTTTACAAAGGCATTACCTAAAGCAGAGGCAAGTACTGCACTCACAGCATCTCTGTGGCTGGCACACAGTGCCCACCAATACATGGAGAGGTTGGGATTGTATTGGTTGTTTTGATACAGATAAAAATTGCCAAAAAAAACCTTTCCACAAACAGACACGGCCAATAAATCGGAATCTATTTCTGCACAAAGCGTTAACGTGAAATCCAAGGGAAAGCACATCGCGATCGACCTGACACGGCCAAGCTGCGTTCACATATTGGTTCCACTCCTCTTCCCTTCGTTAGCACCAGTGTAGCAAAGGGCTTGTCACCCGTGTGCTGCCGTGTGGGAGAACTGGTCTGTCAGGAAGCAGGAAGGCTCCTGGAGCGGGGTTGGACAACCAGCAGACAGGCAAACCTTCCCCTTGTGAGAGAGAAAGAGAAGCGACCGAGCGAGGTGTTGGACACGAGCGGGAGCTGCCTGCGGCCACCAAACGGAGCAGCACGAGGGCGGCCTGGAAGGAGCTGCAAGTTTACACATACTTTAGAGCAATGCTTTATACATGTCAAGCCATGGAACTTTCAAAGGCCTCAAAGACACTTTTGTAACGAACAAGTGCACAATCTAGGTGGATGTTGAAGCTGGCACGTCTTAGTCTTCACTGCGGTGCTATGCTGTTTTTATTGCCACTCGATGGGGGCGGGCGCCCGGCCTTCCCCCGTTGGTGCGTGCAAACGATGATTTCCTATGGGAAAGGCATTAAAAGAAACGGCTGGAGGGGGTTACTTTGTGAAAAGCAGAAACTGAAGTTAGCTTTAGTTTAAGGAAAAAGGAAAAAAAAAGTGTGAGAGTGTGTGTGTGAGTGTGTGTGTGTGTTCCAAGAATAACAACAGCGTCTACCAGACAAAGTAGAGCGAAACGTTTCAAATTAAACACCGCGACTTGGGGGGCTGCCACACCTTTTGGTATTAAGATTGCTGGAAAACTGCATTCCAGGCTTTAAAAGAGAATGGGTTCTGTGTAATTAGGCTTTGAAAAACGATGGGGTTTCTAAACATTAATGCAAGCAGCTCATGCCAGTTCCTTTCTGCAGCTCACACCAGAAGCGTTGGCTTTGGTTCCCTGCACTGCTGCCTCTCATCACTGGTGAGGTGGGGAGGAGGCCTTGCAGAGATGAGGCAGTGACAGGCAGAAAAGCTGTTATTTGTCCAGGGAAACCTGTGGCAGAGCCAGGATTGGATGGGGCAAGAGGACAGGCTGGATGGGGCTCTGAGCAACCTGGTCTAGTGGAAGGTGTCCCTACCCCATGGCAGGGGTTGGAACCAGATGATGTCACTTCCAACACAAACCCTTCCATAATGCTGTGATAAGGAAGCTCTTTTACATTCACACATGAGGCATAAATGAATTAGCCCTCTGAAAAATACAAAAAAAACACTGGCAAAGGGTTTACAAAGGTGACCACACAAACCTTGTGCTTCTGGGCCTCCCTGAAGCATCACCTGGGAGTGCAGCGCACCATGACAGTAATTGAAGCCTTACTTTCAATTCTGGAAGAACAGCCAGTGGTGAGATTGCAGCCTTTATCTGGACACGCAAAATGCTGTTTTCACCATCTCTTTGTGCTTTCGGGTCTTTAACGTGGGAATTATTTCAAGCTGCTAATTGGATTTTTAGCTGGATAAGAGATAGTACTGATTAATGACATTTACCGATAAAATTTGGTAGCAGAAGTAAAAGGATTAAATAAGGACCAAATTAAGCTACAGCAAATAATTTAGCCCAAGGATTTTTAGGGGCTCTGAGCAACTGTCTGTTTTCTTTTTAATTTCCCTGGTAAGTGGTATGGGTTTGGTTTGTTTTTTTTTTTTTTCTGTGTACCTTCTTTTAATTAAAAAGAATTCAACAACAGCGGCACTATGAGGCCTCTGGGCACTACAGGAAGAAACATTAATTCCTCCAAGACCAGCTCTGCAGTTTTGCAGCAAAGGTTAAAAGGTGGCAGCCCTAAAATTAGGGGGGAAAAATAAAAATATTTAGCCTGAATTGCAAACAGGCTGGAGTGGAGAAAAAGCTTTCTAGAAACGGATTGAGTTTTGCTTTGTGTTCTGCTTTTCTGGTTTGCAATCAAGGCACATGTGAGCAGCCAGTCTGGTAGTAAAGACAGATTAAGTAAAACAGGTTTTACTGTTTAGCTCAATTCAATTAAACACAAATGTACATAAAATGTTAATCATATGAGATTAACATATTTAAGTATAACACGGAGGGGCATATACATAGCTATTATAGACAAGCACTTGACTACCAACTTAACCCCTCCTTTACTTTTTTATTTTTCAAGGCTCCATCTGCCGTAAAGCCACAACCGCGTTCAGTCTCTGTGTCTGACACTCCCTCTGTGTGGGCAGGAGCCGGGGACAGTCCCTGCAGGGCTGTGCTGGGAGGCAGGGTTTATTTTTAAATGATATTATATGCAGTCGAGTGTTGAAAATGTTGAAACAGTCCAATTTGTTTTCACTCTGTATTAGTTTTAGTTTCAGGCATAGCCGATCCCCATTCAGGTGCTATCAGATGACCAGTTACTGCTTAGTTAACTAGATGTAAAGTTTTACATATATATTAATGTCAATAGTTTTATTACAAGTTGTGTAAAATGGACTCTCTAGTTTAAAAAAAAGAAAAAAAAAAAGAAAAAAATTAGGTCTCTCCTGAAATTGACTTTAGAGCATGGAAAATGATTTTACTGGATTCTGTTCAACTGTAATCAAGGAAAAAAATATGTATGTTGTAGAAAAAGTTGCAGAATTAAAAAAAAATCTGCTTTTAATTTATTCTTTTTGTATTAAGAATTTGTATAGTTACCTTTACATTTTGCAAAACGGTGTTGTCAACACTTCCTTATTAAAGCATTTTCAAAATGAAACCTTATCATGGTCTCTTTGGGAGGGCAGAGCCCAGGCAATCCTTACCACTGCTAGAGATGCTGGGTCCAGATGTGTGCACAGCTGGCCAGGGTGTCCATGAGGGACCTGCTCCTTGGCTGCCCTGGGGCCCGATGGCAGGAAACACTGGCATTCCCCCAAAAAAGCCTATCCTTTAGAGATCCATTGGGATTCAGCACCCAGCAGATCCATGCTGGCTCCATGCCCTGTTGTCCCAAGCCCTGGTCCCAGGGGCTCAGGAGGACCAAGAATGTGACTGATGTGCCACCACTGTGGGAAGCAAAGTCACAAATAATATTTACTTCCAACACAGAACTTGAAATAACCAAAATTAACACTCACTTACATGGATTGGATACCAAGTTGCTGCAAGGCTGTTTCAGCAATGCAGAGAGCTGTGGGACAGGCTTCAGCACCAGCACATTCCCCATGCTCCAAGGAACTGCCTGCTTGGTGACTTCCCGAGGGAATCCACTCCAAGAGGCTGCTCTAGCTCAGGAGGGCAGCAGTGACCCCTGCACAGGGTTAGAAACATCACCTGACATCACTGGTGTCCTCTCTGTGGGCAGCAGTGACCCCTTTGGCCACCCAGCACCCCTCAAAACAACAGGCAGCTTCCAGGAGCCACAGAGTCTCACACGGGGCCTCCCACACTTCCCAGTGCTTCCTGCTCCTTCCATTGATTCCCACTGTCCAGGGAGCCTCTTCCCCTCCCAGCATCTCCTGTATCATCCACCCAGTCCCACAGGGGATGTGGCAGCCAGAGCCAGGCAGCCCCTGTGACCATCACCCAGCACTGCTGAGCAGGGAGCCACTGCCTGCAATAAATCCCCAGGAGGGTCTGGGATCGACCAAACAGCCACAGCAAAGGTTCTCAGACACCCCCTGAACTCTGGGACCTTAGCTCAGATTTTTTGACAGTGACTCCAGTAGTGCTGCAGGTTGCCCTTCACCACCACAGGAGCAGCTTTCAGGGCAGCCTGCTCCAGACCTGACACCAGCACTGCCCACCTTGCACCAGCTCTCTCAGAAGGCACCAGGTTATGTTCTCATCCCCTGGGTCCAGGACTCAGAGCACTCTCTTTCCCCAGAGAAGTGAAGCCATTACACCCCAATCAGGTTCATTCTTTGGGCAAGACTGGATTGATGGTGATGATGTCATGGCAGCCAGCTGAAGAAGAACCCAGTTCCTCCATTAAACTGATCCCAAATACACCTACCTAAGAATCTTCCCAGCAGCACAAATAGCAAACAGGGAATTTAAGGCATGTAGCCATCACCAGGCACAATAATACCAGTACCAGGCAGGTACCATTGGTTTTAGAGTTCACCTTGCACAGGCCTTTCCATAGCCAGGCTTGGGAAAGGGTCAGGGACTACAAGTGACCAGGGGCACCGGAAGTCCCAAAACCACTCCAGACACCGCGAACTCATGACTTCATCCTAAGGCTACAAGTCCTAGGATTCAGCAGAGTTATTTCCGCCTAATGCAAGAATTATCAGAAATAAACATCTGGAAAAGCCTAGAGGGAAAAGTAAATTGCTAAACTGAAACATACCCTCCCCACAAAAAACCCGAAACTGTCAAGCAGTGTGACAGCTGCACCACACCCACTCCTCCCTAAACTAGACTGAGGGTTGGGATTTTTTTGGCTACGAGGCATTATTAACTATTTGATCACGGTCTGGTAGCTGCAATTTGGGGCCATCCAGCTGCAAGGAGCCTCCAACCGATGATGAAAAGCAGCTGCTGTAACAGTGTCCCCCTGGCCCCTGTCCCCCGAGGACCAGAGCTGGCTCTCACGTGTTGGACAGCTGGAAATTCTTACACTGATATGCCGTGAGAAAGTAGTTCCCAGCTCCTCAGTTCCCCATACAGCACCATTCCATGGATTGTAAGGGGATAAAGTTCTTCCGTCATGGGACTCATCCAAGCAGGGCGGCTGTATTTCAGGCACTGTCAGCAAGCAGGCACATTGCTTAAACTGCATTCCTTAAAACCTGATCAGAAAAAGACATTCCAGCCTCAAATTCACATCCCTACAGGAGGGACATCCCCACTCTAACCAGCACTCAGGGTACCATTAAAATTCTCCTCAATAATTAGCTCTAAGGCAGGAAGGAAAAATCCATCTAGCACTATTACAGATCCCCTAAGGAATCCACTTCCCGCTAAAGCAGATGATACAATGCTCCTTAAACCATCTCCTGGCTACTCACTTGCTGCAGTTTCCAGGGAAATTACAGCTCTTCTGAACAAGGGACAATATTGTCCCTCAATTATTTACAGAGTTCAAAACTAAGGTCAAGATAAAGATTTAGAAACAGTTCAGGAAACCGTCTGGGTAGGGAGAGGGATAAAGTTGCAGTGTTACAAATGTTTCCGTTGTAATAACGCCCCCAAAGAGTATCTGTACAGAGCACTTCAAAGAAAATCACCAGAAAGCACTGTTAATGAAACTCTTCCATGCTCTTGACATCTGCCCAAGTGCTCCCCACAAATCCCCCTCTCTGCCCCAAAGACCCCCCCCCCCCACCAAGAGACAGTGAGGGCTCATCAGCCCCATTTTATTATTTCTAAACTCTACGCTCTTGACATTTTCTCTGGGGTCAAACACTCCAGACAGAAAATCTCCTGTGTCCAAAGAAGCATTTCAGAATCTAAGAGAGTCTTCAGAAGGACCTGAATTTCTCCAAGATATTCCTCCCAACTCACATCCCCCAGTATCTCTCACAAGACACTGGGAACACCCAAGGGAGACAGGTCACTCCTTGAGAAGAGGGCTCCAGTTCCTGCTCCAAGCTGCCACTCGAGGTGAGGACCCAGACAAGCCCATTCAATGGGATAGTGACACATTTCTTCAGGAAGTGGTTCTGCTCAAAACTAACAAAGTTTCAGTATTTCACTGTTTATGCAGAATTAGACATCATTGTTCCCATGAGCTTCCTCACCATTCCCAGTCAGGATACACAATGGTAAAGATTTGTGGCTGCTAGAAATACTGTTCATGGTCATGGGAGGTCCTAATTATTTTCTCTGCAATGCCCAGCAGATTGAAAATTTTCTCCAGATGTATAAAAATGGAATTTGAAAGCCTCAAGAGCCATAAGATTACTTCCCCCAAGCCCAGAAGGTTTATATTAAAAATGTTGTTACCAAAAAAAAAAAACAAACCAAATCAGATGCATTCAAGATCAAAAACTCTTTGCACTGAGGCTGAGAAATATATAAACCTTTTTTTTATTCCTGATAAATACCACATGAAAGATTAGCCAATAAAGTCTTTATATTTACAGAAATAACCAAGATTCAGATTCAACTGCCTCCCTTTAATCATCTCCCCACATCAGTCTCCAATGCAAAAGCAGCCAAAAAAGATCCACATATGCTTCTTGCAGGGCTGAGATTCACCTAAAGCTCTAAAATAAGGGAAACAGTTCAATCTGCACAGTTCCCTGAAAAACAAACAAATAAAAGCAGTTGTCACGTGCATTGTCCCTTGGTCATTGTCTTGGTCTTAAACTCCTCAAAACCCATCCCTCTGCTGTACATTGGATGTGTTCAGCAAAAAGCACAGATTTCAAAATAACCCTAAATAAATGGGGCTTGGAAAAAGGAAGCTGTAAAAAAAAATCTCCCCACCTTGGGATGGGCTTTTTTTGCAAAGCCCACCCCAAGTTCTTGTTGGTGTTCAGGCTCAAAGTCTGCCTCTTCCATCCTCTCTGGGTGTTGGAGACCAAAATGTGAGTCCCACCCTGGCCCCTGCAGAGCCTCACAGAGCGTTGTACTCCACACATTTGGATGGGTCTGTTGGGAAGTGCTTCTGGCAAATGGTCATGAGTCTCTTCAGCCCCTAGGAATTAACAAAACAAGGACAATTCTGTAATAAGAATGCAGCTGTTGAACAAACTTAATAGCCTACAGTATTCTTAAGCTTAAGAAAAATTAAAAAGAAAAGGCTGCTATTTTGAGGTTGGGGTTTTTATTTTGGTAGTTATTCTGTTTAAAGTTTGAGGTTCTCTTCAATTTTAGAGGAGTTTGTGGCATAATCAAAAAGGCTACAGCTTCAATCCCACCTGGTAAGGTTCACAGTGAAGGATTACAGCAATTCTTTAATCCCTCTTTATCACCAAAGGAGCAAATTATATAATAATTAAAGATATTTGCAAGAAAGCTGAATATTAAAATTAACTCTAAAGAGCAAAAAGCAATTTCAAAACAAGCTGCAGAGCCAAGGCAAGAACCAAACACTTCTCAGGAGGATAACTGTGGACACAGCACATCACAGAGGCAAACTGAAGCAATCAAGGAGAAAGGCAGAATGTGGGCTTTTCAGTTCTTCCAAGGCATCAATTGCCAAAAACCACTATGACAGGAACCCTGTGATTATTTTCTTTCAAGTCACACAGAAAAGTCTAACAAAGAAGAAAGCCAGCTTGTGGTGGAAGTGTAATTTAGCAGTGACACTGTACTCCAAGATGGCAGAGTCATGTCCCTGTTACGAGACTCTCCTCATGGAAGGCAGCTCCTCACTCAGGGAAAATGATTCCACAGGATGATGCTCTGGCCTTTCTAATACAGGCAAGCATGGAAAATCTGTCCCAGGACCATAATGGCTCCTTGTTTGGGATGTTCCCACCCCAGAGTGCTGCAATCAGGAACATGTTCACTTCATGCAGCTGCTGGGAGCACAGGTAGTAAATATCCCATGTTCCAGTTTGAACCAAACTTGCCAAACAAGACCCAAATATTTAAAACCAACATGGAGAACATACATTCAGTTCAAAGCCAACTTTACCTTGGTGCTGCAGTGAGTTGAGTAATTTAGAAGCAGAGGTATGAAAGCAGAGGTATGGAAGATGAACTCAAGGATTTCCTTGGCCAACAGATGTAGCCCCAAAAGCACAGAAGGGACAAACTGGGGAATTCACACACATCATCCACAAGGTGTGTTATGCTAAGAGAGACCAAGCAAGACTCCAGAGCAGAGATCCTTCTGCTCCAGGAGTGGCAAACGGACAGAGAAGGCCAACTACTGAGCAGCATGGTCTGGAATGTTCCCCTGCCAGAGGAGTTGGAACTTGATAGTCTTTTAAGGTCTCCTTCAATCCAAACCATTCTGTGATTCTATGAGTTATTCACCATTATGACACTGAATTAACACAGACCACAACAATATTATTTAGTTTAAAACTATTTCATCCATTAAATACTTCCAAACGTAACTGGAGCCTGTCTCTGAAGATGCATAATCCACATGCCAATTTTCACCTTACAAAATAATTGGTCAAATTTAATTTGTTGTCTCTAAGTGTCTGGAGGCCCCTGTGACTTCACAATGATATTTTTTCAGGTTATGCTATTAAAAACCAGAGTGGAAGAGAAACCAAAGGTTATATTAGCAGCCCAAATACAGAGAGACTCAGGGCAGAAGGGGAAGTTGCATTTTGCAAGCAATTTCCTTGCAGACATCTGCAGAAGCTGAAAAGCAACAGGAGTCCTGCTGCTGCAGAAGGAAGACATTTATAAACCTCGCCTGCCAGGAGCTCTGAGCTCCATGATGCCACTCTGGAGGCTTCAGAGTTAACCCTGAAGGTTTTTTATCTCAATGAAACTGCAATTGGCAAGAGCCAAACACATTTAACAGTACAAAGAGAGAAGGCTTGTTTCCTCAGACCTGTCCACCCACTGTGGTGGAAGGACAGATTAGAAAAACAGCACTGCTACTATTTCCACAACCAGAAGTCCACATGAGTATGAAGACGCCCAGGAGGAACTAAACCTGGAATTTTGAGCCCAGATTCCTGAACTTATTAATGAATGCATTTATCTAGTTGCAGAAATAGTCAGAAGGACTGAATTTTACAGTATTAAATTCTGTGCATGCTCAAAGCATGAGTTAAGCAGTAAGAGGCCTCAGGAGAATCAAGCCTGTCTTCACAGCTGCTTTGGTGTTCATGCAGGATCACAGCAATTCAGAAAAACCCATTAGACTGTTCTTGGCCCAGCACTGAAGAGCCTCCAGGTCCAGGATGAGCTGCTATTAATTGGACGTTCTGCTTGACACAAACTAAACCTGTCTATTCCTGGGACCCTTTTACCACATCATCTGATGTTACCATGACACTGATGTTTCTCAAAGATCCCCCTACACAAGCAGACCTGTTGGATTTCCAAATCTGACATTACCTGTATGTATTTCCTTTGAGTTTCATCGTTGAGCACGTGGGCCACGTGCTTGGAGAAAATCTTCTCGCGCCCCGTCCGCGCGTGGATGCCGACCATGGTGACGCCGATGGGCCAGGGAGCGTTCCCAATGGCCATCTGCAGATAGGCATCGTTGGCCTGGAGAGGGAAGGGCATCACTGAGCACCACAGCAACAGCAGCACACAAAGCATTTCTGCACTGCCAGCTGCAGTTAAACCCCCACTGCAGTGTCTCTGATCTGGTGTCATTGCATGGTATTAACCAACTGCACAATGCACCTTCCCACAGAAGGAACTCCGAGGGAAGCAAGGACTATGGACTTTCCCTTATGAAAAAAAAGAACTGGATAAGGCAGTCTGGTTATCTTGACCAAAACTAAGGTTTACTGAGATTATTTTCAACTCAACCATCTCTGGTCAAATAAAGTTACATTTGTAACCATGCTTAAGGCCAGAGAAGTAGCAGCAGTAAATCAATCAGGAATTTCCCCATCAAGAGCGCAGATCCTGTTTTAAAGCTGTAACAGACAACATTCCTGGAGAAAAACAGGGATAAAACTCAATGGGAAAATTAATAGAAAGAAAGGGAGAAAGGAAGAGAAGTATAGAGCTAAAAAAACCCAACATAACAACTGAGAACCAGCAAGTGACAGATACAATTACAGAAAAAACCTGAAGGACATGGAACAGGACATTCCTTTTCTATTAGAGAGCAGCTACAAAACTCACTGATAAGGAGTTCATTTATCACCTCCTATTCAGAAACTGGACAATAAGAAGCAGCAATCATGACCAGTGGGTGCAGATTCTTTCAAGTTAGCACTGAAAAAACTGGGAGGTGAATAATGAAAAAGGCAGGGGTGGCAGACAGACCTAAAAACAAACTAGAAGAGAGGACAGAGCTTCATCATCACCTACATGAGGCAGAATCTGAGCTGTCTTAGTCAAATACCTACTTGCTGAAGTATATTTACTTATTTAAGTATACTTACATATACTTTTGTGATGAAACAGTGTGTGAACATGCAACTAAAGACCCTTGCAGGACTGTCACAACAGGGCTAATTAAGGGTGAGTGGAAAACTTGCATTCTGACATCTGCCTGCTGTCAACACATTGATTTCAAAATTAAAATCTTCTAAGCTTTTCAACTAACAAAGCAGCAAGAATTTGTGGCTGACCAAATTCACCAGGCTGCACAAAGCAAGCAGCAGGCAAAAAGAGACAGAAAACAAGAGTAGGCAAAAAGAGGCAAGTCTCTTAGGAAGCAAAATTGAAAAGGATGTAAGTATCTGTAAAAGCATTAGCCTAATGTAAAAAAAATAATAAAAACAAAACAACAAAACATCCAAATGTGTACTCAAGTCATCCAAAATCTCTCTGTAAAGTTTACTTAAAGGCAAACACCTCCAGGAGAGAGAAGTACTGCTGATTAACCCAGAGATACACCACATTCCTGCATGCTCATTAGTTTGCAAAGGTATTGGAAAGGGAATTTCCACATAATGATGACAACCAAGAGTAAAAAAATGCTTCAAAATAAAATCCCACTATCATAAATCCCACATGTTCAGTTCTGTTTCCAAATGATTTGGATTAAATTTGCCTTAGGCCATACAAAGTTTTTTTCAGAATCAAAAGCAGGTTTGCTTGCTTACTTGACAAATTATGCCAAATCCTCACAAGAATAGTGAGGAATACTAGAAATTTAAAGGCAAAAGACAGCTCAGTTTCCTCTGCATATACAAGCTGCTTCAGCAAATGCTATTGGTATTTCAGTTTCACTTCTGAAGGCAGCTACAAATAAAACCTAATACTGCCTTTGATCTTGTGTCCCAAAGTACTTCTACCTCCTGCAGTGAGCAGACTTCATCAAAAAAATCTTCTCATTAGCTTACCTCAACCTTACCAGGCCACTTAATGTGAGTGTAGATAAAGAAATGGACAGTGCCTCATATCCAATAACTCAGTTTGCCTCAATTAATTCCTAATTAATTAATCATCAACACCCTATTACTATTCAATACCTTCATTTAACCTTAGAACATCAGGTTTCCTCTAGAGGAATGCCTCTGCAACTTAATATACCCTTCTCTGAGAAAAATTTTCTTCATGTTTACAGAGCTGTGCAGTTTCATAAACCTCAAAAGATCTTCTATGAGGCTGTGGATCAAACACTACTTAGAGCCTAACATTTCACAGCCATTTTTCATTTTGTTGGGAAAGATGTTGTATTTCCAGCTATGCATCTTCAAAATGAAGAAAAAAAAAAAAAGGGAATGCTGAAGCAATAAACTCAATCTTTTACAACCAGATAGTGTGAACATGACTGAAAAGTACAAACAAACATACCTTCACGTATTCTCTTTGCAACATAAACTTAATAATATCTGTTATTGATTCTTTGATGTCTGCAGGAAGTGTCTACAGGAGAGAGGGGAAAGAAAAGAGTACATTTACTTCAGAACAAAAATCAGGAAAATCATCTTACTCAGCATTTATACAAAGTTTAGCAACTACCCTTGCTTGAGGAGTTTCAGAAAGGAAAACACGTTCATTATTCAGATGAAGGATCTGAAGAGGAGAGGTTAAGTGGTTACACCTGGTAGCTGATGGCAAAGTGCAAAATGCAACCCCAATTTTCTGTCAAGTTTGCAACCCAGGGAACAGGTGCTGCTTTAAACAGCTGGAAAAGGAGTGGGTGGGCAGATTTCATTGATTGAGATAAAATCAGAACTCGGTGTCAGGAGGTCTAGATACAGAAACTGTCACCAACTCACTTATCCCCTCTCCTTCAGTGAGGCTAACACTGCCCTGGAAAGGGCACTGCTGCTGGGTACTCAGAAAGCAAAGGCTGAAGTGGCATTTAGAGGTGACTCACCCTTTTGCGGAGCTTCCTGAAGAGCGGCCGCAGGTAGGACTCGGTCTGTTTCTGAGTGGCGCTGTTCAGCTTCCCCTGCACGCCCCGTTTCACGTAGTCCTCTCTGGCATTCAGCTCCTTGGCCCAAACTCCCAGGAGGAACTGCAGGGAGCAAGCACATCTGTGTCATGGTGCCATCTAGTGACTTCCTGGCACATCAGACAGAACAGAGGGCTAAGCAAGCAAGGCAAAGTCAGTTTTTTGGAGAAATCTGAGTTAAGAAGGTAAAACCTTTTTCAGAAGGATAGGCAAGGAGGGACAGGAACAACTCTCTTATCTTAAATGTACACACAAAAATTAAAGCTTCAGCTCTTGCTGTGACTTTGGTTACAACAAGTTACACAGGCACCAAGTGACTCGGCTGAGAGGCAACACAGGTTTCTTGCCAGGAAATAATTTCCTGCCATCCCCTTGAACTTGTGGACTTCCTTTAAAACTTTAATTTCAATAACAGTATTAGGTGACATTCCAATTCAGCTTGCACTGCTCCAAGGAAACTCCTCCAAAGGTTTTGATGCCACAGTACTACACAGAGGCAACTACAGACAACTGCCTCAAATATCACACGAAAATCAAAACCGTATTTATTTTGTCTGGAAAAGCAGGACCAGATTTTGAAGAATGCTGCTCTCCCAAGAGCTCTTTCCCAGATTTGGCACAAGTCACTGTTGTGACTAACAAAGGCTGTGGAGTGCCAAGCATTTCAAAAAACCCACATCTTACACATAACATGTGAGAATTTCCTCTCAAGCAGCTGAAACCCACCCTTCTATTCTCGAAATGCATCTGCATGGCAGTAATAATATGACACAACTACAGAATAATTAGTTTGTTACCTTCAAGAACTTTGTTATGATGTCCATATCATAGTGATCATCACCCCGTCCTAAGGATTCTCCCAAAGCCTGGAACAGGGGGAAAAAAAGGGCCATTATTTCTACTTTGTCTAGTCTGCCAGCACCACCACAGCAGAGCATGGTTCACTGCACCATGAACTGCAACAAATTCCACAAGAAATCCCAACACTGGTCATGAAACAGCTACAAATGCTACTGAAATTTGCAACTCTATTAAAAACATTTACATCACAATGGCAATATTATTATTTCTGAAAAGTCAAAGCAACAGTAATTCTTCAGTCATTAACTACTAAATTATTGGCATAATTAGCAGCTGTCTGACAGCACTGTATTAAGGGGAACTGTGGGTGCACTGCATTTTCTGAGACCCCCCAAAGCCATCAATTAACTAAATTATTTTGTTATGTTATTTCAATTCTCTGATGCACTGGGGCTTTTTATCATTTAATTGCAACTGTGAATTTTAGGGAACAAATTGAAAAAAACCCAAAACCAAGCAAAAAAACACTAAAAAAAGCCCAGCTGTATGCTCCAATACTCCACCATTCTGCCAAAACCTCAAAACTGTAAATACTAACAATAAGTTTTATAAACATTTTCCAGTAGATATAGTTGGATTTATAATCTATTTCCATTGTCCTCACATTTCCAAAGTGAGTTTTATTTTTTAAAAATCTCTTAGATTTGGAGTCAAATTCAATTTAAGCATGTATGCTCAAGGCAATGCAGCTAAAGTAATATAAAATTAAGATGTGTTGATTACAAACTTTTTTTAAAAAGATTGTTTGCATAGCTCAAACCAAGCTGCCCTACTACCACAAAAAGGGGTTATTTTGAGAGCTAACAGATCAATAAAATGCAGCTCTAATACAACTGCTGCTATTCACTCTGGTACTGCAGTTATTTTAAACCAGCACCCCTGGCACCATAACAAAAAACTCCATTATTATTTCTTAATAATAATGTATTCACTTCAGCTTTCAGTTATAAATCATATTATTTCTTAAACACACTTTTGGAAGGATGTTATGAAGATTAACTCCTGCAAAGAGTTTTGAAGATTAAGGGTAAAAGTCTTCAGCTCAAGTTAATGGGCTTTTCAAAACATTATCCTGAAATACCAGGTGCTGAATGCATTTCCTGGCACTTACTCTCCACTCACTCACACAAACACCACAGGATTCTTTCAGAACAGAGCAGCCATTTGCACTCAGGTTTCTGGGACACATTATCTCTGCACTTCTTATACTTTCTATGGTCTGCCTACTTCTCATGCTCTTTTTTTTTTTGTCCTAGATGTTTTCATATCAAACATTCTTTCTGTGTGTCTGTTTTTCAGAGTTCTTCTTCCTTGTATAGGGAAAATTTATTGGTACTGACCTTATTACCCTCTCAAATATTCATTGGAAAGGCTTTGGCATTTATGACCAGGTAAAGTACTGCAATTAAATTCTCTACTTCTGAAATCCCTGGAGAATGAATCTTTACTGTATCACTGTCTTTGTAGGCAATACCTGTCCCCTTTGGGATGAAGTGTGGTAAACAAAGACCATTTGAGTTTTCATTTGTCTTTTGTAGGCACCTACATTGCAACTCCAGGCTTGGAAACCTAAATTTTCTCCTTAAGAATACTTCAAAATGCCTAAGTCAGCTGTTGAAAAGAAGACAAGTTTGTCTAAATAATCCTGAAGCTTCCTCACAGCAATACACTACATCTAATATCTCTTAGTCATGATCTATCCCATACTTCTAGTTCTTCAATAGTAGTATTCTCCTCATGGACTTTCAGGTCATTCTGGGAGTCATCATCTCCTGCTTCTTGGCCACCCACAATTTCATTCAGATACTGCTGATCAATCTTATCCAAAGCAGCCTTCAGGTCATTTCTCAGACCCTAGAAAACAGAGGGAAAAAAAAAAAGACTTTTTTATAAAAAAGCCCTCAAGTAAATAAAAGCAGTTCAGTACTGTCACTGTGAGCATCCAACTTCTGTTTAAGGTGCAAAGTCTGTAAAAAGACACGTAAGGGTTTAGCATTGTTGTTTGAATTTAACTGAACTCCAAGAACAGTTTCTGCTTCAGCAGGTGCATGAACTTCTGAAGTGCTCATACCTATGAAAAATACTTTTTACAGTATTTTCACCAAAAATAAAGCCTGGAGGATGGAATCGACCTCTAGGACTTTCTTCAAATCATCTTCTCCAAGCAATGCACTGAACCACCCCAACACAAACGAAAACCAGACCATAACCATCATCAGCTCTACAAGTCTTCACATCGCCCTGAAAGAAGCTGTAAATTAGTCTCACTCCTTCAGTGTCAGACATACAACAATGTTGTTTCCTTTTATTACAAATTACTTAAACATAGCAGAATGCTTTATTTATTATAGATTCACTGTTTAAAACCCTCAGCTTTAGAAGAGGTGACTAAAAAACCAGAATCAGTTTAAAATCATAAATATAAAGTTAAAAGATTTTTTCAAATACAACACACAACTCGCCTTAACCACAGTTGAAGGATTTGCCTTCTCATCTTCAGACATAAAATATACAGCTCTATAAAGGAGTATGACATTCCTTACCCTCAGATAAATTGAGCCACTCCACAGGGAATGGATATGCACAGTTACTTCCCCTCTTCCATCATCATACTTAGCTGTCTGGAGCATTTCTATTAATCATTTAGTTATTCTAAAAATGTCTGAACCACAAGGCTGATTGAGTAAGCAACGTGCAGAATTCCCCTAGACAGCAACAGGAGAGACTGAAACATGTAACAAAAATCCAGCACAATCCCTATTTATGGGCTCTCTATTTCCTAATCCTGCTCCTGTGATCGATGTCGCTGGAGGGGAAGCTTTCATTAGCAGAGCTTTTATTTCTGTTTTAGATCTCTTTATCTTTATTATAAAGACTTGGAGAGGAAAAGGCCTCCCTTTTATGGGCAGCCCCAGGAAAGACATTTAAAACAATTCAGTTTGCCACAAATTAGGGAAGAAAATGCAAATTGTCACTCTGTTAGTAAGGCTGTAAATTTGGTTAACAGTGACTGCAAAACAAACCCCAACTGTATCTCCTCATTTAACTGATCATTCCTTAAGACAAAATGAATAAATTAATTATATCTTCAAGTCAGTTTTTGAGTTGATGGCTACTTTAAAGGGAAGGGGGGAAAATGACACTTCCATACAAGTTATAGCTCTGGAATCCAGATATTGGAAAAACCATTTATATCCCAAAGAGACAGTATGCAGTCCTGCTCTTTCTTACCTGTGCCTTCTCAGAGGTGCACAAAATCACAAACACAGGATTATTTTAACAGTAAATGACTGTTCTCTGCTCATTAAAAAGCAGGAGCAGAACAAGCTGGGGTATTAGTGCCATCTGAAGGCCCCTTTTCCAACTGAAAAGGGCCAGGTATGTTTCTAGGGCTGAACTCTCTAACTTAATTATAATTGTGCACAAAACTCTGACATTTAACATAGTTCCTCAGAAAAAAAAAA
>WBNO01025923.1:0-27646 GCA_013400575.1 Peucedramus taeniatus | reverse complement strand
CTCCTGTTCCTGAATGGCTCACAATACAATCTTTAGCACTCAATCCGCAGTACTGACTGCTTTAGACAAGAGCTCTGATTTTTTTTTCCACATAATTTTGAAGGGGGATCTGGTCAAAAACAGCATTTAAGAAGGAAGGCATGCTAGCTGTGATTGAAAGGGCAATGGAAGTAAAATAACATGTCAGTAAGACACTGCTTACCAGAAATAATGTGTCATATATTGTACTGTTTCTGTGTGGGGAAAAAAACCATAAGATTGACCACAGTAATTTTTCATAAGTTTAGTTTGAAACAAAGGGTTAAAATATCTATTATCAAGAGATTGATTGGGGTTTTTGGCTTTCAAGCAACACTATGGTGATCTCTTCCTTTTCCTCTCTAATTATACCAATATTAAATGTTGATTCTGTGCTGTCTGGATGCTGTCCCAGGTCATGTAGTTGAAAAGCCATGGTGTATCATAACAGGTTATTTCTTCATTGTGGTGCCATTGTGATTGTCCAAACAGGTTCCTTTCATCTAAATAAAGTAGTACTGACTGCCACCAAGCATTCACAACAGGAGTTTTGAAAACTAAACCCATTCACACTCCAATGAAACAACTCAAAGAGAGTAAAAAAGAGGTTAAAGTTACCTAGAGGGACTGAAATTCAGATACTGGATTTAAGCACTGTACACTTCCCCTTTTGGGACCACATTTCCCAGCCAGCAAAACAACTGAGAACAACAGTGGTTGGTGGTCATCAGAAAAAAACCCAAAAGCCTTTTAATGGTCCCCTACCAACAACCCAGAGCAATGTACATACTGAAAATATCTACACTTCTAAAGCCTCAAATATGATGAAAACCCAGGAATGAAGAGAGTGTTCCAGCTAGTTCCTGATTGCCATTAGATCTATTATCACTCATTATTGCCCACCCAGTCTTCACTGTGCACTTGACAATTTCTTTTTAGTATTCATTGAACCACATGCAAGAGTCAAAACCACAGATCACTAGGATATTTATTAGGAAATTAGACTCTTGAATAAGAAATGTGATTCAAACAATCTTCTAGCAATATATTATCTTGACCTCTGCATATACTTTTGCCAATTTTATGACAGAGCAACATTAAATTGAGTGGGTGGTGTAAGCTAGGAAGGATTATACAGGCCAGAGGGAACAGATCCCGTTACTGTTGCATTCCAGATATTTCTAATTTAAGGGTTGTCATAGGACAATAGTTTTGAAATAGTACACACAGTACTTGTTTACACGAGTTATTGGACTTCACTGAAACGTATGTTCAACTTTCCTCTTTTTAAATATTTTTGTTTCTTCATCCCAGATTCTGTAAAGAGGCCCTAGATATGTGAAATGAGTTATGCATAGGGTATGTTGGAAGAGCCACATAGGGTGTGTGGGAAGTCCTCCATCTGAGGCCTTTCAAAGCAGGTTCTTCCACAGGAGAAGTGTGGTAGGCTGTGAGAAACAGAGGATGGTGAAAGGGAGCTGGCAGACATATATTCACATGGAATATATTAAGCACATTCCACTCACTCCTCTGGGTTTCCCCAATAGCTTGAACCTCTGCATCTGACTCACTTGGTTTTATGACCTCTTATTGCTCCTCCTTTTGTGCTTTTGATATTCCTTCTCCTTCATCATGTCTTTGTCTGCCCACACAATTTGTTTCTTTAATGTGCTTCATCTTTCTACTAGCTGAAAGCAATGTGCTTTCCATCCACTGTTCATACACTCTTCTCCCTTCCCCTTGCTCTCTGCTGTTCTCTCTGCAGAATCTCAGCATGTTGGTGTGGTAATGGGTAGCTGTGCAGTGCTTTAATATTAAATGCCTTACCACAAGGGTGCCAGCTGGTTCTTGGCTTATCTTAGTGTGATTATAAGTATTATAAACTGTAATTGCCTTCCTTTTGACGTTCTGAGTTGAAGATATTCCCAGATTCCTTCCCTGCATTTCTGTCACTGTGCTTTTCTCAGAGTACTGAATAAATGGGTAATCCTGCTCCACATTGGAACTGTGAGATGCATTTCAGAACACCATGCATAATTATGTTTGTCATTCCACAACATTTGGCATGCTGCTGCTGGTGGCTTACTTGTTGACAAGTAACAGTTTTTGTGACAGGCCACACAATATACCATAAAATACTGAGTATCAACACTGGGCAATCAATCAAACTGGCTTAATAATACAAAGAGATTATTATTTGAGGAATACTAAATGTTCTTAGGAGCCTACGCAGAGATGAAAGTGGTTTTGCAAGCTCCACTAGACCAACAAGGACTACTGTTTTAATAGAGGGGGTAAAAGAACTTCTCTGTTAATATCTTGCCAAGGTAGGTAGGTGAAAACCTAAATGAGGGGAGGAAGGATAAAAGTGGTTGGTCTAGCAATGAATACATCAAGCAGACAAACTCAGAAGAGAACTTACACTTTGATTTATGCTTTGTAGCCACTGCTGTGTGTTTGCTAAAAGAGACAGGGCCCAGGGAGAGAAATTTCTGGACTATATTCACTGTAGAAACAGTGTGGGAACTAAGCACTTCTTTTGTTAAACCTTTATTAAAGCAGGATAGAAATTAGTTGCAGTCTCTTAGCTAAGCTTCCATAAAACTAATGTAGCCTCCAAAGATACCATTTTTCAGTCAGCTAGCTGACTTGAGAGCCAGCAAGACATTCATTTTGATCAAAACTTTATTTTCAAAGATTGTGTATTTTACAATAATTATATGCTAAGAACAGCTTCTTACACTATGAAAGTTCACATGGCTATTCTGAATAGAACATTTTACAAACTTGACCATGGTGCTATATTTGGAGTTATGTCTAAATTATGCAATGGGTCCTCTACTGCCATTTTTAGAGTGCTGCCTGTTCTCACACTTGTTTTAAGGTAAGCTTATAATATTCACAGTGCAGTCAATAACCTTTTTGTAAGAGAGCTCATGATTTTTGCCTTTGCAGGCAGTAAGTGTGCAAGAGAAATTTTTAACCTCAAAGTTCAGAGAAAAAACCCCACAACACACCAAACCAAACAAGAAATTATGGAAAGCATGTGAATCTTAAGTTTGTGGATAGGGAGGCTAAATAATTTATTTTGCATTAGGCTCTGTGGAGGGAAGATAAGTGTTCAGTATGGAAGAGGATCACCATTAAAAAACTATGTCTGTCATTTAGTCCGAACTACAAATGTCCACAATGATTTCATGCTGGATCATGCTCTGACTCACTTTTAAATGGGAAGAAATGTACAAACTGATAGGGTACTAGCCCAAACTCTGGTCTTAGCAGCAGAATGGAAATAACCAACACCTGATTTTCATTATTCACTGCCTTAACTTATTGTCCAAATATTATTAAACAAAATTTCCAACTCTGAAGAAACAAGTTGGTCTGGCAGTTGCATTCTTCAGTTTTGGTGAAAGCAACAGTTTTTTTGAGGGAAAAGTAGAGAAAAAAAGACAACTGCTTATGGCAGCTGGAAGAGAAGGAAAGAATGTCAAAGGTGAATGACTGAGGGATAGAGAGAAGGAAATCACTGAAGACAGGCAGGAAGCAATACCAGAGGATTTAGTTTTTTTCTGAAACCCTTTTTGGAGAAATATAAACTGTTTTCCATTTTTCATATAACAATCCAAAAGCCGTATGACCACTTTGTAGGAAGAGCCCATGATAGTTCCTGTTTTTTAGCCAGGGATGTGCGACAGTTTCCAGAAGGAGGATATGCATATTGGGTCCAAATGTGCAGGTTGCTGCCCACTAATACTACTGTGTGAAGAGGCCCAAATTCTCATTACAAGGTAATCTTTTATATGCCCCATTGTGCAGTCTGTACGAGGCCCCAGTGGTCTACTAGAGCCTTTATTATAATGTTGAGGAGTCCTTTTCATTAATACCATTAAGATCATTTAACTCCTTTGGGAAATAGTAGAAGTACACAGGCACAGAGGTGTTAGAGACAGGTGCTAAATCCAAATGGAGCCCTGCTCCATTTGCAGCTGATAGTATAGACAAAGCCTAGTGGTAATGGAAACTCTTGGTCCAACCTAGTAAAGATGAGGCTAAATTCTGATGCAGCTACTAAAAGAAATAGAACTGTATAAAAAAAGACCCATTAATGACTCCATTTAGACTCAGGTGTGGACTTTGGACGCACAAAAATTTCCTATTTTTTTTAATTCATAATTTCTTTTAATATTATTCAAGTAGAAGTTTTGCAGAACTGGTACCTTATGTTGGTATCTCTCTTGCTTAAAAGTTATGGTTCAATCCATGCCCTGATAAATAATTGCCAGTGGTAATTTCTGCCTGGCAGTGTTTTAATTTAAGCTTCATTTAGAGGTGACCAAGAAAGAGGAGATTATACCAGAGGAAATCTGAATTTTTCAGCATTTTTTTTCCAAATTTGATGGAAATAATGAAGCACCAGTTATACATTTTCAGTTCTATGCTTTACTATAATGAATTAGAGTTCTCAGTGAGAAGGCCTTTTCCAAATTTCAGTGTTTATAAAAACACTATGTGATAAATTATTTGAAAACGCAGCTCCTTAATTTAAAATATCACTCTTGTAATATTGAAATTGAACAAAATGACACATCCTCATGGCATTTCTGCTACGGTTTTCAATTAAGTAAAAGTTATATCTCCTAAGGGAGAAAACAGGGTCTGACTCATTTATGTGCACTTGCATGTTAGCCAAAATGTTGGGGTGTTACAAATTTTTCAAAGAATATTATTTGTTTGATATTTTTAGGTTATTTTTTATGCCAGCATGAACCTACCTTAATAAATATTGGTCAGCTGGCATGGAAAAACGGTCTGTGCTAACAATTACATTCACTCAGTATTATTCATGTGTGCTAGCTTTGAATAACAGGATTTTTTGAAACAAATTCCGAAAGTATTTATTGGGATGCTGCCACTGTGAGGTAGATGTGTGCTTGCTCTGACCTTGATGACACATACATTTTAGAAAGCCTGAAATCTGACTATTAAAATATTGCAGGTTGACCATCTGGCTTTTAGTGTTTGTCATAAGTTCTCATCTCATTTACAAATTAACACTGGATGCCCATTATCGTGGTGTAATGCTGTTTACCTTTTCCTTATCTGCTGTGAAAAGTGGAGCTGGATTTGTCCTTGCCATTTCCCTGGGCAGTCATCTGTTAAAAGAGAAAACAGAGTTCACTCATGAGAGGGAACATAATAAAAACCTATAACATGGACAAATTTGCAGGCTGGTGGTGCTGAAATATAATGCTTTTAACCACACATTTACATTTACGTTGAAGCTTTGTAAAATGGAGCAGCTAATGCAGGTCTCTTCCTATTATTCAATCTCAAGATATGGGATTAGTTTAAATTTTCTTAAATTACTTTAAATTTTTCTTAAATTTTAGAACTTTTGCTTCAGCAGCCAATTAAGGGATTTACTTGTAAATATCCAGGATCTCAAAGAAGAAGTATTGTAATTTTAGAAATAATTTCATAAGCAGAAAAGTGTTAAGCACAGTAATCCGGTCAGCACTACTGTAACCTCAGTAATAAATGTTTAATCTTTTTAGCCTGATTCCTGAAGGTTTGCATTGACTTCTTTAAATGGCACAAATTAAACCAATACGTGCCTGGCAACAAAAAAATAACTGGGCCTAAGTCATAGTAGGAGATGTAAATTATTTGTTTGCAAATAATGTAATACAAGGCCATCTTTCCAGCTTTCAAAAAGTCATTGACTCTTGAGGTTACTGGAGGTA
Source organism: Peucedramus taeniatus (assembly GCA_013400575.1). Lineage (NCBI taxonomy): Eukaryota > Metazoa > Chordata > Aves > Passeriformes > Fringillidae > Peucedramus > Peucedramus taeniatus. The sequence goes on along the minus strand of WBNO01025923.1, from coordinate 21,881 downwards.
CATTAATAAAGATTAGCAAGTATATATGAGAGAAGAGACTGTCAGAGCCAAATCCAATTTCCAGAAAGATCACCCATGAGAAACTAGTTGGCAATTGGTTGGTGTTTCATGTCAGTAATTCCCCACTGTTTTTTTCTGTTTCCTTTATTGCAAATCTGCAGTTAAGATTGTTTTCTTTGGTAGGCGTAGGATTTGCTACTGCTGGTAAACAGGTTCAGCAACCCAATATTAAAATTATCCAAAAACGTTATTAGTAGCTTCAAGTATTTACATAGTCAATTACGTGAACAGAAGCTTTCAGTGTGTATATTTGAATGAGGACAGGAGAGTGATGCATACCAAACCAGTTCTTGAGTAGACCTCTGACATGAAGTTTGAATGATTTTCTCAATGAAAACATGAGTATAACTTGGGTGTACTTTCCACCAAAGACAGCTCTCATGCTACTCATGCTACTAGACCATAGTTTGTTTGAGTTTTTTTCTGTGTCCTAATAAGCTGGAGGTTTTTCCCAACATATAATAATTTTGGGAAGGACTGATTTGATGTCTGAGTAGTTAGGAGGTTCTTCTGGGAAATCTAAGTTATCAAGAATCACAGAATATTCTGAGTTGGAAGGGACCCACAAGAATCATCCAGCCCAACTCTTAGCCCTGCAGAGGGCACCCCAGGAGTCACACCCTGTGCCTGAGAGCATTTTCCAAACACTTCTCAAACTCTACCAGGCTGGTGCTGTGACCACTTCCCTGGGGAGCCTCTTCCAGTGCCCTTTTCTACTATCCAACCTCAACCTCCCCTGACACAAGTCCAGGCCATTCTTTCAGGTCCTGGCAGTGGTCACCACAGAGATGAGATCAGTGTCTGCCCCTGCTCTTCCCCTCATGAGGAAGTTGTATGTTCTCGCTTCGATTAAATCACTGGTTTGAACCTGTGTGTCCCATTGCCGTAAATGCTCCTCCGCGTGTCCCTTCGGGGGTCCCGGCTGGCTGTGCACAGACAGCTGAGGGGAACCCTGTCCCTTCGGGGGTCCCGGCTGGCTGTGCACACACAGCTGTGGGGAACCTCTCCCGATCTCCGAGGGGCAGGAGGGCGGCTNGGGGAAGGGATGGGCTGCTGAGTGAGGGACAGGACACCAGGGAGGGGTTGAGGGAGGAGGCAGGATGGGCAGAACCGCTGACAGAGGGGAGAACTGGGATAAACCAAGGTACAGAACAATTATAAAAAAGCATATAAAACACAACACAGCATCCCATATCCTATCTTAGTGCAAATTTGAGGTTTCTGACTGCCCCTGTGGCTGGAAAATTCTGCCTGGTCAGGATTTAACTTCCTGGTTTCCATGAGAAATTTTTGTTTAAGTGCATGGGCATTCTCAATTAGAAAGCCAAAATTTATGTAAGGAGAGGAGAAAGAACAGGGGAAAAAAGAAGTCTTGACTGATTCTATGTAATGTTTATCTCTCTGTGTGATTCTTTAGGGCATTTGCCCTAATGAGGCATGCTGAGTTCTTCCCCATGGCAACTCACTAGTCCTCGTAGGAGACTGCACCCCACGTTGTGTGCTGCTTTCAGGTGTGATGAGTCACAAAACATAACTTAGCCTGACTACACACACAGGAGTGAAGGAAGGAACTTTTAAATTTGTAGATCTCTAGTTTTGTTTAAAAATCGGAAACCCTCTGGCATGATTAAATGATTCCCATAAAATACTAGTGATGATAGTGGGGAAGAAGGTAGCAGTTTAGGCTTTCAGGGAAACCTGGATTTATACCTTGAAACAGCTACCAACACTTGGCAGTAACATTTGACATTTTAGTTAAATTGCTACTGACTTCTCATCTTAGTGCCAAAAATTCTAGAGTGCTTTCCCAAATGGAGATGAGGCAATTTGCAGACTATATTCTTAAGGCTTTTTTTCTCTTTTAAGATTGTAGGACAGGATCTTTTCACTTGTGGCCTCTTGATTAAAAGCAATTGGACTTTGGCCATTTTGCTTTTCTTCTTCCTAGGACTGCCAGTGTTTTGCACACTGGCCTGGGTTGTTGCTGGAGGTTTGCACAGTAGGTTGTTTTTCTGCCTGATGCCTGTACACCAGGGTGGCCAAACTTTTTTGACATGTTGGCTGCGCAGTGATTTACAGATTAAGGCTCTGGCCAGCAGCAGTGCCAGCAAGACTGCTGTTCTCTCTCGCTGACACATCATGCTGCTTTCAGCCACAAACTCTTTGCTTACCCTTTTGGACTTGTTATACTCCTGATCCCACATTTCCCTTTGGTGCAAAACACTCCATTTGGCACAAAACACTTATGCTCTCTGTTGGGCTCTGCTCCTATCTCTGTCTCAAGTAGCCCATGAAAATGAGAGAGCAAACAGAAGCAGCTGTCTATGGCCTACCTGTCTCAGAAAGGGGGCAGAGAAGGGATCACATCTGCTGCAGCATGAAGTACAAACCTGGGCCAGATGTTGAGGGTTGTTCTAAAAATGTTTACCTTGCAGCATTGTTCTTTGCAAGTCTCTACAGAGATCATTCTTGAAATATGCAACACACTAAGAAGGTTGGCATAGGATTTCTTAGACAAGTGTGTGTTCATGGATCCTAGTCAGAGCTGAGTTCTGAGTCCTGAGTAACTGTGTCATTTAAAATGCAATATGGTAAGTTAAAGGTCATTCAGTAATGCTTCCATGAATCTTCATCAGAACTGGCAATTGCGTCTAAAGGAAGAGAAACCATGATCATAACTGAGAGTTCCCTGAAATCACCCTCACAGTGTGCAGCAGCAGCCAAAAAAGCCAGTAAGTTGCTGGCATTATCAGGAATGGTACTGAGAACAGGACAGAGCCTAACTGTGTAAAAACCCTGATGTGCCCACATGCTGAGTACTGTGTGTACTTCCAATTTCTGTGTTTCAAAAGCAGATAGTGGAGGTGAAAAAGGTTTACAGGAGAGCAACTTGAAAGGTAATGGAGATGAAATATCTGTTTTATGAAGAGCAACTGAAATACTATGTTTGAAACAGATAGCTGGAAAGAATTATGATCAAAGTTTGCAAAGACATGAAGATGGTAGGTAAAATTAATGCAAAATGTTAATCAGCTCCTAATGTGGTACTTCTACAATTGGAAGTCAGTTGTTGAAACTAACAGGAGATCTATTTAAAATGGATAATTCCTTTCTACAAGGCAGATAGCTAATTTTTGTGTGCACTTTGATAGAAGACAGTATAAGTGGGTTCAAAAGGGTTTAGAAGAATTCATGAACATCTGGTCCGTAAACAGACACTAAACAAAATAGACAGAGGACTCTTTAACATCCCTAAGGTGGATTTGATTGTTGAAGATTTTGTTGTTGAAGTTTTGATTGTTGGAGAACAGGGATGATTCTGGATAAAGATCAGGCATGTGTATTCTCCTCAGTTAGCATCTCCAGTTGCTATTTTTCAGGATCCCAGGCAAAGATGGACCATAGCTCTGACCCAGTACAACATTCACCACAATCTTTTATTTTTAAATGTCAATGGTAGTAGTCAATGATGGGAAACTTGCCGTAATGCATTATAGATTGTAGGCACTAGTTGTGGTTAAATTGAGTATTTCCTAAATTGATTTAACGAAGAAACTAAGTTTCTAACCAGAATGCTCCTTATATATCAAATAGCTGTCAATTATTGATATTTGCTATAGAACAACAGGGATTTGCAACCAATAAGTCACTCCCATTGCATCCATGTGCCACTTTTAACTCCTGTTTTTATTATTGATTGCTTTATTGCTCTTAAGTACAGAGAAAAATGCTCACAGAATAACAGAATAGTTTTGGCTGTTCTAGTAATTCCAAAGTTGCAAAGGAAAAAAAAAATTGCTTATTTGAACTCCTAACCTTTTGCTCTGTAATTCTTGCATCAGAGTGTTTCATGAGTATTCTGCTTTCAGACATGTCAGAAATATCACTGAGATAGTCTCTTTTGCAGATATTTGATACTTCCACTTCCCATTGAGATCAGAAAGTGTGGAGAAGTGTGATTTTTTGCTTCGTGGTTTCACTAAGCAAAAACTAACCAAACTCTTTGAAAGTTTGGAAGCAAAACCTGGGTTTCAGTCAGCTTTGAGGCAAAAGAAAAATTGGCATTACACATATTTTGAAGCCTGACATGGGTTGACCAGGAAGTGAGTTTTTGGGAAGTTGTAGCCAAAACCAATCAGTGATCAGATTTGAATATTGGCACCTCTTGTGTCCACTAAAGACATGGATACGCCTCTGAGCACAGAGGGGTTAAAGCAGAGCGCTCCCAGGGGAACTTTCTCCTTCATTCCGGACAGTGAAGAGATCGGACTTTCCCTGCCCAGCTCGTAGCTGGGTGGGGGAGGGAGAAGCCATGCGGCCTGGCTGAGGTGGGCCGGGAGCTCCGGACAGAGAGGGTGAGAGATGTGGAGTCGGGCCCCTGCAGGACAGAGGGGTGGAGAGGCACTGAGATGTGTCAGGCAGCCCCAGAGAGTGGAGGGAAGAGAGGAAGAGAGAGAGAGCAGCAGGCCGGCAGAGGAGAAGAGGTGGGAGGAGGTGCCCTAGCGCTGGGCGGGCGGCTGTGAGACTCAACTGTCCTCCGGGTAGTAGAGCCCGAGATTTTAACTCTCTTTCTTGGAGGAACACTGAGATGCATCGGGTTTTCCCGCCCCGAGAGAGAGAGAGACAGAGACAGAGAACCTCTGGGCCCTGTGCTGGCAACACGCCGAGGAGAAGGGGGACAGCGAGAAAGTGCCCAGCCGTGGGAGTCCTGGGCTGGTAGAAGCTGAGATTTTAATCCTTTTTTTCCTTGGATAATGAAAACCTTGCAAACACTGATCCTCCTGGATCTGAATGAGAAGAGAGATAGAGATGACATAGATGGAAATGAGCAAGTGTGATGAAACACACTTGTGCAGGTGAAGGATGTCAGAAGACGTTAAGAATCCTGGGTGGGAGGAGATGATGGAGTGGCCTTTGGCTGGACTCTTCTTGTATAGCCACAGACGAAACTATTTTTTCCTGTAACACAGAGACTGCATTTAGGGGGGGACAGTGGCTTGGAGCCAAGTGAGTGCAGCGACGTTAAGTGAAGGAGTGGCGAACAGAGAAGGATGAGGAGGGTGTGGTGGTGCCCTCTGTCTTCAAGGAAGAAGATCTCTATTCTCGAGACCCCTCGGCCCCAGGGGGTGAATCTGGGGGACTGGTGTCCTGAAAGTGAGAGACTTGCTTTTTTGGAACTGGGTGCAAAGCATCCTTAAAAGGGGAATCCTAGAAGCAGTTCTGGTCCATGAAAGTGGTGAGAGCACTGGACATGGGAGGAAGAGGTCACGAGGGCAAATTTCCTCTGGGTGGTGCCACATGTGACATGGAAACACAAGAGGTTTCAGCTGTGTTTCCTGGGAAGCCTATGGTACAAGAGAGACTCCTCTCTTCTTGATGAACTGAGAGTTGGTTATCTGAGGGGTGGTGATGAACAGAGTTGATTGTCTGAAAGGTGGTAACTGGATTGAGAATTTAAGGTTTTATCTCATTGTGCTGTGGTGGAAATTGGGGGGAGGAGAAGGAATGGAAGGTTTTCATTCTAAGTGGTGTGTGTGTTCCTTGTTACATATTGTAAGTCAATAAAGTTTTTTTCTTTATTTTTAAGCTTGAACCTGCTTTGCTCTGTTTCTGGTCACATCTCACAGCAACCACTAGGAAAAATGTGTTTTCATGGGGGCACTGGCATTGTGCCAGCATCAAACCATGACAAAGCCCCAGTCCAGGTAATGCTAGGGCTTTAGCATTTTTCTTTTATCCAAACAAATTTACTAGTCTCCAGTAATGGAGAGCTGCAATAGCCTTACATTATATACTAGACAACAGCAAAACACACCTGATGGCTTCTATATGGTTTGTGTAATTTCTTTAAGAGGGCAGTTTAAAAGATGTTTTTACAATTCAGCCATTAATTGCCAGCATGGAGTCTTTATCTTTGATTGATACAGTCCAAGTTATGTCACCTGTAAGCTTTCCATAGAGAGCTTATGAACTAAATATCACAGTGAGAGTTTTGGGATGTTAGAGCATGGACATTAAGATATTATTCAATCATTATTGCCTGATACCATCTGAATATCTAAAAAGTATGCACTGTGGTGTGAGTATCTTTTCAAAAAGAATGCTGTGGAATTAATGCAATTGAATACTGCCATTGATCATCCTGCACATACCTTACAGCACTACTTCCCTAATAGTTCTGCTGCTATTCTCTGACAATGAGGTGCAAATGCCTGACAACTTCATTGCTAGAAATTTTTTTTTTTTTAAGTTGAGCTTCATCATCCTATCTTCTAATTTATTGAGATATTTATTCATGAGAGGCAAAAGGGACAAGGTGAACAGTAGGCAGTGAAGAGTCATTTCAGTCTAGTTGCTGGCACTGCATATTTTATAAATTACTACAGAATTTCTCCCCTGTATACGATAAATAAGTTTTTAATTTAATGCCTTCTGTATCCAAATTTTCAGTTTGAGGTTTCTGCTAGAGAAGTAGTTCCCAACAAGAAGTGAGTCAGCTTTGCTACTCCACTCATTTAAAAAAAACTTGAGGCTTTTGTGAGAAGCAATAATTTGAATGTATTCAAAGAACAGTAGTTATTTAGTAGCATTATAATAATGAAAAGTTGTATGATTCTTTTATTTCCTGCTGAAAGAAGCTCTTTCCCTTTTTCCCCCAATTATAAGATATTGTTATTTCCTTCTTCAGATGGAGCATCCCATTCAAATGTGAGGTAATTCTTGATTGCAACCTTTTCATTCTTTGGTGCAGAAAGTGGACATTTGTTTTGCATAGGACAAGCCAGTGTTTAAAATGTTTTCATTTGATTTGTATACTAAGATCATTTTCCACAAAAGTTGGTGAGTTTTATCTCTCTTTTGGACTGTCTTCCACAGGTTTTCTCCCCTTTTCCCAGTATCTCAGCAGAGTGCTGATCTTCCTGGAGGTTATCCACTACATGCCTGAAAGAGATTAAGGTAGTCTGCAGGGGTGGATTTCATCAGGATTTATTACTGTTCAAAGCCACCATAAGGGTCTCCATTGAAGTCTTTAGTGTTAAAACCCATGAAAATTGCTAATACCATGGCAAGTTAAAAATATTGTAGGTATTTCCCACGCAGTATTCCAAGAGAGACCACAAAGAACCAGCAGCTGAAAACTCGGCTAACTCGCCTTTTGCCTTATGCCACGTTGAACCTAGGTTATAATTTGTGTTGTGCAACACAGAGATAAACTTTGGGTCTATGTAACTTCTGCTGCTGTTAGTGAGTACACTGGCCTAGTTTTTCTCCATGTCTCAAAGATACCAAAGAGCTCAAGAAGATATCCCAATTATAAAATTTTAAGCAATGAAAGCTTAAAAAAATACCAAAGAATTAGAAAGCAAAGGGATGTGTTTTCTTAGCAAACATGCCACACGAAGCTGTTGCATCAATCTCATCACTAAATATCTTTACTTTGCCTTTAGGAGAGTGGTCCTTCTTCTTACGTTGTGTCCTGAACATAGTAACAAGATGTAAAAGGTGTTGAGGCTTTTGTTAAACCACACAGTAAAATACTCTGGAAAGGCCACAGTAGTGCTGAATTCCTTTTGATGTGAACACCTTAGTTCCTCTCACTTCCAAAGGGAACAGTCCAAGCTAACTAAAATATACTTAGGAAGTTGCAGATAAGGTATGAGAGATCCTATGGATTTAAAGAAACAGGCCATTTCTCTTTTTGCCATTTTTTAAAAAAGATTCTGTAATGCCAGATGGCACATTCCTGTGTGAGTGTCGAGTTGTTCACTTAAAAGGGAGTACACTGGTAATTCCTACAGTTAAGAAATAGCTACACACGCACACACACACACTCCCCATTAATGCAAGTTTGTGGATTTTTTTAAAGTAATGAGCTAATATTGATTCAACAGCTCTCACAGGAAAGGAACAAGATTCACAGCAGCAGGAGTCACCACTGCCAAGCCATGTATCACAATAGGTATCACTCTCTCTGCATCTCTACATACATTTGTCTCTATGTCTGTGTTTTGTTTTTCCTGGTTAACTCAAACAATGCTGAAGACAGTGGGACTTCCCACTGTCACAAAGAGTGCCTCTTTTTAGATTTCAGGGTCCATTCTGTTGTTGCTGTGCAAAATAGCAGTAGGATTCTAGCTTCAGGAATATGAGCAAGATACCACCCCTGACTGCCAGTGGGGAAAGGTAGCACGTCATACCAGAGAGTCATCAGCAATCATTTGGAAGGCTGACTGCTGGTTCTACTTCAGAGGGGTTTGTAACCTCCTAGGCTGAATCTTCACCAGGCTGCCCTGCCATTTTGAAGAGACTGGCTGTTTTCTGTGTGTCAACTGGGAACCAAAGGGAATGCTGGCATGTAGTTATTTGATTCAAACCAGTGAGACAGCACAAACATTCAATATGAATTCCATCTTTTTGATAGTGGGTTAATGACCTTCTGATCCATTTTTTTGGGATTTTTGCTGGTCTTTAATTTCAGAGAAAGTATTTTCCATATAAATTATTAGTGTAATATGAGTGTTATAGTAAAAAAATCTAGGGCTATTTTCTTATGTCTCATCTTTTAGGAACAGAGAATTGGATCTTTTTCAATTCTGTCTGTTGCTGGCAGATTCAAAAGTATGAACTCATTGAAACCAATTTTAGGAGCAGGTGTAAAAACCTGCGCCTTTCAAGACATTTTCAATTACGTTCTAATCAAGGATGTAGAAACCGAGGAAATCAGGTTGTAGCCTGTAATAAAGCAATAAATCCAAAATATTTATGTTACTTTTTTTAAAGAGATTAGGTTCCACCTATCTTGCCATCTTACCCAGAAAAATTAGTGTTAATATCAATTTTAAAAAGTGAAGAGGTTTCTTTCAAATATAAAAAACCTAACACTGCCTTGTACACCAAATATGATAGTGAATACTGTAATATTCCACATTAAATTTGAGCCAATCTGTATATGTAGATGTATGTGGTGACAGTGACACCAAACACATGCATAGTTAGTTTTCCAGTAGTTGCATGAGTGCCACAAAGATATTATAAATCTGCTCAGGAGAGAGATAGTCTTATTTTTGTTTTATTTTTTCTGTTAGAGAAGAACCATTATAACAAAACATTGATCTGATGTTTAATTTATAGTTCTATGCAATATCCTGCTTGGCATAAGTTTTTTGTTGAAGAAATAGAAATTTATCAGCACATGCCCCAACTTTTTCTTTGTCTACTTGATATAAACACCTTCTAGAAGTGATGCCTATGCATTGCAGTTTGGTTGAACAGTGAGATGCAATCCTTTTTACTTTAAGAAATCCTCAGCATTCCACTGAAGATTATGTTCCTTTAACATGGAGAGGAGAACACTTTTCTATTAATGTTTACTATTTTTCTGCTGGAAATACTTCTTTCAAAGTCAAGTAAAGTCACATGCAAGCTAATGGGATTCCTAAATTGGATTCTTCTATCTGATTGAAGTTTTGTCTTTATGACTCATGTTCTTTAAACTCACATGCTCTTGTCAAGACTGAAATAATTTTTGATTGTGTATATTTTTATAAACCTATTTTATAAATGTACCCAGAGATTTAAGGCAGAATCTTTTTTGAAAGTTCTTAAAGAGACCATAGGACATTTTCCAAAGATAGCTTCAACTTGTGTGTGCCTTACTTATTTACATCAAAAAGATGATGGAATGAAGGGAACAAAATTTGAGTCTATAAAAATATACAAACTGAGGACACCTAAATTTCACTGCAACAAAATTACTGTAATTTTAGTGGAGCCAAGATCTCATACTCCTGTGCTTCCTAGGTTGGGCAAACCATTTATTTTAGGACATAGAATAAACTCCTCCTAAAATCAGAGTCTTAAAAGCTTAGAGTTTCAAAGTTTCACTCTGGATCCTGCTTTTTCGCAAGTTCAGAGGGGTCTCTGAAGTTCTAATTTAAGGCCATGTCTGCTTAAAATTTAACCATATATGGTAATAACTATAATACTTTAAAGGACACTTTGAGGTCTTAGGAAAGGGGACAAGGTAATAATTGCTGGCTTGTCGTTCATGGTAGTTAATGACAATGAAAGAGTTTAATCACTGATCATAACAGTGATGTATATTATGCTGAATCACTTAAAGTGAGGTTTGTTTCATGGTTTGAGGGGTTTTTGTGGCCAATAAAATTTTGTTGAAACATGCATCAAAATTCTACATGTATCTAGAATCATACTTTAGATCTGAATGTTGTCTGGTCCAGTCCCCTGCTCTAAGCAGGGCCAGCTTCCATGTTGTGTCAGCTTGCTCCATGCCTTGCCTAGTAAAACTTTCAATACTTCTAAGGATGGACATTTCACAGCCTTTCTAAGCAACTTGTTCCTTGCATAGTTGTCTTCTTTTTAATGCTCTTTGGCTTGTATGTGGTTAGGATTTAATTTTTTTTATTTTACTCTACCTTTCTGCAAATACCCTGACTGGCTTTTAGATAGCTGAACAAGAGAAACCCTAAGACTTGGATTCACAAATTCAGATCTCAGCCTCTTCTGTTGTGTCATGTGCTCCAGATCAGTTTAGTGGTCCTGCTCTGGACTCACTTCAGTTTGTCAGTCTCACTTTTACTGGGGGCCATGGACAATGTGATACCTCTATAAACTGTTCAATAAAAGAATTTACCTTCTTCATTAATAGCCTTTAAATTAGCGGGTTTCATCTTTAAATTGTTATACAAAGTAGAAGCTGTAAAATTGCCTCTATAATTTAATTTTTGTATGCTCATTTAAGAAATAACTAAACTGAAGTAAATAACCATATAAAGATTGCTAATTCGAATAATGGCAGATCTGAAATTAAGTCAGAAGCCCTGCTTCTGACTTTGAATTTCTCAGCCATTCAATGACTGAGAAAAATTATTTATTTTCTTTTTGGTCCCAAATAATCATCTCAGTGTCCTAATATTTATATTTAAGGAAATTCAAAAGCATCTATGTAAATTCTAAGTTTTGTATCTCTGTTATTTTCTAGGTTTCTTTTGGCATTTGATTTCTCTCAGTACAAATGAAAAGAGGCTAGCTTTTAATTTCTTTCATAGCATTCAGATTATTTGTTTAAGGTATACCTTCTCGGCTTTTTAATTTGGAAAAATTTTCGTCTTCTGATTCACCTTCCTGTGTACATTATTCAAGATGTGCTGCCCCCACAAGCAGTCTTACAGCAAACCACAGAACTCAGAGAAATATAAGTTACTGCTTACCTGTAAAGCCTACATAAACCATTTTTTACTAACTTAGGATCTTCACTGCAGCCTCAAAGACATGAGATGCCATACTAAAGTAGACCCCAGTACTCCTTGCTGGCTTTGGAAGGTTCATTTCAATAGGGGTTGGCTGTATTAAAGAGCCATTTACACTTTGTTGTCAAGGAGAACTTGCCAGGGGACCTAAAGGGTCATTAGCCTCCACTTAGCACCATGCAGTGTAGCAGATGCTTCATGACATGTGACAAGGAAAGGCTTTAAATGGAGTGTCAAGAAATCCCAGCCTCATCACTTAATTTTTTACTAATCTGTTGCTGTCTAGCAATTTTAGCCATTCTATTGATAGTTGAGCTTTTACTTATATATGCCAGTGGTGACAGTAGGAGGAAATTAAAGAAGCATTGCTGGGGGATGTTGCATATTTTACTTCTGCTTTTAGTAATTCATCCTGCTACGTATAGTGAGTTGGCCCTTAGACAAGAAGTAAACCCAGAAATGTAAATTACTTGAGCTTTTAAAATTCCATTTGACTCCTTAATTGTCAGTACAGACAATTCAACCATTTATTTTCTTTAAATGCACAAGGATTTCAATGGCCAGCATAACTGTCAGCTTCCTTTGTGCTCTATAGTTACTAATGTGTTGTGAACCACAAGTGTCAGATATTACCTCTTATACACAGTTTCAAGACCCTTCCTCAAAGGCAACATCAGGGAATAGAAGGATAAATAGAAGGATAGAGAGAGTAGTACCTGGGGGGTACTTGTTACAGAAAATGTTCCTTTGCAGGAATCCTTTGGCATTCCTTGTGTTTCAAATACATATATCAAGTGAGTTGAGGAGATACACATAGCCCATATTGCCTGAGGAGACTGTAGATAAAGTTCTAAATCCACCAAAAACCAGCAGAAAGGAAGCCCTTAAAATGAGGTTCTCTGGGCAGACAGTGTGTGACTACCTCAAGTTTTACTTGATAAACAGGAAAATTTGTATGATAGTTTGTTTGAATTTAGCCACTCTTTTAACCATCATGGTGGCCCTACAACGTCATTTTCCTTCCTCTCTCTTGTTTACCCAACTGTCTTCAGTGCTCCATAAATCATCTCAGTTAATCTAGGAGGTGAAGCTTTCCAAGCAAGAGCAGCCACACCCTGAAGACATGACATGTGAGACAGAATGCCTTCTATTCTCAGAATTCTTCCTTTCATCCAAAGAAAATCCCTCAAAAAGTCATGCCTAGCCATCAGGACCCCCAGATAAATGAGAATTTATTAGGTCATCTTGACACTAGAAAATACTGATCTCCATTCTGTGGTTATGAAGTGTCCAGTGATCCTTGGTGTACAAGATGGACAAACTGATTTGTCAAGCAGCCATTAGCTATAGAAAGCCTTTATCCAAAGGGGAACATCTATGGCTATTTCCTATTTGCTCCATTTGAATGAGGTAAGTTTAATAATATTTATTTATCTTTACCCTGTGAGAGAATGGAAACCTCTCCCAGAAAAAAAAAGAACAATATAGTTAACCAAGGTTAAAATTCCCACTCGGGTCACTTCTCCCAGAATCGTTGGGGTTCTACTAAACAAGATTTCCAAGATTATGAATACATCTGTCTAACTCTTTCTGAAGGGAAATCTTTGCACAGGTATTGAGTAGTGAAATGTGGAGAGCCCAATGAAGGCCATTTGTATTGGATCAGCTGCATGTGCTGATATCAGAGAGTTTGTACAGATGCAGACCAAGTCTACAGAAATGGGTTTCTTTCTCTTCTGGCTGTCTGTAAATCTCTGACAAATCAGCAGGGTCCACTTTGTCTGCCCAGGCAAAACTTCCAGCTGGAAAAAGGATGTCATGGCTGGGAGAACTACAATATCTCAGAGTTCTCTTACTCAAGTTCCCAGTTATTTTTCAGTGTGGATGAGAACAAAACATAGAGGTGGTACTACACAGTACTTCTTCATGTGTTTGCAGTCACACCAGGTGTGATTCATCTGATTCACAATCACAGTGGGACCCTGCAATTTGCAGCTTTGCAGACAGAATGCTACTGTTTTTAGAGCATTTAGCTGTGGTTTGGTAGATAGAAATGATCAGGGGGTAGAACTGCATTACTAAGCAGAGTTGTGACTTGTGAAATAGAAATCTGTGAGTTAACAGTGCTCATGAGCCAAGTGTTGGAATCTATCAGGGTTATATTTTTCACAGTTGTTTTTTGAGAACATGGGGACACTTGATTTCAAAATGAATTGTCTAAAATGACGCCTGTATTAATTGTTTAAGAGATGCATTGTATTCCCTTTCATTTTGATGTATATACATTTAAACATCTTGAAATATGAAACATATGAATATATAAAGTATCTCTGGACCTCTCCAAGGGAGGTTACCTAACTTATGCTTTCAAAATAATGTACTTTTTTGAAGTGAGGTAATTTTAAGGCACTTTTCCTATAAAAAAGATCAGTAAAGTTACTCACATCAATGCCTATTTATCCTTATCTCAGTGAAATTGCTTTGTTTTAAAAATAGGCAAAGAAAATAAAAAGAGCAACGTGTTACCTATTTTTGAAATATACAGCTACTCATAACCTCACTGGAAGATCCATTGTGTGTTATTTTAGGAGTGGGAAGTGAAATAGACATTCCATAGGACAAATGAGAACTTTTAGGACATATTTGCAAGTCTTCCCACATAAATATGCCTTGATGCCATGCTCGCCCTGTTTTTTTATTCCAGTTCTGGAATTAAATTCTGTCCTGGGCTAAACAAGTATTTTTACTGCTTAATTCACTGGTATCAAGGCTCAGCTGTTATCACTTGTACCAAGACTCTTTTCCTCTGGAGCTGTTCTGTAATGGAAACAAGCACTCATGATGAAGTAGGACAGATCCAGTGATTCATGACAAGGTTCTGATGGAGGACAGTAGCTTCTTGCAAATACAGATATTTAATCATGAAAAGAAACACTATATGTGAAAAAAATGAAGGAGATGTTCTTGTTATAGGAATCTGTAACACAATTAGAAGGAAGAAACTACTTGGTAGAGAGCAGCAAAGAGAAGAAAAATCCCTAAATCAAAACGTAATGGGACTTGCACAGGCTATGGAGCCATATCGAACAACTGCCAGCAATGGAGTGCTTGAGAATAATATTGTAGCTGTTAGCTGGTAAATGGTAAGAAATCTGAGAAATACAAAGATGGAAATGAAGCAGCTCAGAGCACAGCCAAGAGTCATACTCTTGTGTATCTACCCAAACAAGGGAAATGTACAACACTAATTTATTAAAAGCTCCCATAATGATAATAACCCAAATTAGAGCAGAGCTTTCTGACCTTTGGCATAAGCCCTGGAGCCCAGTAGATCTCACAATATGAAAATGAGCTAGAGCTCCAGACTGAGCATTCATACTTTGAAGATGTGATTTTTCTGGAACTTCTCCATTTCAGTTATTGGAGTAATATGCAGGAAGCAGAGAATAGATCCCCTTAGAATAACATTTACCACTGAAGCAAAAGAAAAGTCAAAGTAGGTGTATTCTGTATTTTCCTCCTCTAAAGCCTTCATAATAGAAGAAAACAGGGGAAAAGCATTGCTGGTTCCCCATCCAGCTGACAGATAGCCTGCAGGGCATGCCATCAGATGACATATGTTTTCCTATTACCTAGGGTTTTAGCTTTAGTTTAGGTTTGATGATATTTTTATTTGTTTGGTTTTTTGTTCTGGAATGCACAAGTAATTTTAAAACTGTTTTAAAGAAGAAGGGGGAGTACAGTTTGAATTATTTAGTTTTTTCTTTTCTCTTTGCAAGAAGGCCTGTGGAATTTGGCATCTTAACCCAGCCTTGCCTGATGTGATCACAAACACAGTTAAATTTTTATTAAAATGTTTTGAATCTTTCAAACATGATATTGATAACTGAAATGAAGCAACGAGACAGTAGCATCTGGTTTTAATGAACATGGTCTGCTTATACTTGAAAGCAAAACCGTGCAGGAAAAGACTGGAAATTCTTGTTCAGAGATTCAAAGTGCAATAGTGTTTTTCAGTACCTGACATCTATATGCATAGAATGACCTGGGTGACTTCACTCAACCAATCGTTCATATTTTTTAGATTAAAATGCCATATTTAGATCTGAAATATAGTAGGTGCTTTTTCTTTTCTTTTTTTTCAGCCTGTTGTGTACGTCTTTTTTTTTTTTTTCTTGTGTACTTACCAAAGCTCATTGCTTTGAGCTCTATCATACCTTTTTGACTGGTAACCTTCTTCAATATAGTACATATCAAACTATTTTATTTATAAGTGTGGGTTCTGGTTACTACATTGTACTCTAAACCAACAAGGCAACCTTTTCTGGGGATATTTTTCTCCTGTATGTGTTAACATGTGGAATAACAGGATTGCCTGGAACAACCTCCTAAACTTCAGGTATAAAAGCCAACTTTGTCAGGGGAAATGGTCAGGGCAGTGTTAAAACAGATTCTGCAAGAGACCTCCTTGCCTCATTGCCTCCAACTCAAGTTTGTTAGCAGCACTTCAACCCAGGCTTTTCATGGACATAATGCAAACCATTAGGGTTTGAACTAGGGCTTGAACTTTTTTATCAGAGCAGTAGTGATAGAATGTACTAATTCAGCTTACTGCATCTTTTCTTGGAACTCATCTTGTTTATGTGAGGTGGGTGAACGTGTTTGGAAGTGCAGCCTAGATATCTGTTCAGGTTTTGTAGTACAAGCTCTTCCCAGTCAAGATAGTAATGATTTGAAATAAACAATATTTTTTATAACCCAACCACTTTCCCTATTGCTGTCTTCACAGCTAAGTCCTCTCTTGGATTCAGAGAAAAAATCACCGAGGTTTATAGCAGAACAATGTAAGGCTGTGAATAACTACAGGAAAGATGTTGTGGACACTTTTCATTCCACAGAAAACTTTAATGCATGGTAAATGCATTTAACTGTGAAGGATACACCAGGTCCTTGAAAATGGTAATTTAAGTTCCATTTATTCTACTTATGTCATTCCACTTATTTTAGCATAGTATTGTTGTTATACTGGAATTCAAATTAAGAGTAAAATTTTGGAAAAGAATAAATGCTTTTGACCATAAGCACTTACCCATTGTCTGTATTTTGAAGTTTTTCACATAAAAGGCAGAGGATAAGTGCCCCAATTAGTTAGCAATACCCAAATTCCTAAAGTTTTCAGCTCTTAAAACTTTAGTAAAGGTGACTTTCAGTTACCACTAGTAGCTTCTTTGAATCCTTTTGTTTTAGTCCCAAAGCTGAGAAATCAATGAAGTTGGCCAGTTTGATTAAATAGTTTTCTGAAGTCAAACTATTGTAAAGTTAGCCTTTAAAAACAAATATGCTGCATTGCCTTTGACCATTTACAGTTTTTCTTTGGCTCCACAAAGCATGTGGATGTCTAATCAGGGGATTATCAAGTAGACTAGAGAAATATAACAAAGTTCTGTGCTCTAGTAAATATTTGTATAGCACAAGCCTGGAGAAAGTCCATGTTATATTTTACTGTTGATAATTTAATAACTCTGTGGCATGCCTGAAATTGTACAGTAAATGTCAAGATGTGTCAAATGAGGTATCCTGTAAAATTTAATAACCTCATACTTAAGATGATGTGCATGCATGGGTAGGTAACACTGTCAGTGGAAAATATGTTTTGCATGTAATATTTAGGGCATTTATTTGAATTTTGCTAGGAAATAAAGTAAGCAATGGCCTTCCAGCTGATAGTTAATAACAATGACGATGTAAGTGACATACAGAATAACTCATGCAGAAATAGTCCAGTCTATCAAATTATCATGAGGGCAACCAACATATTTCATAGAACAGTCAAAAGATCTGTGATTTCTTCCTGCTACAGAAAATAGCCCATACAGTAAACAGTTGATAAAATGAAGTGAATCTGTGTTGCTTGTGTTTAAGGGATAGCATACAGCATGCTGTCTGCCACAGTAGTTTGTTTGTACTGAAATTAAGCAATAATGATCGAGGCACAGAGCATTTCCTGGGGATTAATGACCGTCTGAGAGGAGTTGATGGCCCACGGAACATCCTGGCCATTAACCCCAGCCAGTCATTAATCCAAAGGAAATGCCCTACCCCAAGATCTTTATTACTCTTAGAAAATTAAAATGAAGAAAAACAAACCAGTAAGGACCTAGGTATTTGTTCTGATGGGTGAAGTTTCAAATAATTTAGTGCATACAGATTTTGATAAAATTAATACCTCACCAGTTATTTAGCTGGAGTGCTTGGTTCTTTCTTGGTATCATCTAGGCCTACAGAGACAAACTAGAGAAACATTATCTTTTTTTACCTTTATCAATCTTTTTCTCAGTATGGAAGGCAACTTACGTCTGTCTAATTGTAATGTGATTTAAGTAAGGTGATTGTGTACTTTAAATAAGTATCTTTAAATAGTCTGTATTGTGTTAAGAATCTAAAGTGCTGGCAGAGCACCAACCAGACCTAGGCACTGCTCTTGTAATATTTAAACCCTTCTTTTCTAGTTTTGGAAGCAATGGACCATCTATACCTTTATAAGCAAAAATAGTAGTAAATGTGACATTAAATAAAAAAAAAAATCAGAAAATATATGTATTGGATTGCTTGGAGTAAATTGTAAGTTAAGTTCTTGGATATTTGTTGTTTCCTCTGTTTTTTTTCCTGTGCTGGCGAGCACTTCAGAAAATTAAAAAAAAAAAAAAAAAGGCTGTTCTTCAAATAGAAATTTATCTTAATGGTCTACCTCTAGCCACATCTAATAGGAGGAGAGAGGCTGGAATAGCAGTTTCAGTGGTGCAGCTTAGTTTCATGTTTCACTAATCTGTACAGGCCAGAGATTTGTATACAATTTTCAGGGGTTTTGTGGGGATATGCTATAGCACAACTGAATACTGAAAGATTTTTTTCTTGTTTGCTTAAAAGGCAGATGTACATCGTCCATATAGTGATAAAGCAGAATTAATAATCAAAAATAGGCTTTTATTTCGCGACCAAGATACGGTCTCTGATAGCCACAATCAAAGGGGCGGCGTCGAGCCCGGGGTCAGCGCTGAGTGAACGCTGATCCGACCTCTACGGCATCAGATCCCCTCTGCTCACAAATTCTGTCTCTGCTGGGTTGGTTTTATACAGGTTTTTTGCCTGGGGCTGAGGTTCTCCTATTCTTTTTGTCACTTCACATATTCATGTAGTCTCCTTTTCTCTGTGCTGGGCTGGGCAAAGCCGTTTCTGGGAAGCAATGAATGCTGATGTTGAGTTATGGGAACCTGGCATTGGGATGCATGTGCCTGACAACTCTGGCTATCTCGATTGTAGATACTTATCGAGTAATCATTGCCAGGGTGTTTCCTGAACTGTCCAGGAAAGGGCCCATCTCTGCTGGAGCTATGTCATTTAGTTTGCTAATTAGGTCTTTCTCCCCGCTGCCATCTGTGGTTTTGCAATTTTGTGAAGCAATCTTTTTCCCGGCTGCTGCTTGTGAGTTAAGACTTCATGAATTTTTCATACAGGCACAACTTATTTCACATATATTTCACATAAGCACGAATTATTCCATAACATATATTACAATCCCACCCCTTCTGTATAGACACATTAATTTGTGCTCCTTTCTATAATTTTTATATCTTTCAACTAATTGTGAGCTTCTTCTAAGTCGGTATAACTACTTTAGTTTCTATCTTTTATTTGTTTGGTGCTTTTTTTAGGAGGAGAAAGGGACCACCTTAGTCCTTTTCAGATTCCTTATTCTCCTTGTGGTACTTCTTATATATTCTATAAACAATCCCATCTTCTTTTATCTGTTCCTCAAATTTGGCTAGAGCTTCTGCTGCCTTACTGTTCATTTCTTCTTCTCCTAGTTTCATTATTTTGGACACTTTATGATTTAATCTCTTGGGAGCATGTTCAGGGTCTATAGGCATGGCTGCTATCTGCGTACCCTGTACTACTGAATGTATTTGTCTAATAAAACATGGTATTAAGCAGGGTAGAAATATAACCCCGTCTACTGAACATAATATGAAAAATACTATCTTCTTCCACCAAGTTCCCTCAAATAACTGATCCCACTAAGACACCTGGAGGATGGAATTCCATTTCTGGACTGGGACATGTGCCACCTTTTTAATTTCTGCTGCAAGGCCTCTGATGGTCTCTCCGTAATTGTCAATTTCTGTACAGCATTCGGATTCATTAAACTTTCCACAGACTCCCCCTTCTTCAGCTAACAAGTAATCTAGTGCTATCCGATTTTGGTACACAAAAGCTCGCATTTGGGAATGCTGTCTGGTTAATAGTTCAAGGGCCTCTGAGGTATGATTTGATACAATTTCCATTACCACCTGTAGCCTTATTAACCTATTCAATAGATAAATAGGGGTCCTATATCCTCAACTCCCGTCTTGGGCCCATGCTGCAGAGCCATAATATTCTATTATCCTTTATGCAGGCCTCTCCTCTTCACCTCATGTCTGGCTGTCACTTACAATAGGGAATTTCTTCTTTATTTCTCTCTTCTTTCTATTTAAAGTTTCTTACAGAGGTGTTCCCAATAAACTTCTTTCAGATCTGGGTAGTGTGAAGAAAACAGGTTGAATCATCCCTAAAGTGCATGATCCTGTCTATTTTCGGGGCAGCTCGCTATATGCCTTTTTCCCACATATCCAATATATACCATTAGGGGCTTTCCATTTAATTTTTGTGTTTTTTGGTTCATCCCAATAACCCCTTAGTTCTCCCAAGGATCGGTAAGGGTTAGCTCCAGAGCCTTTGTTCCAACAAAGTCCAATTTTATCATTCCATTTGCAGTTTGTTCCCTTCTCGTGACTCCAATACCCAGCAGGAGGTTCTGGTTGCCAGACCTTGCTTTTGTTGCTTTAGTTCACTGCTAGGGTGGATATATGTGGATAGTATATCCTACTGTCTCAGTGTATTCCTTTCCTTCTCTACTAATATAAATTGTTCCGATTACCCTTTGATCTAAGACCCATCTCACAGGTCTCTGTATCGTTCTTGAAATTTGAGTATTATCCCATTTTAGGAGCTGTTCTGGAGTTAAACTCTCACATTTGCAAGGCTATTTTTCAGCTGACTTAAGCCCCCCACAAATCTAACAATTAGACAATCTCAATTCAGTCGCAATTTCCTGTATTAGATCTATAAATAAATTCCTGTTTGAAGCAGGCAATCCCCAATCACTGTACTGCTTTTCTAGTTGATCATATTGTTCATTCAGGGTCTTCAATCTCTCTTGTTCTACCCTCCTTTTTCTCATTTCTGACTCCTGCCTTTTTAATTCTTGGGCCACTTGTTTCATTTTACTTTCTGGGTTTATTCCCTCTTTGTTCTTTGAAAAACAGAAAGTTTTGTCAGATTGTAAACAGACCCTGTCACCATTTTCTTCCAGAAGATCAAGAATAACAGGCTCATTATAAAGTGCTAGTCTATTTTCATATTTCAGATTTCTTTCTACCCAGTAAGTTTTTCCACCCATTACACACATTTCTAACTGTTGTCATAACATAGTTGGTTAACTTGAAAATAGGCTACAAATATTGATTTCCTTTTTCCCCTGATCCATACCATGCGATTACATTGATTACAAGTAGGAACAGGTATCTGCTCTGCATCTCTCTTATACATTTTATGTATGGGTGTTTCTGACTGCCCGTCCTTGGATTTTGCTTTTTGATTATAACACACTGTTTTCCCATCTAATTCACATATTCTATATTGAGTGTCATTTAAAGTATAGTACCTGCTTTTCTCACCACTGCTGCAGTCTTCTGGGGCTGGGTATGCTGAAGTTTTTGCTCCTCCTTGTCCCTCCAGGACAGCCTGCAAGCATTGCCCACAGTCATTACCAGGACTCTGCCTCAGTGCTGGGCGGATTTCCTGGGTGCAGACTAGTTGTTCTGCACATGACTAGGCTCAGGCCCATCAGGATTCCCCATAGGTATACTCCTCTGCCCTTGCCTACGCCCACTGGGTTGCCACCAGCGGCGAGGTAAACCATCTTCTCTGCAGCAAGAGTACTCTTCTGGGGTTCTATACCTGGACTGAGCCACATACCACCTTTTAAAGGTGTCCCACCTTGATAGCTTGACTGCATCTGCTCTGCAGGGTACTTTATTAAACCTCCAGCATTCGACTGTTAGGATCTGAGCCTTTGAATCCAATTTTCCCCCTATCCCATTTTTTTACAAGTGATACCACTCCGGGGAGTCTAACTCTATTATGCCCAAACTAGTAGCGAGTTCCAAGACACAGCTAGTCAGATACTGTTCATCCTCTATACACTTTGTGCACAACCCCTTAGGTCTATACCCCCTCTTACAATGTGTGACCCAAACCTCGTGACAATATTCGCATTTAAAATGGATGAATGGATAACATTCACAACCAGTCACTAGATAACTTATCTGATCCCTCTTGGTCATTTATTTGGTTGGTGCAATTTTATCTTTAAGTCTCCAGGGGGAGAGGTAGCTTTCCACTCAGGTGTCTCTCCCCAGTGTTCGATCTTTTTCACCCAAGATGCGTGTG